>OU015762.1:41915303-41931093 GCA_907173295.1 Fagus sylvatica
CAGCTTGCTGACAGAATACGCTATGTCTGGTCTTGTGCAGTTCATTATATACATAAGACTGCCAATTATCTGAGAATACTCTAATTGAGATATGCCATTCCCTTTATTTTTAGTTAGATGTAAATTTACATCTACAGGTGTTTTCACTGGACTGTCATCATATCTCCCAAATTTCTCAAGTACCTTCTTAATGTAGTGTGATTGAGATAAGACAAGTCCATCAGATGTTCTAGTAATCTTAATTCCTAGTATCACATCTGCAACACCTAAATCTTTCATGTCGAACTTACTATTCAACATCCTTTTGGTAGCTTTAATGATATCATTATTGCTACCCATAATGAGCATATCATCAACATAGAGACATACAATGACATAGCCACTTGTGGTATTCTTGACATACACACACTTGTCGCATTCATTGATTCTAAACCCATTTGACATCATTGCATTGTCAAATTTCTCATGCCATTGCTTTGGAGCTTGCTTTAATCCATACAAGGATTTCACAAGTCTACACACTTTCTTTTCTTTTCCAGGAACAATAAACCCTTCTGGTTGTTCCATATAAATCTCTTCATCCAATTCACCATTCAAGAATGCAGTCTTAACATCCATTTGATGTATCTCTAGGTTATACAATGCTGCAATAGCAATTAACATTCTAATGGATGTTATTCTTGTAACTGGTGAATATGTATCAAAGTAATCCACACCTTCCTTTTGTTTGTAACCCTTTACAACAAGTCGTGCCTTGTACTTGTCAATAGATCCATCAGCTTTCATTTTCCTCTTGAATATCCATTTATATCCTAGAGGTTTACAACCAGGTGGCAGATCCACCAGTTCCCAAGTATGATTTTGTAGGATGGATTCAATTTCACTATTGACAGCCTCTTTCCATAGAGGAGCCTCTGGCATAGACATTGCTTCCTTGAAACTTTGAGGTTCATCTTCTAACATAAAAGTTAGAAAATCTGGACCAAACGTTTTTGACGTTTTTGTCCTCTTACTACGTCTAGGCTCAACCTCATTCCTCTCTTCCATCAACTCTTGATCATGAGAGGTACTAGACGTAGATTCCAAATTCCTTTTAAGGGAATTAAGGGAATTTGTTTCTTGTGTAGGTTTACATGGAAATATTTCCTCAAAAAATGATGCATTCCTAGATTCAATTATTGTATTCACATGCATGTCAGGAATATCAGATTTATGAATCAAAAATCGATATGCACTACTGTTATGGGCATAACCAATGAAAACACAATCAACTGTTTTTGGTCCTATCTTTACCTTTTTGGGAATAGGAACCGCCACTTTAGCCAAGCACCCCCACACTTTTAAGAATTGATAGGAAGGCGTTCGACCTTTCCATAATTCATAAGGTGTCTTGTCTAATTTCTTTTGAGGCAACTTGTTGAGAATATAATTAGCAGAAAGAATAGCTTCCCCCCACAAGTTCTGTGGTAATCCAGAACTTATCAGCATAGCATTCATCATCTCCTTCAAGGTTCTATTTTTCCGTTCAGCAACTCCATTTTGCTGAGGTGAATAGGGTGCAGTGGTTTGATGAACAATACCATGTTGTGAACAGAACCCACCAAAAGGTGATTCATATTCCCCACCTCTATCACTCCTAAGAACCTTTATCTTTTTATTGAGTTGATTCTCAACTTCTTTCTTATAATGAATGAAACTCTCTAATGCCTCATCCTTGCTCCTTAGCAAGTACACATAACAGTATCTTGTGCAATCGTCTATGAATGTAACAAAATATTTCCGACCTCCTCTAGTTTGAACAAATTTCAAATCACATACATCACTATGTATTAATTCTAGAGGATCACTACTTCTTTCAATGGAATGAAAGGATGTTCTCGTTAATTTAGCCTCCACACAAGTTTCGCATTTATGATTAGTATCAATTTGAAATTTTGGCAATAAATTTAAATTGACTAATCTATGCAAAGTTCCAAAATTAACATGACCCAATCTTCCATGCCAAACATTAGATGACTCAAGCAAATAGGCAGAAGATTTGTTCTTATTCTCATTTATAGGAACAATGGTCATCACATTCATTTTGAAAAGCCCATCGCTTAAATACCCTTTTCCCACAAGCATTCCACTCTTAGTGAGTAAGAATTTGTCAGACTCAAAGACCAACTGAAAACCATTCTTGCTTAACAAAGAACCTGAAACAAGGTTCTTACGAATGTCTGGCACATGCAGCACATCATTGAGGGTTAGTTCTTTTCCAGAACTCATCTTTAGGACCACCTTTCCCTTTCCTTCAACTTTAGAAGTCGAGGAGTTTCCCATGAAAAGTTGTTCTCCATATCCCACAGATTGATATGTAGAAAACATTTTCTTGTCTGAACATATATGACGAGTAGCCCCAGTGTCCACCCACCATTCATTGGTATTTTTTACCAAATTTATTTCAGACACTTGTTCAATAGACATTTTATTAAACAAAATTTTCAAACAGAATTCTCAAAATTCAATTTAAAAATACTCACATAAATTCTGAATTTATAAACTGAAGTTTAATAAAAACAAAATTTATAAACAAAGCAAATTATAAAAACAACCGTAACAACTTATATAGCCAATGAGATATATTCATATATATATATATATATATAACTTTAACAACAAAGTAACCGTTACTTTAACAACAAAATTTTCACTGTTATGAACTTTAAACGATAACCGCGTTTCAACAACCATATGTATCACGTTCAACCAATTGAAACAATCTATATATATACTTCTTGCAAATCCAAAGAAACAATCTGTAATATATTAAAGCCAAAATTGACAATTCATATATAATATATTATAACACTTTCAATCAGTACGTTATACAATATTATCGAATCAATAATACGTGTATAGAAATAATGTTTCTCCGATATCAAATGATATGAGTATTACATCCTCAATTGTTTCAATACTGTTCATGAACAGAAAACCCGTTTCAGTAATATAAACTAATATTCAGTGCGTTAAAGACAAAATAAGAATAATATGTCGCACAAATTAGTTTATTTTGACACGTCTTCAACGATTTCAATAGTTTAAATAACTTTTAAAAAAAAACTGGGTTTTCGGTACAACAAATTGAAGTATGAAACCAGTAAATTCAACGAAAACAACAAAATTTCGACAAACAGTAACTGCTTCAAATGTTCGTAAAGTGAACAGTACACAACAATATACAAATTTCACAGAAATCACACAATAAAATTTACGCAATCTGTCTTAAGATTGTTGGGTATATATCATGTGATTCTGTAAAAAGAAACAACAACAAGAAGTAATTTGTCACAATTAATTAATAATAAAAACTCACAGTGAATGCAGTATGAATAGATCAAGTCTAGCGTTTGACGCTATGTCCTTAAGACAGATTGCGCCCCTCACACTATTAACTTAGTGGTGCTTTGAGACTCGCGGACGTCTGTCTCCCAGGATAAAATGATCTTCGCACGTAGAAGAAGCACAAGCAATCTCCGTGCACAACGAACGTAACAAGTGTCTCTTTCTCTCTCTTTATGCAAATGGGACTCTCAAAGTTGTAGGAAATAACTAACTCAGTATATTTTAAATGAATGAGGGGACACTCTATTTATAGATAGAGTCATACCTCTTCAGAAAAGACACAACATTTGGGGAAAAATAATATATTAATAAATATATAAATTAGATGGACCGGGCCTAACCCACATGGGTTTGCTTGGCCCACTTTTAGGAGGCAATTTCTCATTCACTCCTAACCATTTTTCCAACAGAACCAAGACAATAATTGAAGTTAAACGAGAGTTAAAAAATGGGGTATCTATATAGGATACTTATCAAGTTGCAAGGATTTATCATTATTTCTTCACCGTTAAAATCTTTATTGCGGTTCTATTTTTCTTTGAAATTTTACCCACTTACACACATATAACACTTGTCTAAAAAATTAAAAACATTTTCCATTTTTAACAATCACATTTGTTAAAAAATTTCAAAAAAGAAAATAGAATTGTTTGTATTCAATGTTCATACGTGCATACATCGCCCAAAAATGAAAAGTATGTATTCATACGCGTATCAGGAAAATTGATTTCACTTTTCCTTTCTTGGGTATGTAACAGCTCAATGGATAATGATAATGCACCAAAATTGTCTTCACGTCAAAGTTAGATATTTAAATAGATATTATTGGCAGAATGTAAGAAGCTCAATTTCTAAGAAAGTCTCAAATTTACAATTTTCCTTTCGAATGGAATAAATTTATAAAATAAGCTAAAATTCTTTCAAACTTCGCAAAAGATAGTCTCAAGAGGTGGACTTTGGGAAAAATAGAACAGTTAAAACAGATAATATATAGTCTGGCACATAAATATCAAAATTTGTCGTACATAGTCAAGGTAAACCCTAGCCTGCGGTGTCTTGAAGGGCGCTGCGAAAAGTACAACAGCTTCTTAGAAAAAGCCTTTGTATACCAAATTATAGTATGCCATTGACTTGGAGCCGCAAATCCATGTTGTTGACCATGCCAATTCAACGAAAGGTAGATAAAACAAAATTTCGATTAATTTCATCTTGCAAATAAATGAAGCAAACAAATTAAAAAAGTGAGTTGATGACATGGCAGTGAGCCGATAATTGGTAGTCCGAGCATTGGAAGATCTACAAAGAAGAAGAAAATCAATCGGAAAGACACCACTGTGGTGCCGGTCAAAATTTCTCTAATGAATCACTCATTTGACATTACAAAAAAAAATGAACTCTACTAATATTTTTGAAAATAATTGTTTTTTGGGAATAGGGTGTGCTTTTATAGGGTTATATCGTTGACAAGTGTCTGTAGCTAGTTGCACTCGACCGTTCATACAATTGACAGTAACAAATGCCTGGTTTGTTGGCTTGGGAGCTGAAATCTTGGGATTCTAGTTTCGAACTATCTTGACAAGTATTCTAATGTTTTGATCTCAAGGATGTATAGTGCACTCAAATGGAAGGTGTAATCGTCTCCTTTCTTTGAGGTCTAAGCCATCCAAAACCAATAAGAAGACCCTTGTCACTTGGACAATCGTCCAAGACAAATGTTGTTTTTTCATCATCACGAGTTAAATTAGAATAATAATTAAATGATTAGAAATTTTAATTTCAGTAATTTCAAACTATTAGGACAAATGATACTTTTTATATATAATGGAAAATTCGATGAGATCTATGTGTATTTTAAGAGTATGATATGTACAATGATTACTATCATGTATTTTTGAGTATTTTATTTTTTAATTCCTTCATAAATAAAATTTTAAAAAATTAAGATCAAACCACTCAAAATAAATGATTCTGATAATAGTGGAGAACCCGTAGTAAAAATATTATTAAAAAAAAATAAAAAACTTATTTCTATACATTTCATAAAAAAAAAAATTCAACTTAGTTAAATCCACTCATAAATGGAGTATGACTCTAATTGTTAGAAGTGTTAGAATAATAATATATATTAGATTCTCACTTCTAATTTTTTACAAATGACTCACTTATATTTCTTAAAAATATTTAAGTCTAATTTCATGTTCTTTAAAGAATAATTCAGGGAGGGAAAGGATTATATATAGTGTATAAGCAACAATTTGTCAACGGTCCATCATGTGACTAATACATGAAGAATGAAAGCAGATTCTTTTGGTGTGGTAATAATACTAATATTTTCTAACAAGTTGCTTCAGATGTTTTCGTCTTTTAGCGGCAAGTTGTGGGGATCGATTATCGGATCAAGATTCAAGCCTGTAAATTTTTCTGCCTCACTTCACTTTCATGACTTAGCATTACAGCCAATATTTCGGTCTTGCACTTGTGACTTGTGTACCACCAAACCGCGTCAGACTATTGCCTAAATTAATAAAATAAAAATATTCCTTTGTAATATGAGGGATAAAGAGATCAATTCATTCTAAATGCAACAATTCAAAGACAGTGAGTTGTGGAAGTGGAACTAAAAAGTCTGAATTCGATTTATCAAAAACAAAAGTTTGAATTCAAAATTGTCACTCTCTTTGCTTGTTTAGGAAGTGTGAAAATGTGAACGTGATTCCCCAAAATCTGTGGGCCACTTATCTTCTTGTGTGTCTTTCTGACTTCAATGATTTGCGTTCACACTCTTTTTGGCTCTTCCAGTCTTTGCCTAGAGAAAAGTTTTGTGGCTTCTTCCTCCAGTTTTCTTAGCCATTTCTCATGAAAAGAATCTTATGATTTCCTATCACTTCCATGTGGATGCGTTGCATCATTTGATGATGTGGCTTCCCCAGTTTTCTTTCGACAAAAATAATAAAGAAAAGAAAATGCACTAGTTGCAAGGTTTCCCGTAAAGTTTATATATTGTACTGGGGGTTGATATATATATAAAATGAGTTTTATAACCGCGTAGGACCTACATATTATGAGAATGATGATATACATATGTATAGCTGACGTATGAAATACATTCTTGTGGTTTGCATCCAATAATTGTATAGAATGAAGTCCATGATATTTATCAATTTTATGATTTTTATATTAACTAATGATACAACGTTGGGCTTAAAAACAAAAAGAATATGTGTTTAAATTATAGTTTAATTACACATTTAGTTCTCAACATTTTTTTATGTTTTAGAATGATCTTTATCCTATGAAATGTTTCTTCTTAGTCTTTAAACTTATAAATTTGTATCAAAAGGGTTCTACTTTCTACCATTAATTGTTGGATAGAAAATAATGATGTGAAAATCATAAAGAAGTTCTTTTGACCGCAAGAGATATATTTATCAGTTTTTTTCTTTATTTTTTTGGTTAATTTTGCGCTGAGATTGTTCAGTGAAGTCTCATGGATTTTTTTCAATGTTAGTGCGATTCAAGCAAAGCAAAGGAGATAAAAGCTTATTAGATAATCATGTTAATGAGGGAGACGCGGTTACAAAAAACGTGGAAGAAATTTGAAGAAATGTGGTCCACATGGGTAGATGAGTAAGGGACAGAGATTGAAGAAATAAAGAAAATAAGTTTCAAGTACGACATTAACTTGGTGCTTGGCATTATATAATAGCATACATAACAAATATAAAGTTACCCAAATGAAACACTAGTGGGTTCCCGTTAGCTCAATTGGTAAAGTCTCTTGTCGTCGAGCAAGAGACCTGAGTTCAAATCCCACCTATATCAAAAATTAATTAGTGTCTTGGCTTGATGGTAAGAGCAACCATCATGAGCGGACACCATAAGTTTAAATTCTATCATAACTATCAAAAAAAAAAAAGGAAATGAAACACTATGTTTAAATGCCAGTAGCATATTTCAATTAAGCTAAGTATTTCATTTTAGAATAATGATTTTTAATTTTTATGAATTATGTCTTATATTTTTACTCCAAATCCACCCCCGTAAAAGTGATAATAAAAAAAAGACACTAGCAATATCTTCTTTTATCTATATCTTTGATTTTCTCTTTCATAGACATAAGATCTGCAAACAAAGTATTTCAGTAACCAATCTCTTCCCTAGCTCCTTTATTGCTATCAAAATACTTGAGTTTTCGTTGAACAATCTCAACTCCAATAAATTGAAAGAAGAAATAAAAAAGGCTGATAAATATATCTTACTCAAGCAAGAATTTTCTCTCGCTCAAGCGAGAGTTCGATCGAACGAACCTCTCTCTCTCTCTCTCAAGCGCACATCCTTCCATTTGCCATATCACCCTTTTTCCATCTAACAATTAACGGCAAGTACCATTTTGACATAAACTTAAATATTCTACCCATATTATGTGAATTGGATTGAATAAGTGTATGTTATGCGGACATGTGTTGATTCCCACATAGGGTGTTTACAAGGTGGTTTTTGGGTATAGAAGTGAATATAAGGAGCCCCAATTGTAACTTGACGAGTCCTTTTAGGGTATAAGTGCAGATGTAGTTAGCACTTTCCTTAGATCATTACAAATTGTATACGAGCCAACCTAGTACCGCCATGTGCTTTGAGGGCACTAAAGCACAACGTGGGACTTGACGAGGTGCGAGCGTGTGTTGAGTCCCCTGTCAGGTGTTTACTAGGTGAATCATCAGAAGATAAGCGATTACAAGGAGTCCCAACTGTAACTTGAATAGTATTTTTAGGGTAGAAGCTTAGATGTGATTAGTATTTTCCTAAGGAATTACAAATAATATCAGAGCAAACCTAGTAATGCCATATGTCTCGAGAGCACTACAGCACAATATGGGACCTGATGAGGTCATCAAGAATTTAAATGGAGGAGATTATGATACCCCAAATTGTGTGATTTGATTGCATTGGATTGTATTGTAGAACCCTAACTTGTACCAGTCAATATCCAAAGCCCTCGGTCCTAATGACGAAGAACACCAATCTCAACCAAAATGACCAACACCGTGTGTTAAACCCAATAGGTAATCTTTTGTGACAAAGGACTAGAGAAATAAGCTCATTGCAAGAGTCCAATATCATTCCCTGAACAAAGAGGCATACAACACTTTCATACAGGCGTATGACTAGTATACCAGCGTATGTCACCTATCTGCAGAAACCTAAAAAATCATTGAATGCTAGTTGGGCAACCAAGCTCTGTTGAAGAAACCCTAACCACCTTATTTTCCTATAAAAGAAGCCCCTGACCTCACTACTATTTAAAGTACACCTAACTCTTGGAAAATTTCTCTAGAGTGATAGTTGAATAGAACAGTGATAAGAAATAGAATTTTGAGTGCTTTGCTATTTTCTAAGTCTTTTTTTACTAGAAAATAAGTTTATTTGTCACGAGACTATCATTATCATTTTCACTTTTCATTCCTCCTTAGGTCTAGTAAACTGTAAATCACTCGTTGTTCAAAACATGAAAATGCTACGATAGTGATTCGACCGGAGGATCAGTCAAATAATTGCTAAATAGCTTAAAGGAGTGAGGTATGGATCTCTACCATGAACCATATTCTCCTCCTTAGTATTTTTATTCTTTGGCCAGGTTATTTTCTTTGCTTTCTTCTTTTTCTATTCAAATATGCTTAATTTGCTTTATTATATGGACAATGTTTCTACAACTCACTACGTGACAGTTTATAAGACCATCCACATATATTATTTTAAAAGGTCACATGACATTAAATATGTCATGTGACTAAAGTGCACGTGAATGATCTTATAAGCTGTCACGTAGTGAGTTATAGCAAGCTGGTTACAAACTGGTTTGTAACAAAACTCTGTCCTTATTATATTAGCACCTTAAATTCCAATCATTAATTTTACAAGCACTTCAATTTCGTATTTTGTTGTTGTTATTGTTGTTGTTGTTGTTTCCTGTCATTTAGGGCATCTTTGTTTGGATCCGCACACGCCAATCAAATATGTATGTCGTTGCATGTCAAACGTATGCCGATTAGAATTCTCAGTTATTCTTATTTTTCCTTTATTAAATTTTCCAGCATGATAAGGTGTCTCTATCTAGAGCCACGTACACCAACTAAAGGTAGCGTATGTCGTTTCATGCCAAACGTATGTCAAGTATGGTTCATGTTTATTTCTGTTTATTTGTTTAGTGGGTTTCTGTCCACAACATACGCCACTTTCATTGTGGCGTACGCCGGTTAGGACAGAAAGTTTCGTTCAATTTTTGTTTTGTTTTGTATCATCCTGTTTATGCAATCTATTTTCATTCATGTCCTGTTATTTTAATCTATGTATATATTAATCAGAAAAACATAAAAAAAAAATAAAAAAAAAAAATTAATTTTCTCATTTCGGATTTAATTCAAAATAGGATAGAAAATCTGAATTTTACTTTATTAGAATAATATTTCTATATAATAAATTTCACGATCACATATGTGGGGGAGATTATAATGATTGAGTTAGTGGCCTAATTTGAATTCAATCACATGCCTTGAAAAATCAATCTTTGCCTTAATTGACTGATTGAAATGATTTATTGCTTTGACTTGATTACATGATTAGGAAGTTTGAATCCTCATAAGTAATGAAGTCCTTAATGTATGTCTTAAATGATGATTCACAAAACATGACTGATTGTTATGATTTAAGAATATGTAAAAATGGGATTTAGACTCATGTCTAAGATTATTCAAATCAATTCATTCCTTTTATAAATTTGGTCGCATGAATTCCAAAAAAAGTTTATTGCTTGATTTGATCTTACATGTTCATATGTTTGGATGACTCACATGATGATTGTTTTCTTCCGTATGTGACTCAGTTAATTTATTTTTATTTTTGAATTCCTTTATTTCCTTAGTTAACAATTTATTTTCCCGCAATTTATATGTTTCAGTTCATTTTACTATGTAAGCACACCACCCCCAAACACACCCCCCCCCCCCCCGCGCTCTCACTACCAACAAGCAAACATCATTTGTTGCCGATTAAATAAAATTCTGCTCTCTATGAATAAACATAGGGGTCGTCCTTGGACTTAGGAGCATTCCTATCCGATCATTTAAAATTTTTTTATTTTACCTCTTTAAAAAGTCTTTTTTTTTAGTTTACTATTCACTTTTACAAAACACCTCACATCTCATTTTCTATTTTACAATACATCATATTAAAATATTATAAAATATTATTTATTTATATATATTTTTTTTCCAACACAGAGAATCACGAAATAAGCAAAATGGCAAACGAAGAAGACTCAGCCAGACCCACTGACTCAGAACAAGTGGAGCAACAAAACGAACAAAATCTAGATGCCGACAAAAAATCCTCCTCAAATTCAGTGACCATAGAATTCTTAGACTCTGAGCCAGCAACCCAACACTCCCATCAACATACCCACACCATTATACCCTTTTGGATGGGAGTCTTTTATTGTGATTTTGGGTGAGCAGTACTCTGTATTATTGCTAACAGTGGCTTTTACCACACTGGATGGAAATGTTCTACGGAAGGCAAAACAAAAAGTGCCCCTATAAGGGGTATTATACTAACGTTGTTATAATATGATTCTTTTCATTCATTCTCATAGTATTTCAAGATTACTTACATTACATTCATTTACATTTTTTCCTTTTAAAACATCAAAACAAGATAACTTCATTTCATTCCATTTTATTTATTTTCATTCCTTTATACTAATTTCATTCTATTCTACTCTATTCTTTTATAATTTCTTCCTTTTGGGCTAGGCTACAGGACTTTTCAAAGAGGTTTCTAGTTCCTAAAGGTTAGTGGATTGTATATTCCAAATACTTATGTACTTTATTTTTCGAGGAGCTAAGTGCCGAATATTCCTAGAGTAGGCTAAGGGTAGGTAGTAATCATGAATAATAATTATAAATAAATTTATTTCAAATGAAAGGTGATATTTTTCTTGGATTAGCTTTGTGTTTACACCGGCTATGTGAAAAATTTGGAAAATAAAATAACACATTGTTAATCATAAAATGTATTTACAACATAAATTATGCTCCGGATAAATATTCAGCAGCTTCATCGAATTTGCTTTCTCCTTAAACATGTTAACATGTACATATGTCAACATCATCATTGTTTAGTGGGCCGTTTGTCTCAAAAAAAAACATATTCGGCTTAATGACAGACAACTAGAACCGCTTTTGTGTTCTGGAAAGAGAAATAAATAAATAAATTGCGAAGAGAACACTCTAGTAACATTAAATTGACCTCTTCTGTCGAGGGATGCATTTGGAGTATCTTCTTGCCCTACTAGTGGAGAGATAAGCCTTCTTTGTAATTACACCCTTCTAGTGGAGAGATAAGCCAAAAGGAATGTTGTACTCATAGCCTCATAGGACGTGGATAGGTATAATAATCATAAATTCATAATAGTCCTTGTATTTTTCGGAAAATCCTATTAGACGTCTAATTCTTTGCCAAAATCTCTCTCTCTCACAAAGCTCCAGCTCTGAACAGAAAAAAGTCCATCTCAAGTTCGAATTCATCACACTTATAAAGATTTAATAGAGATAAGTTTCTCTTTTTTCTTAAACCCATCATATCTAGTGATTTTAGGATTCTATGGGAAGATCTTTGATACGACATCAAAAGCCTTTGTCAAGAAGTAATTCAATTGAGGTCTTCAAATTTTATTTGTCCAATAGTAAAATTCAAATATTCAAGTGTTTTTTTTTGGTTATTAAAATTGTTTTAAATAATATAGCTCCATATAATATTTATGGTTCAAGTATAT
Organism: Fagus sylvatica; assembly: GCA_907173295.1. NCBI lineage: Eukaryota > Viridiplantae > Streptophyta > Magnoliopsida > Fagales > Fagaceae > Fagus > Fagus sylvatica. The sequence goes on from OU015762.1 coordinate 41,927,521, forward strand.
AATACTTTATAAAATTAAAGTTCAAACTTGCAAATTACAATAAACTCCAAGTTGTCTTATTTAGGGTGGTAATAGTTAACATGACCCACGAAAACGATACGTATTTTTTAGGGTTAATATTTAGTGTAAATGGATTCATATCAAAACGGGTCAACCAGCTTTGACATGTTTAACATATTGACCTGTTTAACCCAAAATTAATATGAAATGACAAGTTCATTATATGTGTCAAGGAGGGTTAACACCTTTTGACACAAACCTATTTAACCCTGGCCTATATATAAATGTGATTTTTATCCAACGTAATTGAATTCAAATATTGATTTGGGTAATTAAAAAATTCAATGGTTATGTTGATAAATTCTTTATTGAAACTTTATTGTGTTAAAAAAATTCTCATTTCATTTTATTTTTCTTAGTTGTATATTTCTAAATTTTGGTGGAACTTTATTGGGTTAAAATAGAACTTTTAGATTGTACGCTATTTGTACTTTAATCAAGAACAATTTAAACATAGACCGCATACGTCACATTCTAGCAGTGTACACCACTTTGCCAATAACCCACGGTTTTATCTCTAAGAGTATCTCCAACAGTGAGCTTTTTGGCTCTCTATCTCCATATGTGGAAAGCTAAAATGAAAAATTCATGCTTCAGTAGCTCTTCAAAGAGCTCTTCAAAAACCCAAAATGCTACAGTATCTCTTCACAAATGAAAAACTATTGTTTACTCTTCATCAAATAAAAAATTATTTAAACCGACCCTTTTTAAGTTTTTTTTTTTTTTTTTTTTCATTTTCACGATTTTTTCTCTCTCTTCCCTTTTTTTTCCTTTTCTTCTGTGCTCCCGTTTTCATCAAACCCAACCGGTGGGTCTCGGCCTGGAGGAGCTGCGGCATGGGTCTCGGCTTGGAGGGCGACGACGTGGGTCTTGGCCTAGAAGAGCTGCGGCGTGGGTCTCGACCTGGAGGGGTGACAGCGTGGGTCTCGGCCTGGAGGAGATGTGACGTGGGTCTCGGCCTAGAGGAGTTGTGGCGTAGGTCTCGGCCTGGGCTTGGGTTTGCGCCAATCTCAATCTCGGTGTGGTGGCGTGGTGGTTGACGGTTGGAAACGGACTTGGGTTTGCCGATCTCGGCGGTGTGGTGGTCTGTTTGCTGACTTTGATTTTGATTTGGTTATTTTGGATGACTTTTGATTTTGATTTTGGTTGATTTTGGATGTTGGGTTTACTATTTACAGCTTGGTGGAGTGGTGGTTGTTGCTGGGTTTTGGATGTTGGGTTTGCAGCTTGGTGGAGAAACGAAGAAGAAAAGAGAAATGAGGAGAGAGAAAAAAAAGAAGGTTAAAATAAAACAATAAAAATATTATTTTAATAAAAATAAAGATAAAATAGAGAGTTTGTTAAAATGAAGTTGAAAAAATGGCTCTCTACATGTGGAGAACTCTCTACATATGAAGATAAAATAGAAAGTAGTGCTAGAGATGCTTTAAATGCATTCTACCGTAAAAAACCGACACAAAAACAACCATAGCAAACCCAATTTCGGTTCCTAATCCTACCACAAGCATAAATACAAGTTTTTCTAACCCAAGCCAAGTCATTTCTACCTAAGATAAATTTTTGAAAGAAACTAAAGCAAAATGGGAAAAAATGAAGAAAATAGTAACTAACCATGTTGGCGAGAGCCTAATGGGAGATGTGCTCAGTGGGGCTGAATGTGAGGCGATTAGACTCCCAAGGGCCACCTTTGGCTTCCACCGCTTCGAAACGAATTTCTTGTCATTGAATGAAGATCTAGCATTTGGCTAGGGGAGAAGGAAAAGTAAGCACTATGGCTCCATCGAGAAATGCGAGACATTGTGGGATGAAGAAGGTGAAAGCAAGTGGGAGGTCCAAAATTAAACTAGCTTATGTAACTTCCTGATAATCGGTGTACACCACTTCAAAGGCGACGTATGCCAATATGCACCTCATTTGAATCGGCGCCTCTTAGAGGTGTATGCCAAACTCAAAATAAATAAAAATAATAATATACTATCATAAATAAAAATGCATTAACAGCACCTTATTTGTTTGGTTTTCATTAAGGGTCTGATGCAGGAGCATCTAAGCTAGTGTTTTCATTTCTGCTTTAGGCTTGTAATTAGTTTTGAGACAACCTTGTACTTGTTGTCTCAAAAGCTTAACAACCTAGTACTTGGTCTTTTCTTGTAACCAATTAGAATTTAAGCCATGTGCAGCCAATAGGAAGGCTTGGCTGAGTTGGTTAGTTTGTTAGGGGTTGTTAATGATTCAGCCAATGGGCTTTTAGCATAGGATAGCCAATCATAGGGCTGCATCCAGCAGCCAATCAGATTGTACCTGAGGCATGCTATATAATGCATGGCCTTGCCTTTGTAAATTTAGTTTTAGATTTGATATTTTGAGAATGAGAATTACTTAGCCTAGTGTGCTATTTCTTTTAGAGATGGACTTCTCTATGCAGAGGCTTTATGCTGCCTAGTTACTACTCAAATTAACTCACACTCCAACCCCATTCCTAAACACAAACCCTTCTACCCGAGAGCCTACATCATTTGGTATCAGAGCTTGAGATCCTTAGAGTCTCTGTTTTGCATATTTTCTTTGTTCTTTATCTCTCTAGAATCATCTAAGAACCAATTATCCGAAGCCTAAACACTTACCCCAGCCTGAAATCAAGATGGCAGGAGAGAAGTTGAAGAAGCTTAAGAAACCAATTCAAGGAATGGCTCCAGAAGTTGAAGCCAAGTTCAATGCAGCCAATGAAGAGGAATTTCCAAAGAGGTGTGCTTGGAAAATTGAGATGGAAAGCGATGAGGAGACAGCTTGCTGTCTTGACCGAGCAGTTTCAAAAGTATAAACCACCCCAAGATCCAGAATTTAAACATGTATTCCAACAACAAAGGAGAGAACCCGGAGAGGCAGCAGCAGCTACAAGCTTCTCCTTTCATGGGTTATCACCGAGAGTTTGGGCAGCAGTGGGAAGGAAAGGATCAAAATCAGAGATATGAATCAAAGTATGAGCAGAAATGGAAAGGTAGTGTCAAGATTGACGTGCCAGAATTTTCTGGTGTGTTAATTCCTGATGACTTAATAGATTGGATCAATCATGTGGAATGTGTCTTTGAATACCATGACATTCCAAACCACAAGAAGGTGAAGATTGTGGGCACCAAGCTCAAAGGGAGAGCATCAGCTTGGTGGGAGCAGATCCAAATGCAACGAGTCAGATTTGGTAAGAAGAAAATTCAAGATTGGAGACAAGATGAAGACAAAGCTTCAAGAACAGTTTATGCCTTTCAACTATCTACAAACCCAGTTTGCAAGGAGGACATTGCAATACCAAGTCTTGGCAGAAGCTTTGGCAGTACCAACAAGCCTTAAGCAGCAACCTTGGAAAATCCAAGAATGCACAGCCTGTTGCAATCAGCCCACACCTCCAGCAATGTCGCAACCAAAACTTCATTTGTTGGTAAACCAAAGAACTCCAACCTTTCTTGTAAACACTATAAGTATGGTGAAGAGAGTCACAAGTCCATTGAGTGCAAGAAG
>OU015762.1:41931193-41988670 GCA_907173295.1 Fagus sylvatica
ATTATTATTTTTCAAATAGGCCAAATTACACATTACACCCTTTATATTTGGTCAAAGTTCAATTCAGTCATTTATTTTTTAACCGTTTCAATTCAGTCCTCTAAGTTTTATTATATTTCAATTCACAATTTTCGGTTAATTTTTGCTAACACCATTAGTTTTTAATTTAAAATTGAATTTCTGAATTTTTAATTAAACATTAAAAACCAACACTAAAATTGATTAAAACTAAAAATTTCTAGATTTTTAATCACCACCATCTTCGTCAGAATCCAAACCCACATTCCCAAACATTTCCTTTTCCACATCATAGAACTTGTCCACTATGAACAACTGCTACAGGGACTTCACCAAATACTTGAATTGTGCACCATGTCTGAACTAATAACGAGGCATGGGAAGCGCAACATTTTTGGTCTTCAACGGAGATAGCCAAAATCCCATGATGTCCACAGCGTAGAACTTTCCCTTATAATAAGCAATATCATAGTAACGAGCTCTTTCTCCCCCATCATCTATATTAGTCCATTGCTAAAGCAAAAGGTTGGGTATAGCGATGAAGTTTGGGTTTTGGGAATTAGGGATTTTAAAATGAATTTTGGGATTAATTGATTGTTTTACTGTGATGTTGTTTTTGGTTTAATCGGGTTAGTTTAATTGGGTTGGGTATGGGTTTAATCGGGTTTAGTTTTTGGTTTTTAATGTTTAATTAAAAATTTAGAAATTCAAATTTATATTAAAAACTAACGGTGTTAAAAAAATTAATAGAAAATTGTAAATTAAAACAAAATGAAACTTAGAGTACTGAATTGAAGCGATCAAAACTTAGAGGACCGAATTGAACCTTGACCAAACATAAAGGGTGTAATGTGTAATTTGGCCTTTTAAATATTGCAGTAACCTAGCATTTATCTTTCTTAAACTAACACCGTTAGAGAGAGGAAATATCAGAGAAAGACTGAAGCAAGCGTTTAGTCGAGTACAACCTTCTCCTTCTCCCTCTTCCCCTCCCTTCCACCTCCAGCAGGGATCCCTACTTCGGCCGCCTCCGCCTTCGTTTCTGTCTCTCACCCCTTATTAGAAATCAAGAGCGACTCGATGGGTTGAAGTGCAGAATGAAGTTGGTGGGTTGAAGTCAAGAGAGATCCGGGTGGCTGCGTCGACCATTCAACGGGATCTTAAATTAATCTAATCCAAAATGTGTTTTTTTTAAGGCAAAAATACAGTCTTGGTCCCTATATTTACGGGATGTTTTCAATTTGGTTCCTAGATTCTTAATTTTTTTCAATAGGTCCCTGTGTTTTTAACCCGTTTTCAATTATACCCCTGGCGTCAACTCCGTTAGTTTTAATCCTATGTGGCAAACGGAAAACTAAGCTGGCCAACACTATTTGGCCAACTCAGCTTCCCTCCAATAATTTCCTATCATTTCATACCCATGTGTTGCTCACATGGGTGTAAGTCAACACAAGACAAAACACACACACGTGAGAGCTTCAAAAACCAAGGGAAAAAACCCTAAAATTAAAATCTCCCAATCTAATCTCATTCTTCCCAATCTGATCTCTTTTCTCTCTTCCTTTGGAAATCACTCCTCTCTTCTTCCAATATGATTTTCTTCCTTCGTGGACTGAAACCCAATTATAACAATGGCAACAATCATAGCAATGTAAAACTCAATTATCACCCAAGACAATGCCAAACACACTGAAACCACATTCAGTTTCATCTTGAATTTCTTAGCCTTCACAGAAACTGCCTTCTCCCTCTTCTTGGACTTTGCAAGTACAACAGAAAGTGAAGCAATCTTTTCCATTTGCTCACAAATTACTTCCTTCCCATGCTCACAAATGACATCGTCAACCTATTCAAAGTAGTTGCACCCGTTACCAGACTGCACACAAAATGCATTAAACACACAATAATAAAAAGGCAAACAAATTCCAGGAAATACTAACAAAAACAAGTCATTAACAATCCAAACAAATTGCAGGAAAATCAAAATTGCTAAACCCAATTTAAACACCCAGTAATAAAAGGCAAGAAAATTGCAGGAAATCCCCAGAAAATGCAAAAGACACCTACCCCGTAACAACCCGATAATGTAAAAACTAAACCTTTTGTAGAAAATCACAACTGCACAAAAAATTAAACACTTACCTAGTAATTGACACACCCATAGAACCTTCTTCCAGGGTTCTGTGCAGTCCACGAGGTTACCTTCATTACTTTTTCCCTACAATGGCAGAACCGTATCCTCGAACCAAGACTGGAGGATGTTGAACTGGAAGGCATCAGTCCACGAAGGAAGAAAATTAGATTGGAAGAAGAGAGAAGTGATTTCCAAAGAAAGAGAGAAAAGAGATCATATTGGGATCGAATAATGATATCAGATCGGGAGATTTTAATTTTAGGGTTTCTTCCCTTGGTTTTTAAAGCTCTCACATGTGTGTGTTTTGTCTTTTGTTGACTTACATCCACGTGAGTAGCACATGGGTATGAAATGGCAGGAAATTATCGGAGGGAAGCTGAGTTGGCCAAATAGTGTTGGCCAGCTCAATTTTTTGTTTGCCACGTAGGATTAAAACTAACAGAGTTGACGTTAGGAGTATAATTGAAAATGGGTTAAAAACATAGGGACCCAATTGAAAAAATTAAAATCTAGGGACCAAATTGAAAACACCCCTAAATTTAGGGACCAAAAGTGTATTTTTACCTTTTTTTTTTTTGTTTCAAATTATTATCTGAGTTGATAACCAACTGGGATTATCTTCAAATTGTGGGAAGGACCATTGAAATGATAAGGCATTTTGAATACTCTATATTTTGGATGATAATTGAGCAGTCTGGTCTTGGTTTGTATTGTTTTTGTTACTTTGATAGTAATTGAAATTTTTTTTGCTTGAACAATAGGATCACTGTGTGTTGCTATGTGTTAAAAATCAAAAGCATAAATAGATGAAGAATATATCAGTAGATCAATGTTGTTAACATTACTTATTGGGACTTGTTTTGTTTCAGTCTCACTTTTAGGATTTAGTTAGTGGATTTGATGAATTGACATTAATCTGAACCATTTATTTTAAATGAAATGCTAGGATTAAGAGAACTCTCTAGGAACTCTAGAAGATCTTGACCCGAGAAAAATAGTAGCCCAAAAAGACAACCTAACCTTAGGCTTAAGTGTCAAACCAGAGCATGAAGTTAAGGAGGGACCAATTTCAAAATTGGATTTAAGCATAAATATTCAAGAATCCTAGTAGGCATAAAGATATTATCAATTTCGAAATCTTTTAAAATTGGATCAAGATCTTTTAGAATTTTTAAGGAACTCTCTTATAAAAAGTTTTTTAAATCTCCACTTTCCATTTATAATAAATGATTATGATTATGCCATGTTATCAATCCACTCAAATACTCATAAAATAATATTTCTAAAAAAAAAACTCAAAAAACATTTCCATTACATTAAACCAAATCTCCGACATGAAAATCTCACCTCCCATGGCCAATCTCTACCGTGAAAATCTTTTTTTTTTTTGTCTCAATCTTTCACTTTTGTAGTTTTCATTTCTCTTTCTCTCAAGCTCACCTCCTAACTTTGTCCTCCCTTCCTCAATCTCAGCCTTCCCTTTTTTTGCTGAAGATTGCCACCATGAGACAGTAGTGGTAGGGAGCTCCTATCTCCATGTGAACACCTGCGAAGCAATGCTTTATCAGGTAGTTCTCGGGTAGAATTGAGTGCTCTCCAAATCCTTGATGAATCTCAAGCAATTGATCTTAGAGGCCAAGCATGTTGAGTCCTTTAATTACTCATCTCCTATCCGCCTCCTTGACTCTCACACCAAAACCCCAGCTTCCTTCGAAACCACCGTTGCTTTTCATGTAGACAATGCTATCCAACTTAGTTCTAACACTGTCCATGCTATGCTTAACAATGATTGTGAGGACAACTACAAAGCAGTGAGAATTGAGTTTGACACACATCAATGAAATGGATTTCCAAAAAAAAAAAAAGTTTGAACACATCAAACTCCCAGATTCAAAAACCTAATGACAAGCAGCCACAGAAGAGTTCATAATCTTTTTTCCCCTTTAGGAACCAACTAGTAGATATTAGACTTTAATATTAATGGTAAGGATTTCATTTTTTTTTTTTGGGGTGGGTGGGGGGGAATTGCTAACGTTGGAGATTGATCTTGGTAAGGGACATTGGGGGAGAGAAAGGCAGTATTTGGGCACTTCCATCACTTAATTAATTTGTTTTAACGGATATATAACAAGAATGATTTTTTGAGGGTTTTTTTAGAAGTATTATTTTATGGTTATGTGAGTGGATCAATGAGATATCATAATCTTATCCTTTTATTATAAATGGAAGGTGAGGATTTAAAGAACTCTACCTGGTAGAGTACGCTAAAAACTCTAAAGAATCTTAATCCTTAAAATTAACATTGATAGACTAATTTCAAACACAATTAATGAATAAGATCCATGAGACCCTAGAAAGGGTAGAATTTGTTATGTTTATTTATATCCCCAAAGTTATTACGTACGCAACAGATTAATCAACAATGAATTAGGCCAAGTTTGTTTAATTAACCAACTTATGAATTATCAATATTTAGTTTAGGTTAATATAACAATCAAACAAGCAAATCACCAATAGCAATAAGAATATTGACTCAATATATGGTGACGAAGTAAAAAACTAATAAAAACTTTCTAAAGGAAAAGCCACTACGAGGGTAACTTAACCCAAATAAACAATTTACTGTAAAAAGAATAGTTTACAATCTAGATAAGACCCTTATTCTAGACTCTACAATACCAATAAATAAAATTACTCTAGTGACCCACCAAAGCTTCAAAATATCTAAATTCTTCTAATATGAATGCCTCCACAGATGACGCAATGTGTTCAATAACACTATAACATCAGCCCCTTTAGTCTCTCTAGAAAAACCTATAAATTTTATGCAAAAGAACCTTTTATATAGTGCAACAAGTAGGGCTTCAAACCTGTCTCATGCTAGCTTTCAGTTTATAGCAGTTAAGACGAATATGTACAGCTGCACCACATTGATTGCAATAAATATAAGCACGAGGAGAATTTGGCTTCCTAGAAGGAGGTATGAAATTAATCTTAGTAGAAGACTCCTGGCCAATGACCTTTTTACCCTTATCAACCTTAGGTTGATCCTTTTGTGGGTCATTCATGGTCTCAGGAATAAAAACTGTCCTAGATCCCGTAGAAGTAAAGGTGGAAGGATCAAAGGATCCAACTAGCACAAAACCTAAGCCATTCTTATCAGAACTGGTCTTTTGAGAACTTAAAACTTCATCAAGCTTAGAAATATACATCCTCTCAATTTGAGTTCTAGTCTGACTCAAATCACACTCAAGACTTTGAACTTGCTCACTAATAAAGAGTCTTCAGTAATTAAGGTCTCAACTAAACCAATGCTCTCTTCTAGTTTCACTGCTAGTATCTCCTTCTCTAGTCCTACCTCATTTAGCTTCTTCAGGGCTGGACAAGAAGTTTTCTCATATTTTATAAATTGTTGGCATAATTTATCATAGACTTCGTGTAAGGAGGCATCCTCAGCTACTTCACCCTCAGATGAACTATCACTATCGCTATCGCTATCAGCCACCACTATCTCATATCCAATAAAATTTATACATAATCCAGCAATTTGCGTTCTTCATCCTTAGATTCCCCATCACTATCTGAATCATCACCAAGGGTAGCAGCCAAAGCCTTACCCTTGGACTGTGTGAGATTAGGGCACACTATCCTCATGCATGTGTCCAAAACCTGTACACACTAAATGGGTTGTGAGGACTTCTCTTCCTTACTAAAAGTTTTTCCTATGCTCTAGCAATTTTCTAAATTTCCTCAAAACATAGGCTATGTCACTCTCATCTTCATCTCAAAAAGTGTTACTCTCGACCTCTTTTGTAGTCTTAAATGCTAGAGTTTTGTTCCTATTTTTCTGAGGTAAGGAAAGCTGATAAGTCTGTAGAGGACCACCTTAACAGTGTCAATGTCCTTGCTCTCCTTTATGGCAGTGACCTTGGGTCAAGATCTCTCAGGTAAGGACCTAATCACCTAAGTGTTTTCCTTACTATCTTAGGCTCAAAATAGCTCTTTCCTCGGTTAAAATTAGAGTTTACCCATCATTGAGTTTAACGTAAAACTCATTGAATGTTTCATCATCACTTATCTTAAGTTCCTCAAACCTGGAGGTCAACATCCGAGTTTAGATTTTTTAACAATTTTAGTACCTTCATGAGTTGTTTCTAGAGTAGTCCGGGCAACTTTGGCAATCTCTACATGAGAAATTCTCATGAATTCCTCTTTGGATACAACTGTGAAGATCGCATACAGGGCTTTGCGATTCAAATTTTCCTCAGAATGTTTTTTCTTTTGACCATTGGGTATCAGGAACCTCGGGTTTGGTCAAACATTCAATGGACATCTAAACCTTTTCATCCATAGACTTTAGGAACACTCTCATATGCTTTCAGTGGGAATAGTTGCTACCATCAAAGTAAGGTGGAGTATTTAAGGAATTGACACGATCCATTGATAAAGGGGTTCAAGGATCACAGAAGGAAAGAAATTTCTACCTTACTGTACCTAAGCTTTGATACCCAATTACTAGGTCTATTTAAATCCCCTAAAGTTATTACGCATCGGATTAATCAACAATAAATTAGGCCAAGTTTTTTTTAGTTAACCAACTTATGAATTATTTATTTTAGTTTAGGTTAATATAACAATCAAGCAAGCAAATCACCAAGAGTAATAAGAATATTGACGCTAGATATGGTGACAAAATGGAAAACCAATGGAAACCTCCCAAAGGAAAAACCACTACGTACGTGGGTAACTTACCTCAAAGAAATAGTTTACTATAAGAAGAATAAATTACAATCTAGATAAAAGCATTATTATAGACTCTACAATACCTGTAGATAAACTTACTCTAGTGACCCACCAAAGGTTTAGAACGTTTAAATCTATACTATTTGTAAACTCAAAGCTTTATTGACTTTTTTTTCTTTAGTTTGACTTCATAAAAATTTGCCACATCATCTTTTCTCTCATTACAATTTTACACCTCATTATAATTTTTTTAATATAATTTCTTTTATCATTATAACAATTCACCTCTTTCTCTCTTTCACGATAACACCTCTCTCTCTCTCTCTCTCTCTCTCTCTCTCTCTCTCTCTCTCTCTCTCTCTCTCTCTCTCTCTCTCTCTCTCTCACGGTCTGCTGCTTTCTTACCCGCAAAGACCTCTCTGTCTCTCTCTTTCACGGTCGGCTGCTCTCTCACCCGCAAAGAGCTCTCTGTCTCTCTCTCACGGTCTGCTTCTCTCTCAGCCGCAAAAACACTCTCTCTCCCACGGCAGTCGGTCTTCCTTCTCAAATCCCTCTCTACCCAATATCAATTGCTTCTTCCTCAAATCCCTAGCAGCCGATATTACCCAATATCTTTTACAAAGACCAACGCCCACTTCATAATCAAAATCCTTCTCTATCTCACCAAAATCAATTGTCTTAGTTCTCACTTAACCACTCTTGAATTGATCAATTGCCCCCTTTTCAAACTCATCTCATGGATTCATACAATGGCAAAATGGATTATTGGGCTGTTAAATTGAGTTCCTTACGGATCCAATTGAGGTAGGTCCTTTAATTTATAAATTTTCTTTTCAGTTTTTCATTTGTAGATTATTAGAATAACAGTGGTTTATGCACTAGATGAGATTAAAACAGATGAGATTGTATTTCCATGGATTATGGGCTGTCAAAAGCCCAATTTTGCCCCGGAAACCAACTTGGCTTAGGAGGTTACCCTTGGTCTAGGCCCATAGTTCAATTATGTTTTGAGTGTTCTACAAGAATTAATAGAAATATTTAGTCGGTTCCTTATTTATTTGAAAGTGTCGGTTGTACAAGTATGTATATATAAAAGCTATGTAGTTTGTCATAACTTTAGGGTTTATGCTTGATGCTAGGTATTGTTTTCCTTATGCTTGATGCTATAATTTTTTTTGTTTTTTTCAACAATGTTACTGATCAGTTGTAGTTGGATTAGTTTTTAGTTTGTTTTAATCTTCTAAAGAATACCATCCTAAATAGAGTTATTTGCTTATTGTGAACTTTTTTTTTTTTTTTTTTTTTTTTTTATGTATACCCTGTTTTCATGCCTCTAAGTATGATATTTTTTATTCTTTTCCAATAGTTCTTGCTTTGTACATTCTTTTTGTTTTTGTTAATGTGTTGGGCATTCTTTTTTTTGTTAAAGTTCTGTTGCCTAAGTGCAAAGTATCAGTATTACTGTTCTGTACGGCTAGGTAGCAGTATTGTTTTTGTTGCCTTGCTAGATTCTACCTGAAATATAAGCATTTAGGTTGATTGTTCTATTTGGAACAGAAAGCATTGGTTTTTGAAGTATGGTTAAACTTTGTCTTGTGTTTGTCTATTGTGTGAACACCACAAGAAATTTGGTCTTTAGCAACGACATAAAGTGTCGCTGAATATAAAAGTTGTCTTTATCATTAGCGATACAAAATCGTTGTTATGTTTGCTATTGCTCCGTCACTTGAAATAAACGACATTTTGTCTTGCTATTATAATACCATCAGACGACATTTTCGTCGCTATTCAATCGTGCTTACGTGCGACGACAAATTGTCGTTGCTGATTGTAGTAAACAGTTACTTCTTTCATTTTTTAGATTTTTTTATAGTTTGCTTTTCTTTTTACATTAATATTGAAAACACATCTTTATCATACAACAATTCAATAAACAAATAGTCATAAATTCATTACATCTATTAAATTGTTAAAAGAAAAACAATACTCAAGTATGCAAAGTTTAAATTTCACACTATTCTCAATCACATTAAAACATAGTCTTATCAACTAACTAATTAAATGTGAATATATAGTCTCTGTATATGTTATGACACGAAACATTTCTTCCTCCTGGTAAAAAACAAAACCCAATTGTAATTCTGCTTACTAAATAGACTTATTAATTTCAAATGAAAAAATTTTATATATTTTGAAAGGATTTAAACAAACATCAATTTAGACTAAATCATGTTGAATAATTTTAACATATAATGTGAAAATTAAACTCACAATTCAGTCCATTTGGGTTTCAAATAACAAAACCAAGGCATATAAAATTCACTCAAGAGATTAAACAATACTCACACTAAATTACAACTCAAATCAATGGATCTAATTAATTCCCCAAACTTCCAGTATTTTCAGCAACTTAAATTTCTGCACTTATAAATTTTATTTGCCTTTTTAAAGTAACTTTAAGGTAGTGTAACAGAAAATTTGATAACATCTCTAGAATTTATTACTGTCATATGGAAACACAAATATGACAGATAGTGTCTTAAAATAAAACTCTTTCAATATCAATCCAAATACTATAATTCTTGTACTCAAGCCCTGTGTGTTAAATTTCATTATATTCATCTTTTGCCAGATTCCACATATATAAATTACTATGAATATTTAATCACTACAACACAGACACTGTATTTGACTTTATTTATAAATTCTCAAAAGGTATTCTTATTTTCAAGAGATTTTAAACAAAATATAATAAATCAATCTTCAACAAACCGTTCGACAAAATTTCTGTTTGGACACATATACTCATGAACCAAGAAGAATCAAATCATGCAAAACAATATAAACATAACAAAACTCAAAGATTAAACCCCCAAAAAAACCCTAACTAAATTTCATCAATCAAACAATCTCAATCATACCCACTTCTAAACCTTGTTAAAATCCACAGATTATCAATCTTGTTCTTGCTGTGAAATGGTGATTTCATAGATTGAATGGTGTGAGAGAGAAACGGGTGAGAGAGAGCTAGAGAGAACCAAGTAGCAGAAAATGAAAAATGAGGTTGGGGTTTTAGTTTAGGGAAAATATAAGCAGAAAATAAAAAATATATACAGAAATAGTGACATCACTATTTGATAAATTACCACTCCCATTATTTGCAAAAGTCCACAGATGAAAGGTTGTTTTGCTTAATTTATGCTTCCTAATATATACAACAATCTCATAAAGTACTTAAGCGACGATGGTCGCTAAATTAATAACTTAATATAAAATCCTATATGATATATTTTGGTCAAACGACGACACATTTCGTCGCTAAAGTACTTATAGGACGATCCAAAATGCGTCGCTAAACGGTTAAGCTTAATATAAAATCCTATATGTTATTATTATTTTGGCCAAATATCAACGACGACACACAAAATGGTAAATAAAGTATATTAGCACGAAAATAATCGCTTTAAAATCTATTTGTTATTATTATTTTTGCACAACACACAATGAACAAATAAATAACAAAGCCTTTGTCGTCAAAAAAAAATGAATTTGCAACGCCAATCTTGCCAAGTTAATGATCTTCCATTTTAAATCTATCGTATTAACAGATATTTCGTCGCTATAATTTGTTTTGAAAATTAGCGGTTTTTGTTGTCATATTATTAGCAACGATTTTTAGGTCTTGAAATTTTGGTCAAGCATTTCTTGTAGTGGAATGTCTTTGTATATGTTATTGGTTTGTAATTCTAAATCCTTTGCTTGAAATACACTTTGCTTGTGTTTGTATTTGTGTGATTCTCTGTAATGTTATTGGTTTGTAATTCTAGACTTTTTGTTTTAATATTCCATGTTGCATATAATGTGCTCACAATATCCATCCATATGAGATAGTCTTGCAACTTAAATCACATTTAAGGTAGTGTAATTTGGCTGTGGATATTACTTAAAATAAAAGTTGTTTATATGAGGTTTTATTTATGCTTGACAAAATGTTCGACAAAATTTGAAATGCCAAAAAAGTAATAAAATAAAACCTTATGAAACATAAATCCATGAAGCAAAAGTCCACAGATACTTAATTTATGCTTCCTAATATATACAACAATCTCATAATAAAGTGGAAATTTGATATATAAACTTTAAAGGGATTGCAAAAAGGCTGTGGTAGGCTCTTTACTCAGAATCAAAGCCTTAAAAGAAAGGCCAAGTTAATGAAAAAGCAGATATTTCTCGGTCTATGTTTCTTGCAAGCATACTCTAAATCCTAAATAGCTTATTATTAATCTTTTTAACCAATGATATGTAGTCTTTTTCACATCCGTTGTGTTTCCCTTTGAAAAAAATTAAAATAAAAGGATCTACTCTTCTCTCTCTCTCTCTCTTTCCATTCCACTAATGCATTGTTTTGCATTGCATGCAGCATCTGGATATCACATTTAGAAGGGACCCAACTAATTTCCACCCGAGAATCAACAAACTGGAGTCAACCAAGGATAGGGAGCAGAAATCTGCTGGGTCCTATTATTACCTGGATGACTGACAATTTTAAATTGGTTGGTTCTTTCATATGTCACACTTTCCACCTACAACTTATATTTATGCACACTATTGGCACCTCTACACATTCACTGGGAATTTGTTCATTCATGGAGATCAAATTTTAGAACATATTGACCTCTTGACAATGACCACTCATGTTTCAATCTCTAGCCATAGAAAGGTCAATCTCTATCAAAATTTATTCCTCATTCATCTCATTAATCTCAGCTAGGATTTCCATTAAGCCTTGCTACTGGAAAATAGATTCTGGCAAGAAATCTGGCAAATTTGACTGTGTCTTTTGCTTTGGCTCCTTGCTGCTTGGCAAGTCCAATTTGGTTCCTTGCTGCTTTTTGAGAATTTTGTGAATCAAATCTCTATTCTTCTGGTACTTATACTAAAGGTCAATCATTATATCCAAGAATAATTGATTGACACTATCCTAGCAAGGAAACAACAAAGAAGTTGGGACAATGATTGACTCAGTAGCTTGACCAGGCTAAATTGTTACAACCACCTTAGGACCACAGCCATTTTCATACCATGCTTCAATCATTTTCATGGATTAGTTCAATTTGGTTAAATTGTCCACTCTTATTTTTTTTACTCAAATTCTCATAAGAGTCAAAAGGTACCTCTGCAAAAAAAAAAAAAAAAAAAAAAAAAAAAAAAAAAAAAAAAAAAAAAAAAAAAAAAAAAAAACAGGATTGCCATGTGAAAGGGACTAAAAAGACATTTGAGGAACTAATTCTTCTTTTCTTACTAACACATTAAACTCTTTACTATTTGGTGGTTTAGATTGTTATTTGTTAAACCACATGATATGACTTTTTCGTCTAGGCCACCAGACTTGCTGCCTGGAAGGCAAATTTCAATGAGGCTATCATCATCTTCATCAGAAACTGAACCAACTGAGAATGCCAGATATATGCAAGTAGTTGTAGTTATATGCAATGAATAAAACTTTGTACTACTATATAGTCCATAATTGTTTGAAATGGTTGATGGTATATTATAGATTTTTTTTTTTAGAAAAAGGGTGATTATAGTTGTGGATTGGTGTTATGTGTAAATCCAATGGGGAGTATGTAGGTCATCTTCTTCTTCATTGTCCTACTGCAAGGGAGTTGTGAGACTTACTGTTATGTTTGTTTGGTGTCACTTGAGTCATTGATTGATTGTTTTCTAATTTTTTTTTTTTTTTTTTTTTTTAATTTGTGAATCCGCATGATGCTTTCCTGAGTGCTATTTGATGTTCAGTTGTAATGTGCTTAGATGTGGAGTTTGTCTTGGGTGTAATTTTTTGGTGGATTCATGTAGCAATGCTTTCTTTTCATTCTCATTTTGGAATATGCACACCGTGTGTTTGACAAAATGTCTCGCTCATTGTTGCATTAATTTTAAGTAAACTTCGTGGTGGTAGAAATAAATGATGGAGAAAAGGTTGAATATTTGTTCTTTGGCAAAGCATTAGGAGTAATCATAGTGACCATCAGGACTCATTTTTCAAGTAGGAAAAAAAAAAAAAAATGAAGAGCATAGTAAGACCTAAATTTGTCATATTCCTCAATATTGGTTTGGTCCCAGAATTGTCTGTATTTGAATATTTCAGGTTTGAGTTATAGGCCCGTTAGTTTCGACTGTCTGAAAGATTTTTTTTTCTTTCTTTAAATTATCATTCGTTTATTCTTTTTTTTTCCTATGGTATCAGGTGGCAGTGTTTCATGTGTTGCTACTGATGATTCAAGGGCAGGTGCTTTGGCAGTAGCTGGTGATGGAGGTCAGTTGCTGATTTATACACACACTCAAAAAAATTCATCATCTTAACAAGGGGACAGACATACCAGTTTTTTCTCTAATGTTTTGTTCCGTGAGCTGTAATCAAGAACCTTAATGTGCTTCAAACAGAGCAGCCTAAATCCCTATAGCTTCCATTCAGCTTGGTTATAAGTGTATATGGTTCAATTTGTTCTTATGTTCCATTGATATACAGGATCAAACTGGATCCATTTTGAAAATGGTGTATAAAGTTCACTATCTTGCTGTTAACTAATAATCAATTTCTCCCTTAACTGTTTCCCTTCTCTGATCCATACTTGAGAGTAGTAGCACTTTCTAGATCATATCAATGCCATTGTATGAGTTAGAACTTTTCTTTTGTGGAATGAGTTTATATCAGCAAATTGGTGATGCTCATTGAACATATTTGTTGAAGTTGGCTTGAATTAGAATACTATTGTCGGTGCCCTTATGTTATTCTAGTGGTATTAGAAATTCACAATGACCTATGACTCACGGCAACTTATGCATCAAGTATATTAGCCGACTTAAGTTAATATATATATGTTATGTATTGCGGCAAATCAATTGTGAGAGGCAGCCACAATATAGAATAATTAGAGAAAGGTTTTCTCTAGGTTTATTCTTGGTGAGAGAGAGGTTAGGGTGTAATTGGGGTTTGGGTTCTTTGAGAGAGTCCTGGTGCCACTATTGTAATCTCCCTATTTTCTTAGTGAAACTTTCTCCCTGTCGTCCGCCGGTGGATGTAGGCATATTGCCGAACCACGTAAATTCTTGTGTTCTTTATTTATGTGTTTGATTTCTTTCTCTCTTCTTTAATCTTGCGCAAACAGTTAATTTTCACAACAATTGGTATCAGAGCTGTTGGTCGAAACAATGGCAATTAATGCTTCTATTGCGACGGTAGGCCTAGTTAAGTTCGACGGGACTGGTAACTTTGGGCTATGGCAAAGAAGGGTGAAGGATTTGTTAGTGCAGCAAGGTTTGGTGAAGGCTTTGTATGGGAAGACAAAGAAACCAGAGAAGATGACAGACGATGAATGGGAAGAACTAGACATGAAGGCGGTGAGTACAATTCGACTATTATTAGCAGACGAAGTCATGTACGATGTCATGGAGGAGAACTCAACTGCAGGGATTTGGTTGAATCTAGAGAAAAGATATATGTCCAAATCCCTTACGAACAAACTGCATCTAAAGCACAAAGTTGTATCTAAAGCTTAAAGATGACAGTATGGGCTTAAGCGGACCTGACAGAGCAGGTGCGAACATCTGAGGCAGCACATCAATACCTTCAAATAAATCATTAGTGATATGTTGCGAATTGATATAAAATTTGAGGATGAAGATAAGGCAATGATGCTTCTAACCTCCCTCCCGGCTTCCTACGAACACCTGGTGACGACCCTACTTTACGGAAAAGAAACTCTTGAATTAGAAGAAGTTTCTGGAGCTCTGTTGGATCATTACCAACGGAAACATAAGGATTCAGCTGAGAGTTCTGGTGAAGGGCTAGTAGTAAAGGGTTATCAAGATCGTGGAAGGAAGAAAGACAAGGATGACAAATCTGCTAGGGGAAGATCTAAATCCAAGAACAAGACAATAAAGTGCTTCAAATGCCAAAAGAAGGGGCATATGAAGCGAGAATGTCCAGAATGGAATAAGAGGAAGGAAGAGTCCTCTACATCTGTCAACGTAGTAGCAGACTTGGAATCTGATGGCGACATGCTTTCTTGTTTCATCAAGCACTTGACGGTTTGAACAATTCTTGGCTTCTGGATTCCGCATGTTCTTTTCACGTGACTCCCCATAGGAACTGGTTCGACACTTATAGGTCAATTAATTGTGGTTCTGTTCAAATGGGTAATGATGCTACATGCACAATTATTGGAATGGGAACAATTAAAATTAAGATATCCGATGGTGTGGTGAGAACATTAGAAGAGGTTAGACATATCCCAGATATGAGAAAGAATTTGATTTCATTAGGAACCCTAGACTCAAAAAGCTATAGCTATATAAGTCTGAGAATGGGATAATGAAAGTTTCAAAGGGTGCTATGGTTGTGATGACATGTCAGAAAATAAGTAGCAATGTTTATAAATTGCTAGGAAATACCATTCTAGGTGGAGTTGCTGCAGTAGCTGAGTTTGAGGATAATGATACACTCTTGTGGCATATGCGGCTAGGGCATATGAGTGAGCGTGGTATGAGGGAATTGCACAAAAGAAATCTGTTGACTGGGATTAAGTCATGCAAATTAGATTTCTGCAAATACTGTATTATGGGCAAGCAGTGTAGGGTGCGATTTAAAACTGCCACACACAAGACAAAGGGTATATTGGACTACGTGTATTCAGATATTTGGGGGCCAGTGAGAACTCCTTCGAAAGGAGGAGCTCAATATTTTATGAGCTTCATTGATGATTATTCCAGAAAAGCTTGGGTTTATTTCTTGAAGAACAAGTCCGAGGCTTTTGCTAAATTTAAGATTTGGAAAGCAGAAGTGGAAAATCAGACTAGAAGGAAGATAAAGTGCCTTAGGACTGATAATGGCACTGAGTACAGGGATGGTGATTTCTTGAAGTTCTGCGAAGAGCATGGTATCAAGAGACACTTCACAGTACGGAAAACTCCTCAACAAAATGGGGTGGTTGAGAGACTTAACAGGACCATCACAGAAACAGCTAGATGTTTAAGGTTGAATGCTGAGCTTCCTAAAATTTTTTGGGCGGAAGCAGTGGATATGGCTTGTTATATCATCAATCGATCACCTAGAGTTGCACTTGATGGGAAAGTCACTGAAGAAGTATGGACAGGACAAGAAGTTGATTACTCTTTCATGAGAATATTCGGGTGTCCCGCATATGTTCATATCTCAGGTGAAGACAGGTCAAAACTCGATCCAAAATCAAATAAGTGCATCTTTCTTGGTTTTAAGAAAGGGGTAAAAGGGTACAAGCTTTGGGATCCAGTTGCGCAGAAGGTGGTGATCAGTAGGGATGTAGTGTTTGATAAGAAGTCAATGACAAAAGCATTCAAGGAAGAAAAGTCTCAAGCAGCAGAAAGCAGTAATAACATTGGTAGATCAACGGTGCAGGTGGAGCTTAATGAATTGGAGTCTCAGTCAGATGAGGAACCTCACAGTAATGATTAAGAACAGGATAGCACCAGATCAGATAGGCCTAAACGCAACAAAAGACCACCAATCAGGTATGGTTTTGAGGATCTTGTCTCTTATGCTTTACTTACCAGTAGCAAGGATCCTTCTACATTTCAGGAAGCAATTGAAAGCTCTGAAAAGGATAAGTGGATGGAAGCTATGGTGGAGGAGAATGAGTCTTTGAGCAAGAACAAAACTTGGGAGTTAACGGAACTTCCAAAAGGAAAGAAACCTATAGGTTGCAAGTGGGTGTTCAAGAAGAAGGAAGCAGTATCAGAAAAAGAAGGGGAAAGATTCAAGGCACGATTGGTAACAAAGGGATATTCACAGAGACATGGGAATGACTACGATGAGGTATTTTCACCTGTAGTCAGGCATACATCTATTAGAGCGGTATTGGCTTTGGTAGCAGATCAGGATCTGGAATTGGAACAACTAGATGTGAAGACGGCTTTCCTTCATGGGAATTTGGAGGAAGAGATTTTCATGGTACAACCAGAGGGGTTCAAGCAACCTGGCACAAAGAATCTTGTCTGCAGATTGAAGAAGTCACTTTATGGGCTCAAGCAGTCTCCTAGATAGTGGTACAAAAGGTTTGATTCGTATATGATCCAGATTGGTTATACCCGTTGTGAATATGATTGCTGTGTATATGTTCGTATACTTGAAGACGGTTCTTATATTTTTCTGCTATTGTATGTGGACGATATGTTAATTGCTGCTAAGAGCATGTGTGAGGTTAAAAGGTTAAAATCTTTGCTAAACAAAGAGTTTGAAATGAAAGACCTGGGTGCTGCTAAGAAAATTCTGGGTATAGAGATTCGCAGAGACAGAGAGGCAAGAAAGCTGTGGTTGTCTCAGAAAAACTACATCAGGAAGGTGCTTGAAAAATTTAGCATGTTGAATGCTAAGCCTCTGAGCACACCATTGGCGAATCACTTCAGATTATCTGGTAGTCAGTGTCTAAAGAATGAGGAAGAAATTGAAAATATGTCAAAGGTTCCATATGCTAGTGCAGTGGGGTGCTTAATGTATGCAATGGTTTGCACCAGGCCTGATTTGGCTCATGCAGTGAGTACTGTTAGCAGGTACATGGCGAACTCAAGGGAGAGAGCACTGGAATGCAGTGAAGTGGATTTTCAGATACTTGAAAGGCACTGCGGAACATGGGATCTTATTTTCAAGACAGCCAGGGACTAATTCAGTTGTAGGGTATGTGGATGCAGACTACGCAGGTGAGGTGGATGACAGGAGGTCTACAACAGGTTATGTGTTTACACTATCAGGAGGACCTATTTGTTGGAAATCTACATTACAATCCATAGTAGCCATGTCCACTATAGAAGCTGAATACATGGCTGTAGCTAAAGCTGCAAAGGAAGCATTGTGGTTAAAGGGGCTAGTCAAAGAGCTTGGTTTGAATCAAGGTGGAGTTCAGATGCATTGTGACAGTCAGAGTGCCATTTACTTGGCAAAGAATCAGGTTTATCATGCCAGGACGAAACACATCGATGTTAGGTTCCACAAGATAAGAGAGTTGATTGTTACAGGAGATATTGTTCTGGAGAAGGTGCACACTTTAGAGAATGCAGCTGATATGTTGACGAAGCCAGTTACCACAACCAAGTTCAAGCATTACTTGGACTTGGTCAATGTTAGCAGCTTGTGATAGCCCTTTGGGGCTATGGTGGTGGCGATGGAGGAGAAGTTCGTGAGGCTTGACCAATTCAAGTCAAGGTGGAGATTTGTTGAAGTTGGCTTGAATTAGAATACTATTGTCGGTGCCCTTATGTTATTCTAGTGGTATTAGAAATTCACAATGACCTATGACTCACAGGCAACTTATGCATCAAGTATATTAGCCGACTTAAGTTAATATATATATATGTTATGTATTGCGGCAAATCAATTGTGAGAGGCAGCCACAATATAGAATAATTAGAGAAAGGTTTTCTCTAGGTTTATTCTTGGTGAGAGAGAGGTTAGGGTGTAATTGGGGTTTGGGTTCTTTGAGAGAGTCCTGGTGCCACTATTGTAATCTCCCTATTTTTTTAGTGAAACTTTCTCCCTGTCGCCGCCGGTGGATGTAGGCATATTGCCGAACCACGTAAATTCTTGTGTTCTTTATTTATATGTTTGATTTCTTTCTCTCTTCTTTAATCTTGCGCAAACAGTTAATTTTCACAACGATATTGTTAGCTGTAATTTTTGTTAATTGATGATAATTTGAGACTGTGATTGGAGAGTCCTCTTGCCACAATTGTTTGTCTTGATTACACGAGTTAAATGCCTGTGAATCAGAGGCAACCAGGTTGGAATATATTTGATGTCTGGTGTGTTACCCACAATGTTTCTTTGCTCCTTTGGCACCCATTAGACCATCTAATCTGTAATCTATCTATAAACAAAAAGCTCAAGCTGAATAAAAAAAAAAATTCCCATGCATCGCACGGGTTTGTGACTAGTTTTTCTAATATGAATGCCTCCACAAATGACGCACCCGTGTTCACGAACTAGAACTCCAGCCTGACTTCAAGAACCTCTTAAAGGTTTGATTCCAGCAACACAGCACCAGAGGACTCAGTAGCTTTAGCCTCAATCTGCAGCTCCAAGCAGTAGGTGTTACACTCCAAACGCACAAAGGTCCAAAGCATGAAAAACTAAACCATCAAGAGAAACTGTGGGAGATTTTTCCTTTATGTTACACCATATACACAATATATCTATATTATTAGATATCCACATAATCTCCACAAAGTAAGTCAGAGCTCTAGAAACTGTTTACAACAATACAAAATACAAATCATACATTTCCGAAATATAAATTTACAGTTGAGATGTCTCTAAAAACTCGACCACTACTAAAATAACTATTGTCTCTACAAAAGATAGAGATTACGACTCAACTGATCCACAAGATACAACGAGTCTCCCAATCTAGTGTAGTGCTCCAGAACTTTAACTCGAGGTATAGCTAACAAATTTGAAAATGTGGTTAAATAAAAGAATGAACTAAAGCCCAATAAGTAGCATAAATAATGGGGTTAGGGGAAATGCAAATTTATTGATACTAAAGCATGTTACGAAACATAACGTAGATTTGGAAACTTTTATATAAGTTTTCTCAAAATCATCTTCCTTGCAATAATCTGAAAGATTTATAAGAATAATACAACACCAAGCTTTTCAAGATATAAATAATGAAACTACATAATACACCATGTGAGCCATATAATTTTCCAATACTTTTCAAAAACATAAAACCACAAACACCCATGGCCACATGACAAGGCTTCTACTAGGAGCTTTGTTAGGCCCACAAGTAAAAGACCACACAATTTGGCTTCTACCAAGAGCTTTGTTAGGCCCACAGGTAAAAGACCTTACAACTTGGTTTCTACTAGGAGCTTCGTTAGGCCCACAAGTAAAAGACCGATTTGGTTTCTACCAGGAGGTTCCTTAGGCTCATAGGTAAAAGACCATACATTTTTGTTTCTACCAAGAGCTTCGTTAGGCCCATAGGTAAGTTGTGTTTCTACCAGGAGCTTCGTTAGGCCCACAGGTAAGTTGTCTTTTCTACCAAGAGTTTCGTTAGGCCCACAAGTAAGTTGTGTTACTATCAGGAGCTTCGTTAGGCCCACAGGTAAGTTGTGATTCTACCAGGGGCTTCGTTAGGCCCACAGGTAAACGGCATCCAGCTGGGTATTCACTATATAATCACAATTGTCACGGCACAAGGGTAAAATGACAAAAGTAGCTCATAGGTTAACATAATAAAAATACATAATTCATTTCCAAGTAGTTTCATAAGATCTTCAACATTCAAAGTATTCATAAAGCTTGTCACTTATCCAAATAATTCCCAAATATTTAAAAGTTTCCAAAACATATCTCAAACAACAAAATCAATGATAAAGCATCTTTAAAAATCACAATAATCCAATGACTTTATCAAATAACTCTCCAAGGATTAATGAAAGATGCTTATAAAATTTCCAATCTAGCAAATCATGCATTTCCCCATATGCAATATCAAATATAATGCATTTTCTCATAAATAAATAAATACTAAGGTTTATACACAAAATCCTTTAGGAAAAGTATAGTTTCACAATAATTTTCCAAAATGTGTTTATAAACCTTAAAATAAATCTCATATTCAATGATGATTATTTTTCCAAAAATCCCATTAAGAAGCTACTTACCTCGCGTGATCACCAGTTTTACCTCGAGCGAGCACTACACAAGCAAGCCAATCTAGTCACTAGGTCCATCACCAAGTACCTTGGAACCTAGAAACATAAATCAAGCCTATAAATAATCTTACCCATCACAAAGTAGAACACCACACTTATCTCCATAAACTAAAAGGATCTCCTAAAAGTCAAACCAAAGGCTCTAAAGCCTAAGTTGACCATCCTAAGACAGAGATCCATTCCCAATTGGGAATCAAACAATCATACAAGAAATCTCTAGGATCATAATGCTACCAAGATATTTAATGCCCCATTGGAAGCAATGTGCATTAACTACAATAAATACAGAACACATCACTAAAAATCAAGAATATCAAACAGAGATAGCAAGACTTATACATTTCTTTCGGTTACTAAATGATAGAACCAAGCCACAATAAAAATCAACCAAGTAGTACACACATCAAGGAATACTCATATGAAATTTCAACTCAATTCAATAAATAAAAGCTTGGGACAAATTCTGCAAAAATATCTATTTTCAGATTAAAATGGAATCAGGTCAGCCCTTTGTAAAATTCATTTGACCCACTTAGAGTCATCCGATTAGCCTGAAAATTTATAAGGGTGTACTTCTATATGTTTATAATGTACCACAGAAATTTCAGCTCAAAAATAGTTCTACACAATTTATTAAAAATCCCGCAATGTGGCTGACTCAAATCTGACAGATTTGGAGTTAAGAAAGGGAAATGACTACTTGTTTCAAGGAAACACAATTCAAATTAAAGCCATGGATATTAACTTCCTAAAAAAATAGGAACTTCAGCTCTTATAGAAAAATCCTCTTTTAAGTTTTGGTTTAAAAACATCACCCAAGAAATTTCCCATTACATTAGTCAATACCCATAACATTCAAATCAATAAACTCTTTAGAATTCCATAATCCATCTTTCCCACACCCTCTTCAAACCAAATGTTAATAAATCACAAAACAAATAACAAGAAGAATATGTGTATTTTCGGACTCCAAGGCAAACTACAAAATTAGACCCACTCAAGTCTCAAATGACCCCACAAACTTCATAAAACAATCACCCAATCCCAAACCCATAACATCAAGAACAACTCACAAACAAGCCTTGTATAGATATCTCAAGAAACTAGAGAATGGATCAAAGATTTCACCTTAGATTTATGCAAATATGGCCGGCAAGAGAGAGAGAAAAAGCTTTGCCAGTGGGTTGTGGGAGACTGCTGATCCGGTGATGTGTTTCGGTGATGGTGGTGGTGGTGGTGGTGTGTGTGTGTGTGTGTTGAAAGAGTGATAGTGAGAGGGGGAGAGAGAGACGGGTGAGAAGGAAGGAGTGGGGGGTTTTAGATAAGGAGTGTGTGGTGGGGGATGGGTGCATAGCAAATATCTAGTAGGAAAATTTACAAAAATACCCCCAACTTAACCATTAATTTCCAAGGTGTTACAGTAGGTGCTCTATGGCAACCGTAGCAACAACAACTAAGGATTTCTTCTTTCATATGAGTTGTTGAATAGACTAGGATTTGATCTCCCTTAGCTCTCGGATTTTAGCCCCTTAACCTATCTAGAAAACCCTATAAAAGCCATGCAAAAGAACCCTTTTATTTAGTTCAGAATCAGGTTTCCCGCCTTGCAATCGATCGCATGCAATTGTGGCTGCAACCATGAGACTAGAACTTCACTTTCTTTTGAATTGATCTTGGGAAGATGTCTTGAACTTGATCTTGGACATTTTAGAATTAATAATACTTACAAATTGATATGGTTTGCCAATACCAAAACCTATGGACCTAATAGAGTTCAACACCCAAAAACTAGCCAAAGCGGGATTTTCTAATTACAAGGTTTTTTTTTTTTAAGGATTCGAAATAGTCTTAAAAGACATTCAACTTTTCATAATAAAAAGAAAAAAAAAAATTGATAATTAAAGCTCAACAAGTCAAGAGCTTGTTTGGTCATTGGATTCAAATTTAGTTTTTTGGAATTGAATCTACAAATCTGTAGGTCCCATTGTGAGGAATTATGTTTGGTAACTATTTTCTAATTTTGAACTCAAAAGAAAAAATTGTTTTGTTGGTACTCAAATCCAATTTTTTGAGAACACCTTTTTTGTGTTTTCACTTTGTGATTTTTGTTCTCACATACTGTTCAAAAACCAAATAATATATATTTAACATTTTTTTCTTCCTAAAAAGGTACTTTTCTCTCTCTTTGTGTACTATCCATCTCTATCGCGCTGGGGTGGTAAACAGCAATTTGTGGCTCCTGGTGGGCTACAAGGAGTGGGGTCGTAGTGGGCTTGGATGTTGGGTCTCGGGTTACGGTGGTTCATAAAATCCCTTTGTCCCCCTATTCACCATTATCTTAGAAAAGCCCACATCACTAATTAACCTCCAATTCACCTTAAGCCTTTGTTTCAATCTCCTCTCAAAATTTCTCAATAATCTAAACAAATTGACTCCAAAGGAACCACATAACCCAGCTTAAGGCTATCTGGCCAGCCTTTAAAATTCTCCGTAACCATCCCAAACACTTCATAACTCACCCAAGACAAGCACAAATAATCAACTTCCCCTTTCTCCCATTCAAGTTTGGTGCCCAATCCTCTATGACTTATATTCTCTCTCTCTCTCTCTCTCTCTCTCTCTCTCTCTCTTTTCTTTTTCTTTTTTTGGATAATTATACTTTACCCATATATGGTCTTGGGTGAATTCACTTTACCAACCTGTGATTTAAAAAGTAACATTTTATCCACCTGAGGTTTATACGTTAACTTCTGTTATAAATCAACTTACAAATCACCGTTTCTTTTCTTTCTCTCTCTGGCTAGACCCACAGCCAAGGCAAAGTCAAAAAACCTATTCAAAGAACCCGATTGCTTGAAGGACCAAGATTCTGACATTGGTTTTGAACTTTTGATTAAGGATTTAAATTGACATTCCATAATTTCCATTGCGATATCAGAAACTTCACTGCTTCAGTTGGCCATATGAAACTCCATAAAGAAAGCTAACCTACAACAAAAAACAGAGAAAATTTGATTTTGCAGGAGCAAAGTAAAAAGCACGGAAGATATCCATTTAATTATTGTCAGCACTAACGTTTTGTAGGGGAGCTTACTATACTCCTCTTCATTATTCAATTGAATGAAATCATCATATTCTGCCACCTCTTTCCTAAGTTCTACCATCTTAGATTTATCATTGGTTTTACTAGTGATAAACTTGAAAGCCAAACCAGTTGCTTCTTCCAAGCTGCAAGGCATATTCCAATTCATAAATCGATTACAATAAAATGACTCGTGTTATTAATGTCCAAACAGCATTAGATCACTTTAAGTTGGAAGACCATTCACTGCAACAAGATCTAAGAAACAAAACAAACAATATTTTTTGACTAGGTGTTGGTTGTGGGTCTAGCCGGGGAGAAAGAAAGGAAAGAAATGGTTAATGGAGATAAAAGAGAGTAGACGAAGGAAAGAGAAATAAAATAAATAAGGTAAAGACATTTTTATCCCCTTTCTTATTATCGATTTGTAATAGAAGCTAACGTATAAAACCTCAGATAGGTAAAGTGTTACTTTTTAAACCATAGGTTGATAAAGTGAATTCACCCAAAACCACAGGTGGGTAGATATTGTGTGGTGGTGGTGACTCTGTGTGTTTGAGTGAATTTGTTGTTGATAGTAGGTTGCCGGCATGGGGTGTGGTGGTTGGGTGTGGGTTGTTGGCGTGGTGTGGTTGGGGGAGTGTACGAAAACAAATAGGGCAAATTTCATTTTTCCCCCTTTAACTATTGGGTCATCTCAATTCCCCTATTTATGTGTCCCCCCTTATTATTGAAAATATGCAAATCGCCCCCACCGTTTAATTTTATGTTAAATCCAAGCCAAAATAATGGAATATTTTTATAGTATATTAATATATAATGATAGATTTTGAATATTATGACTAGAAATTGAACAAAATACATAAAAACATTTCATTAATTTTGTTGGAATTTAACATAAAATTAGACAATGGGGGTTATATATTTGCATATTTTCAATACATAAAGGGGGACATTGCTCAGTTTTATAGAT
This sequence comes from Fagus sylvatica, assembly GCA_907173295.1. Taxonomy (NCBI): domain Eukaryota; kingdom Viridiplantae; phylum Streptophyta; class Magnoliopsida; order Fagales; family Fagaceae; genus Fagus; species Fagus sylvatica. Next base: position 41,955,902 of record OU015762.1, read on the forward strand.
AAATGGGGGAATTGAGATGGACGCAATAGTTAAAGGAAGGAAAGTGCAATTTCCCCAAACAAATAATGAAAAATGAATTATCTTATAATATTTTAATATGATGTATTGTACAATAAAAAACAAGATTGGATATGTTATGTAAAAGTTGATAGGTAAAATAAAAAAGTTGAAATAACTAATTTTTTGCTAACTGGCTATGAATGATTTAACAACACCACGTTTCTCAAGAGCCTTAGCTTAACTAGTTGTCACTTATTAATATTGTTCAAATCAGATGCACATTATTCAAACCTCCTTTCAAAGAATGAATAAAAAAATAGCACCTGATTTGGCATAAACTCCACAAATAGAGGAACATTTGGTATAAACCAATGTTGTCAATACCATACCGTACCGGTCAAAATACCAGCCTACATCGGTTATACCGTTGGATTTCGAATATTTCGGCCAAAAAATAAAATCCAACTAGTAAAGAAAACTGAAAAAAGAAAAGGAAAATACAAGAACGGAAAGTTGCCACGTCACTTAAACACACGATTATCATCGTACCTCACCTCACAAGAACATGAAGACACATGAATAATTTCCCAAACAGCTTATTTCCCAATTATATGCACTTTGCTTGACACATCACACACCTTTAATTTGTAGATGAATTCTTCCTCAGATAAACCAAAATACTTCACAGGACTTCAAGACCTTTGGCATAAATTGAAGCAAAAACTTTCATTTCATGTTTCTTTAAAACTAATCCAACTTTAATTCCTCCAGCGCCATCTCTAGTATCCGAGACTGATATAGCTCCTATTCTATCTATAGAAATCATCTCTACCTTCATTGGCTTTCCCCATCCAAAATCAGTATTGTAAAGCTCGAATCGAGGTGATCCAGCAATTCCAGTTGCTCTGTCAGCCGTTTTGTCAGTCAGTTAGACTAATAAATAGTGACAACCAGGTTTTCAGCATCACTTAGCACCCCATCATCCAAACTTCTTATCGCATCGCTTATAGCCTTTGCAGCCACAGCCACACCATTTTCACCCAATAGGTCATTTCTCTCTGCAACTACACCACAAAGAGAAATGCAGTTTCCAAAATAATTCCCAGGAATTGGAGGCTCTAAGCGAGGCCTAGCGTCTACATTAATCCCAAGATGTAATTTGGTGTCCCTTAGTCCTTCTGCCTTGGCTAGACAAACCCATGTGTAGGCCCATGTTAGTGTTAACCTTGACAAGTGAACTACTAGTTGTTGTTGCTCATTTTTCTCCTCCAGCATGTTGGTTATCAATTGCCTGAGCTTTTCCAAGTTTGTACGAGTCAACTCAAACGTGCCTCGTACCACATCTGGTGGAGTTTTTTTATCCCAAACCTTTAAGCTTCTGTTGTGTGGTCCATCAAGGTTCAACCACTGGTTCAAGTAGATTGTCTCAAGCCTAGATGGGTCCTTGATAACCATCCTGTCAAAGGATGGTGTTAGATCTGGTACCAAGGACGATGACAAAGCATTTTTGCACAAGTGAGCCCATGATTTCATAAACATGGTTGAGCTTTTGCCGTCAAGAACAGCATGGTGTGTGGTAATTCCAATGCAAAGCCCGCAGTTTGAGAATGTCGTGACTTGCAATGCCAACACTGGGGCTTGTTCATGGGATATTGCTAAATCGGGTACAAGAGGATGGTATTCCACAGCTTCAACAAAGTTGTTGCTTGAGAGATGGTAGAAGTTGTTGGCACTAGACTCAGCAATAGTGAGTGAAACTGCATCACCCTCCTTGTAATTTATAATGGGTTTGTGGGAATCCTGAGGCCATGTGAGCATACCAGCAAGAGGGAGGAAGTATTGGAGTGTGAAAGAGAGAGAGTGCTTGAGTTTTGGAAGAATGGAGTCCAAGATGGGTGTGTTGGTATGAGAGGTTTCATAAAAGAAAACTTTCTGGACCGGTGGAAATCTAAGCCAGAGTATGTCAAAGAAGGTGAGAGGGAGAGAAGTTGTGGTGGCTGAATCTAGTGAGCTTGGTAATGGAGTCACTGGGCAAACCTCAAGTATTTTCACTGAGTTATGAGACGCCATTGGAGAGAGAAATCCAATGTGAATATGTGATGCTTTTCCTTTTCTTGAACTAACTTGCATCGTTTTATAAGCGCTTCCCAAATACTCACACGTTACTTTTTCTCAGACATTACAATAATGAGGGTAGGTGGCATGCATTATAGTTAGTAGGGATTAAGATCCCATGCAATACCTAGGGTATTGCATGAGCCGCAATTAATTTGAATGGTTGGGATTTAAAGTTAAAAAGTTAACTTTTAATCTCAACCTTTAAATTAAAAAAAAAAAATCAAAAAGTGTCAGAAGGGTAAAATAGTAAAAGACTACAAAAAATTTAAAAAATATATATGAGAAAAAATATGATATTGCATCCATACAATACCTTTTTGGTATTGCATGAAAATCTCATTCAGCTAGTAAGTGACATACATTATAGCACTGCCTCCCAAATACTCAGACATTAAGTGTTGCATGGAATCTCATTCCGGTGGCATGCATTATAGCACTGCTTCCCAAATACTCAGACATTACTTTTTTTCAAATACTCAGACATTACTTTTTTTTCAAACATTACAATGATGAGGGTAGGTGGCAGCATTATAGCTAAATACTTTTTTTGGTAATGCATGATATCTCATTCCGTTAGTAGGTGGCATGCATTATAGCACAACCTCCCAAATACTCAGAAATTACAATAACGAGGTAGGTGGCATGCCTTATAGCGCAACCTTTTCCTCCTTTTCCATTTATTGTGATATTTTTGTCCGAGTATTCATACTAGAAGACACTTAGGTCCCGATTCTTAACAATGATTGGATGGTATCATGAATTTTTTTTAGCCATTGGATCTCATCCATAAGTTTTGGACCATTGGATGCAATTAAAGGGTAATTGGCAACCGGGTGTACAGGTAAGTTTGATTTTCTCTCTTTTTCTCTTTCTTTTCTCCCTTTTTCTCTCGTTCTCCACTTTCTGAAATCTGAACCAAACAATAGACCCATGCTCCTTCCTTCTCACCCGTCTCTCTCTCCCCCCTCACTCTCACTATCACTCTTCCACATACACACACCACCACCACCACCACCAAAACACATCACCGGATCAACGGTCTCCCACAACTCACCGGCAAAGCTTTTCTCTCTCTTGCCGGCCATATTTGCATAAATCTAAGGTGAAATCTTTGATCCATTCTCTAGTTTCTTGAGATATCTATACAAGGTTTGTTTGAGAGTTGTTCTTGATGTTATGGGTTTTGGATTTGGTGATCGTTTTATGAAGTTTGTGGGGACATTTGAGACTTGAGTGGGTCTAATTTTGTAGTTTGCCTTGGAGTCCGAAAATACACATCTTGTTCTTGTTATTTGTCTTGCAATTTATTAACATTTGGTTTCAAGAGGGTGTGGGAAAGATGGATTATGGAATTTAAAAAGAGTTTATTGATTTGAATGTTATGGATACTGACTAATTTAATGGGAAATTTCTTGGGTGATGTTTTTAAACCAAAACTTAAAAGAGGATTTTTCTGTAAGGGCTGAACTTCCTATTTTTTTAGGAAGTTAATATCCATGGTTTTGGTTTGAATTGTGTTTCCTTGAATCAAGTAGTCATTGCCCTTTCCTAACTCCAAATCTGTCAGATTTGAGTCAGCCACATTGCGGGATTTTTAATAAATTGTGTAGAACTCTTTTTGAGCTGAAATTTCTGTGGTATATTATACACATATAGAAGTACACCTTATAAATTTTCAGGCTAATCGGATGACTCTAAGTGGGTCAAACGAATTTAACAAAGGGCTGACCTGCTTTTATTTTAATCTGAAAATAGATAGTTTTGCAGAATTTGTCCTAAGCTTTTATTTATTGAATTGTGTTGAAATTTCATATGGGTATTCTTTGATGTGTGTACTACTTGGTTGATTTTTATTGTGGCTCGTTTCTATTGTTTAGTACCCGAAATAAATATAAATGTTTTGCAACCTCTGTTCTTAATATTGCTTGATTCCATGGGTGATGTGTCTTGAGTCATCCTAGTTAATACTCTTAATATTGCTTGATTCCATGGGTGATGTGTCTTGAGTCATCCTAGTTAATACTCTTAATATTGCTTGATTCCATGGGTGATGTGTCTTGAGTCATCCTAGTTAATATGCATTGCTTGCAATGGAGTATTAAGATACTTTGGTAGCATTATGGTGCTTGAGATTTCTTGTATGCTTGTGTGTCTCCCAACAAGAATGGATCTCTGTCTTAGGATGGTCAAGTTAGACTTTAGAGCCTTTGGTTTGAATTTTAGGGGATCCTTTTAGTTTATGGAGATAAGTGTGGTGTTCTACTTTGTGATGGGTAAGATTATTTATAGGCTTGATGTTATGTTTGCAACCTGATCCTTCAATTCAATCTATGTTTTTGTTGGTGGAATGTTAGAATAAAGAAATAATGGAAATCAGTCCTCTGGCAAAATACTGCAATTCTTCATTTCATCACCCTCAAAGTGTTCGACAAAATGTCTAAGACAAACTTAAAAAGGGTCTTGGGTTGGACATAGAGATTTGGGTTTCCAAATGTTCTTTCTTTAAATACTATTTGTTTTAAATTCCTACCTATATCATAAGAAAGCATGATTGACTTTTAAGATTCTTGAATTGCATGCTAATGAATTTATATATTGGTCGATTGATCCATTTGTGTGTGGTCTTTTGTGAATTGTATTGGGTTAGAGAAGTGAAATCAAATCCAATCTTCTTTGGTTAGAACACTCATTTCCTTATGGTCAAATGTACAAGCGGAGGTTAACTACTACAGTTAGTATTGTAGTTGTATAAGGAGAACTAAACTAAATGCCTAAATACTATCCAAAAGGGGTATTGTAGTTGGATTCTTTTGTATTCATAGGAATTTTTTTATTGTAGTTGTATAATCTGTTAGTAAGTGTATTCGTTTGTGATTCACTCAGTATGGCATAATCAATGATTTTGGAATCAAAATTTTCCTTCGCAATTCATTTCATTGTATGTGCTATTGGATGAAACCCAAAACATGGCAACGGATACAATGGTTAGCAGTACTAAGATGCTCAATATTAGTTGCAACATACATAACAGTGCTTCTATTTCTCAGTTTTCTAAATAATTTGGTAACTCACTTTTTTAATAATTACTTTTTGACAGAATGTTGCACTAGGGAATGATATGCAAATGGGATAATACTTATATACAGTGAAAGATGACTTTAAAGGGGACTCTGTGATCTTATCTTGGATATACTAAGAAGATTGCCTACCAATGATGGTGATATTACCTATCACCAACCCCAACTTTACAAATGATCCTGCATCCTAAAAATAACTGTTTCTATTATCCTCTATGGAATTTTATAATAATCCTGAAATTAAAAAGTGTTTTATGATTTTCAATTGATGTCATTTTTCAAATCGTCTCTTTTAAGCAAGAAGTATAGGTTCCACATAATTTATTGTGATAATGCTTCAAATACAATCTTCATTCTATTAGGAGTATTAGAAATTGCCTTTTTCATTTGTATGTTTAATGAAATCTGGTTCGAAAGTGCAATTATAAAGAATTTAATTGTCCTCAACTTTTTCTCTGTTTTTTGGGCAACCTCATAACTAAGGAGATTATAGATTAGTTTTTGTATATTCAAGCAGAAAAGGCAAGCAAATTACATAGAGAGAGATATATAATTCTTTCAGTCCCTCATTTCCATAATACTTTTGTATCTTGACAGCATAGAATTTTTTAGGTACTCTCTTTATTGGAATGCATATACAAATCATGAGATGAGCCTAATTGATAAAGACTAATGTAATAATTTTCTTTCCAAACCTTAGTTGCTTATCTGCTTGGCATCCCTATTCTGGGCTATTCACTGGATATTGGAAAAGAGCATGTCAATCTCATTCATGAAAGGCTGGAAAAATTGATATATAGTGGGCAGCTTGATGCAAAGGAACTAGACAGGTATACATGTCTTAAGTTCCAAGGTTGTAGATTTTTATGCAGGTATATGATAGTAAAAAATTAAATGTTATATCCCTTTTTTATTATACTCTATTTGTATACAAACTGTTTTGAAAGTTTGTCTTGATTACCAATTTACCACCCACAGAAATTGCCCAAAAGGCAATGGTAGAAATTACCATCCACAATAAGGGACATCTCATATGAATTGTATAATATGACTGGTGTAAAATAAACTAACTGTAATTGCCATTCTCTGGTTGGCAGTTGTAGCAATGGCAAGACTAGCAGCGAAGGGTTTGAAATATGACAAAGTGATTGGTCAATCCGCTGATCTCTTCACCCTTCAGGTTATGACTAAATATTCCTTTGGGTTTCCCTTTTTCTAAATATCTCTTGATTGATAATCAAAAAGTTCAATTTTTCTTTTGGGTTCATGACAGCAATGTCAAATAAGACAACTGTACTAGAGTGCATTGAAGCAATTGAGAAAGCTGCGTAGTTTTAAGGATCAGAATCCTTGTGGAAAAATTCGTTTTGCATCAGACTTGAACTTCCTAAATGTCACTTGATCATTCTTGTTCCATCATAATTCTTGCAATGACAGTAATCTAATAGTACCTTTGCCTGCAATGCTACAAGATAATAATTCACTCTATATGCTTGATTGTATTTGTTATGAGCTTTTGTTTATATGCTTTATTGTATTTGTTTGTTGTAGCAAACTAGCAATGGGAGTGAAAAAGGACACTCAGAAGGGGAAGGATGTCAAAAATTTTAGGTGGTCACAACCTATGGAAAACTTGTTACTTGAGATACTTGCTGAGGAGGCTCTTCAAGGAAATAAGCCATCCAACATATTTAAACCCTCATCGTATAAAAAAGTAGTCAAAGCATTCAATGAGAAATTTGGGGTTGATTGTAGTCAAAAGAAATTGGAGAATCATTTTAGGACACTCAAAGGCAATTGGAATACTATCACAGAACTCCGCCAGAAAAGTGGTTTTGGATGGAACGATGATTTGAAAATGATCACTTGTGATAGGGTTTGAGGAATCCATGCTTACATCTGCATTTGATCATTTGAATGAGAATGAAGTATTAGCTAGGTCATTTCTGTTGAAAAGTGATAGGCTTCGCAAGCAATGGTTGGACAACTTCTTCTACCGAAATGGTTGAAGTTGTTTCGAAAATTGAATCTAAAGACATTTTTAACTATGTAGGTGCTTTTTGGACAATGAATTTTATTGTGTAAAAGACACTTTTAACTTTTTGGATAATGTAGGTGCCAATTTATGATTGTCTATTTTAAGTATATTTGGAATTTTGAGAAGTATGGTTATTTTGAATTATGAAAAATATGGTTAATTTTTGAATTTTTTGAATTATGAGAAGTATGATTGATTTTTTGAATTATGAGAAACATGATTGATTTTTTGAATTATGGAAGCATGAAATGATAATGTTTGTGGATTATGAAAATAACGTATAATATCAAACATCATAAAATATTTTCTAAAAAATGTGTTTTGGAAAATGATTTTTTTATGCGTACCAAACACATGAAAATGTTTTTCAACTATTTTTAAAGTCGCTACCAAACACAGGAAAATGAATCAGTTTTCCAGAAAATGTTATTTGAAAATGATTTATTTTCTAAATAACGTTTTACGGTAAAACAAATGGAGCCTAATTATATTCTTACATGATGTGGTGCTGATGAGCTCAATGATTTAATTAAAGAGTTAGAAATGAAAATTTTGTATTTATAATAGTTTCCAAATTAATATGCCCTTTAGTATCTATCATCCACCTGACTTCAACAATCAACAATTCCTAATCTTGTGCAGATTTTGTTGTTTGATGAATATATGCTACAGTTGTGTGCTTGATCCTGGTGATAAGATTGTGGATTGCCCGACAACCTTTACAATGTATGAGTTTGATGCTGCAGTCAATGCTATATATTTTGACATCAGGTTTTGAGGCCCACAACCTCCGACAAAAGACCATGCCACAAATCCAAAATTTTGTGCTAGATTCTTGCTGAGCACAAACGTTGAGTTTGTGGGAATGTTTTAAATTTTTCATTATGTTCTGTTTCATGGCTTAGTTGGTTTGCAACACTTCTGGTACTTGATATACCAACTTATAGTCTATTTAGAAAAAAAAATATCAGTTTTCTGAATTACTCTATGCATGTGAGATTTGCTTTGTGGACAAGGAAATGTAAATATTGGGATTTCATTATGTGCCTATGGCATTTGCATGCTTATGATATAAATTTCTATTGTTATTTTTAATTTCTTATCTAGGCTGCCCCAAAACTCAATACATTTATGCCCTTTGGCAGTGGAGTGCATTTACCTACTCAGCAAATGAGCTTGCACAATAGAAGACGCTGATCAGAATCAGAATCAACCGAAACTAAAAGTTATTGACACTTCTATGTAGAAACTCTTTAGCTTTTTGAATTCTTATATTTGTGAGATTGTTGAAATGTAAATATTGTGGTTATATGTTGGAAATAATTAAATTTCTTTTATTGAAGTATTAGATACCTTTCTTATTTTAGTTGTAAATGGTCTTATTTTAGTTGCAATATATGTAAAGCTTTTTTTTTTTTTAGTTTTTCTATTATTTAAATTAGTTCATAGTTTGACATGTTTTTCTTTTTCTATATTTTAATTAGTTCATACTCACAAGAATTACCATAGATTTAGAGTTACCTTTTGTTCATAGTTTATAAATTTATTTTGTTCGTATCCAATTTAAATTTTCTCGTGTATTTTGCATCTTTAAAAGGGAAATATATATGTTCTGTTTCACATATAGGCTAATTGGTATTTTAATTAGTTCATAGTTTGACATTAACTTTGTTCATAAATTTTCTAGTGTATTTTTCATCTTTAAAACGGAAATATGTATATTACCTTTCACATATAGGCTAATCGAAAATTCATTCTCCTCGAGCACTTTGCTATTCATAGTGTCAAGTTCCGTTTCACATATAGGCTAATTGAAAATTCGTTGTCTTCGGGCAATTTGTTGTTCATGCAAATGATGCACAACTTACAGTAATATCTACAATTACAGAGAATAAAATGAATTATTCATTGATTACTGCAGAACAAAAGAAGAAGAAACAAAGAATTGTTTAATTTTCAAATCCAAAATTCTTTGAAAATTAAGCACTTTTAAGAAAACAATTTTGCTTAACATTGTGCTCTTTTAAACTTGTGAAAATTATGGGTTTCCAACCTCGTTAGGTTTTAACCAAATGGATGGAAGTCATATGTAATTAAGATATCTAATTAGGGATTGGTAACAGCAATTGGGTGAAAACATTATATATTTGGTATTAATCAAATAATTAAAATCATTGAAATTTAAACTTATGCCAAAGTTGGGATTTTGATGTTCTTAATGCTTTTAAAATCAAGCAATGTCCTCCGAATTTATGGAAATATGAAAAATCTACAAATAATTATTCTCATATAATATAATTTAATAAGGTTAATTTAAAAAAGAAACATTGGTAAGATTTTTATTTATTTATTATATATACTTGATGATTTTCGAACTTGATATTTGATTTGATATACCAATAAGCAAGGCACAAATATATGATATTCATACAAACTTTCTTCTTCTTTAAATTTATAATGTAGTAGTATTTGGTACATAAATAAAATAGTGGCATCCATTTCTAAATAAAAAAATATATATATTATAAATGGTTAGAGATGTTTATTCACGTATTCAAATGCAAAAACTTTACAAATATTTACCAAGCGTCTCTAAACAAAGTGTTTATTATGCAATCATACTTTCTATTTCATTTTCCTGACAAAAATAAAATAAATAAATAAAATATTCATGAAAACAAAGAGATTAGGAGTCAAATTAAAACTACAATGAAATAAAAAAGAAAATAAAAAAAAAAAAATAATAAAAAAAAAAGAAGTTAGCAAAAAAAAAAAAATCATGAAGAAATGAAAAGAAATAACAAAGTAAATGTTCTGATGTAGGAGTGTTATTTTTAAGATAATAGTAGAGTCTAATTTGAAATTTAAAATAAACCAACTTAATTTTTTTTTAAAAAGATCAGTTAACTTATTTGGAATCTAAATTGTAGGTATTTGAATTGGGAAAGTGGAAAGTGGGTACATGTTTATTTTTTATTTTTTTTAAGAATTGATCTATATGTGTGTGTTTATGGAATTTTCAAATACAACCTTAGTTTATTTTTAAAGTAGTTTAAAATATTGTGAATAGATTTTTTGTTCATAGGGGTATTTTTTAGAGGACATAAAAGTGGACATGAAGGGAATGAATGAATCTTTTTAATAGTACTAGAAGATAAAAATGAAAATAATAATAAGATTAACAATGATAATCTATTACTATTAAGAGGATTCATTCCCATCATTTCCACTTTAATAAACTTCCCAAAACATTCTTAATATTTAGAAAATATTGCTATAAATAATAATTAAATGAGGGTGAAAAAGTAATTCACTAGATCCTCTACATAAAAGATTTTGAATTTCATCTTTAGGCCTAAAATATCCTTACATTTACCATTCACTTAAAAAGTAGAACACAAAGGATATATATGTAATTTGCAACAAAAAATAAAAATAATAAATAACTACCTCAAATTACTCTCTCACGTATCCACACCATGTCTTCTCACCAATAACAAGATCGCATTCTTGACAGAATAGGTAAGTGCCATCATCCAACACAAGGTCCCACCAAAGTACAAAGATTCGGGCTGCTCTACTATCTCTTGTACTATTGGAGATTACAATATTGAGCGTGCATTCCTAGACCTTAGGGCCAGTGTGAATTTGCTTCCTTTTTCTGTCTATCTACAACTCGGGTTAGGTGAGTTAAAACCCACATCTGTTACCTTACAATTAGCAAACCGCTCTATAAGGAAGCCGAGGGGGGTGGTTGAAGATGTATTGGTAAAGGTTGAGAATTTCTATTATCCTGTTGATTTTATTATTTTGGATATTGAACCTACTTTACATTCTAGTGCTAACATTTCTATCATCTTAGGTAAACCTTTCCTTGCCACAGCTAATGCTTTGATCAATTGCAGGAATGGAAGAATGAAGATCACTTTTGGTTCTATGACTGCTGAGCTCAACATTTTCAATGTGAACCCACAACAATTAGTGGATGAAGAGTGTGAATATGTGAACTTCATTGAGGCAGCACCTCAAAAAGAGTTTGATAATCATTGTTATCCTGACCCTTTTGCAACTCTTCCTGTTAATTCTATTGTTTCTAATGAATTAAAACCTGCTGCTAAAATATCTAACTTCTCTTCTTTGTTGGATTCTTCTTAGATCTTGAAAGAAGAACAAGTAGTTGAAGTTGAGAAGCCTCCAAGAAGTAAGAAGTCCTTACTTGCATATTCAGATGCACCAAAGCTAAGGTTGAAGAAAACACCAAAAGGTTTACCACTTGCATCCATTGAACCACATGCCACTTTTGCTGTGGAAGTTCCTTCAAAGAAGAGTGTGGATCAAGAAATTGAGAAGGATGGTGAGAAAACCAAGTTCTTTGAGAGGCACAAAACGAATAGGAGAGTACTTTAAGATACAAGACTGTCAAAGAAATTGCTGAATAGTTCCAAAGGAGTGGCTTTGCATGTTGCCAGGATGAAGAGTGCTAGAGGAAGCAACTATTCCTTTGGAGGATCCCGTTCAGGGGGATGATTTTTCTGTTTCTACCTTGTAATTGTACATTAGTTAGTTTATTTTGTTTTTTAATTTGATTTGTTTTGTTTTGGGTATCTAACCATTTTGCAGGAAATAGCTTGAGGAGTTCGTCATCATATCAAGTGCTTTCTTTCCTTTTCCCTTGTTCTTTCATTTCAAGACTTGTCTTTGATTCACACTTACATTTGTTTGAACATTGAGGATAATGTCAACTTTAAGATGGGGGGAGTATTGATTGTTTGTTTGATTGTGTGATGAACTTTGTGTTGCTTCTTGTTGAGTAGTTTAGAAACCATTTGTTTTCATTTAAAAAAAAAAAATTCAGAAAATTGAGAAAAAGAAAAAAAAAAAATTTGTTTGGTTTGCAATGATGTCTTTGATTTATGCTATATTCACATGCATCTTTGTTATCTATGAGAATCTTGTTGAACTTTGAACTTTGGTTTGAAGTCATTAGTGAGCTTAAGCATATGAATACATGATTATTTGACTGAAATATTTGAACATGACCATCTATTGCTTGTTTAAGTATTAAGTGTTACACTTGTACACCTTAAACTAAGCACTAGCACACTAACATGTAATCTGTGGGGAATGAGATATGCATCCAATTGTTACTAAATTAAAAGTGGTTGACTTGTTAGTTGATTAACCTTGGCATAAAGAAGAAAGAAAAAGAAAAAAGAAAACATGAAATAGCTAATCATGAGAGCCTATGTCAAAAGAGGTAAACAATTCACATGGTTAAGATATGAGTGACTAGTCTAACTTTGTAGCCTTTTTGACTCGAGTAAGTAAACTCTTAAGGGTGTCTCTACACTTAGTGCCCTTTGAGCTAACTGATTCGCGAGTCATTGGTCTAACACTTGATACATGGGTCAATTAGAAAGCTTAATGGAGTTAGACATTGCACAGTCCTCACACACAAAAAGAAAAGAAAAGAAAAAGCTTCTATGCCTTGGTTGGTTCTTCTAATGAGAATTCCATTGTCCTACATGATTATATTGGAAAGATATTGAAGTCCCATGATTCTAAGTTAGTTCACTTCACACACCAAGGAACTTGTGTAGTTTTTAATGCTTAATTTCAAGTGATTGTGGCCTAGTTAGAATTTCCAAAGAGTTGAAAGTGAGGTTGACTTGTTTAAGCTTGCTAATAATTGAAAACCATTGTTTGTGTGACACTTTATTCTCATTTGATAGTCTAATGTTGTATGTGTTTACTATGAATAAAGACTGAGCATTTGATAGCGTTTGTGGGCATCACTTCTGATAAACCCTCACGAGACTATAACTCATCCACTAGAGACACCTAGGGGTTTAAAGGCTTATTACATATGCTAAATGCAATCAAGAGTGCCAGCGAAAGTGGCTTTGTTAGTTTGTTTTCATTTGTGTTTTGTTATTTTCATTGTTTTTAGTTTGCAAGGGACTAGCAAAATTCAGGTTGGGGAGTATGATAAGTCATGAAATATGACTTATTTACATACATTTTAGAGAGATTCTACTAGGATTATGTTGCATTACATGTTTAATTACAATTAAATAAATGTTTGTTGTTTAATTCATTTGATTACATGACTTAGGCATTTAAGTGTATTAATTTAATCCCTTAGATGTTAGGGTAAATTACACTTTCCCACCCTAAACTATCACCCCTTTTTCACTTCACCCCCTAAACTTTAAAAAGTAACAATTGACCCCCTAAACTATTAAAATTGCACGGCTGTTACCCCCTGATGCCAAAATCCAGTTAAAATTGACGGAATGGAGCCACACGTGACACGCACATGCTCCCGGCCCCACCAGATTAACTTTACCAAATTATTTTTTTTCAAAACTCCGAATTACCCTTACCCCCCTTAATACTTCGGCATGTGTACTTATGGGTTAGTTGTGTTGGTATGTCTTTTTTGGCTGCTGGTATTTGTTTGGAATTCCCATTTAAGGTCATGACGTTGGTTTCTGCTTTCTATCAATGGAATTATGGATGCTCTACTTGTGGATATTGATGGTCTAAATGACTATATGACTATATAAGTCTAACAGAGTATAGACGCAGTCAGTTCCATGTCCGACCTAAACTTCCTGTGTTCTCTTTAACCAGACTGCAGACTTTGATTTACCTGCCATCCTCAGTAACAAAGATTTATTTTCTCTTCCCAATTTGTATTTCTCCTAGATTTCATAGACAAACTGAGGCATTGGTTTGTGGTGTGTGTCTTTTATTTATAAGGGTTAGTAGTTTTGGTTTGTTAAGGGCTCTGATCTTTCTTCCAGACATTCGTTCGCCTGTTGGCAACCAGAGATTGAATTTCAATTAACTGATATCCTGAGTACTAGCCCTAATAATAATAATGATGATAAGGAAGAAAATGTAGATTTGTCCTAATTTTCATGTGTTAAAAAACTTTGATCCTGATGCTTGGGTTTTTATGCTTGCTGCGTAGCCACGATCTATATTCAACACAAAGAAATAAAAAGAAAAGAAGATTGGTGGAGATCTGTAAACACCGGTGAAGCTAATGTCTGTGGACCTCCACCCCATTTGCACCGAGAGTCCGAGACCCACTTCGATTGGGTCCTCCCCAAGGCTCACCAACCTCGCTAAGGCTCACTGACCTCTCTCAGGCTCACTGACCTCGCTCATATGCAACTTCCTCGTCGAGGCTTACTAACCTCGCTCATCTGGGTTTGAGATCTGAGGATTTGGGGGAATTGGGACTGTTTGGTGTTTGGTGAAGATGAAGATTTGGGATAGTTTGACCGTGACACTTTTTTAAAATATGGGTAAGGGTAATTCGGGGTTTTGAAAAAAAATAATTTGGTAAAGTTAATCTGGTGGGGCCGGGAGCACGTGTGTGTCACGTGTGGCTCCATTCCGTCAATTTTAACTAGATTTTGGCATCAGGGGGTAACGGCCGTGCAATTTTAATAGTTTAGGGGGTCAATTGTTACTTTTTAAAGTTTAGGGGGTGAAGTGAAAAAGGGGTGATAGTTTAGGGTGGCAAAGTGTAATTTACCCTCAATGTTAATTAAGGCTATGTTTGATCGTAGGTACAAGCTGGATCAGATTGGAGTTAGTTATTATAAGTTAGAAGAAGCAAAAGAGAAGAAAATATGTGCTGAACCACAATCCAAGTGACTGGATTGGATCCAGGCGATTGAATTAAAGGACCAGAATCAGGCAAAAACTCTAGAATCTCCAGACCTTTAGAATCCAATCAACTGGATGGTTATCCAGGCGACTGGATGTTGATCCAGTCTAATGGATGGTGATCCAGGTGACTGGATTAGTTAATCCAAATCAGGAAGAAAGTCTAGGAGGAATTTCAATGAAGATCCAGTCGACTAGATGGTGTTCCAGGCGACTGGATTCGCGTGAAATCAGTTTTAAAGAAAGCCCAATTGTGTTTTAAAGCTCTCCAAACTCACGGCCATTGGACCCAATTTGTTTAGGCTCTGAATTCCGAATTAGATAGATGGGATTAGGGTTTATATAGGGTTTAGATGAGATGGCTTAGACATAGACAGACTTACCCTCTCTCTCTCTCCGCTTAGGTTTTCACTTCCATGGCCACCTAAGCCTCTTGCTAGAGCTAGGGGCTATGTTTTCTGTATAACGGTATGAGTATATTGTAGTCCCTTCTATTTTTAATGCCAAATTACAATTGATTGTTAATTTATTGATTCCTAATTGATGTATGTTTTATTCCGTACTTTCTATAAGTTCAATCATGTTTTTCTTATGATTAAGGGGAATATTGCATAGTTTTAATTAGGTTTCGTGTTTTATAAATTGAAAGGTCTTTCTAATTATTACACTAGCCACTTTATTTTCCCCAATAATATAGTGTTCCTGAGTTTTATTAGTTCAACCATGTCAAGAGCTTTTTAAAAGGAAAATAATCAACTTGTAAACTGTTATTAGAACAAGGTTTTTAACCGGGATTACAAGAGAATCATACTGGTATAGAAAAACACCACGAAACCCTAGTGCCTTTTTACATAAATTACTTACAAAATTTCCATAAACCAAATTTATCTTACTCTTCTTGCATATTGAATTACATTGTCTTTTGGAAACACAACTCCCTGAGGATCGACAACCCCTTACACATACTACAACGTACCGCTTATTATTGAGCAACATCACAACACAGCACCAGAGGACTCAGTAGCTTTAGCCTCAATTTGCAGCTCCAAGCAGTAGGTGCTCTATGGCAACCGTAGCAACAACAACTAAGGATTTCTTCTTTTATATGAGTTGTTGAATAGACTAGGATTTGATCTCCCTTAGCTCTCGGATTTCAACCCCTTAGTCTATCTAGAAAACCCTATAAAAGCCATGCAAAAGAACCCTTTTATTTAGTTCAAAATTAAGTTTCTTGCCTTGCAATCGATCTCATGCAATCGTGGCTACAACCACGAGACCAAAACTTCACTTTCTTTTGAGTTGATCTTGGGAAGATGTCTTGAACTTGATCTTGGACATTTTAGAATTAATAATACTTACAAATTGATATGGTTTGCCAATACCAAAACCTATGGACCTAACAGAGTTCAACACCTAAAAACTAGCCAAAGCGGGATTTTCTAATTACAAGTTTTTTTTTTTTAGGATTCGAAATAGTCTTAAAAGAAATTCAACTTTTCATAATAAAAAGAAAAAAAAAATGATAATTATAGCTCAACAAGTGGAGCTTGTTTGGTCATTGGATTCAAATTTAGATTTTTGGATTTGAATCTACAAATCTGTAGGTCCCATTGTCAGGAATTATGTTTGGTAACTGTTTTCTAATTTTGAACTCAAAAGAAAAAATTGTTTTGCTAGTACTCAAATCCAATTTTTTGAGAACACCTTTTTTGTGCTTTCACTTTGTAATTTTTGTTCTCACATACTGTTCAAAAACCAAATAATATATATTAAACATTTTTTTTTCTTTTTTCCTAAAAAGGTACTTTTCTATCTCTTTGTGTACCATCCATCTCTATCGCGCTGGGGTGGTAAACGGCAATTTGTGGCTCGGGTCGCGATGGTTCATAAAATCCCTTTGTTCCCCCATTCACCATTATCTTAGAAAAGCCCACACCACTGATCAACCTCCAATTCACCTTAAGCCTTTGTTTCACTCTCCTCTCTAAATTTCCCAATAATCTAAACAAATTGACTCCAAAGGAACCACATAACCCAGCTTAAGGCTATCTGGCCAGCCTTTAAAATTCTCCATAACCATCCCAAACACTTCATAACTCACCCAAGACAAGCACAAATAATCAACTTCCCCTTTCTCCCATTCGGCTATGGTGCCCAATCCTCTATGACTTATATTCTCTTCTTTTTCTTTTTCTTTTTTTGATAATTACACTTTATCCATATATGGTTTTGGGTGAAGTCACTTTGCCAACCTGTGATTTAAAAAGTAACACTTTATCCGACTGAGATTTATACGTTAACTTCTGTTATAAATCAACTTACAAATCACTGTTTCTTTTCTTTCTCTCTTCGGCCAGACCCACAACCAAGGCAAAGTCAAAAAACCTATTCAAAGAACTTGATTGCTTGAAGGACCAAGATTCTGACATTGGTTTTGAACTTTTGATTAAGGATTTAAATTGAAATTCCATAATTTCCATTGCGATATCAGAAACTTCATTGCTTCAGTTGGCCATATGAAACTCTATAAAGAAAGATAACCTGCAACAAAAAACAAAGAAAAATTTGATTTTGCAGTAGCAAAGTAAAAAGCACGGAATATATCCATTTAATTATTGTCAGCACTAACGTTTTGTAGGGGAGCTTACTATACTCCTCTTCATTATCCAATTGAATGAAATCGTCATATTCTGCCACCTCTTTCCTGAGTTCTACCATCTTAGATTTATCATTGGTTTTACTAGTGATAAACCTAAAAGCCAAACCAGTTGCTTCTTCCAAGCTGCAAGGCATATTCCAATTCATAAATCGATTACAATAAAATGACTCGTGTTATTAATGTCCAAAGAGCATTAGTTCACTATAAGTTGGAAGACCATAAAAATTCACTGCAACAAGATATAAGAAACAAAACAAACAATATTTTTTGACTAGGTGTTGGTTGTGGGTCTAGCCGGGGAGAAAGAAAGAAAAGAAATGGTTAATAGAGATAAAAGAGAAAAGACGAAGGAAGGAGAAATAAAAGAAATAAGGTAAAGACATTTTTATCCCCTTTCTTATTATTGATTTGTAAGAGAAGCTAACGTATAAAACCTCATAGGTAAAGTGTTACTTTTTAAACCATAGGTTGATAAAGTGAATTCACACAAAACCACAAGTAGGTAGATATTGTGTGGTGGTGGTGACTCTGTATGTTTGAGTGGATTTGTTGTTGATAGTAGGTTGCCGGCATGAGGTGTGGTGGTTGGGAGTGGGTTGTTGGCGTGGTGTGGTTGGGGGAGTGTACGAAAACAAATAGGGCAAATTTAACTTTTCCCCCATTAACTATTGGGTCATCTCAATTCCCTCATTTATCTATAAAATCGAGCGATGTCCCCCCTTATGTATTGAAAATATGCAAATCACCCCCCACCGTTTAATTTTATGTTAAACCCAAGCCAAAATAATGAAATATTTTTATAGTATATTAATATATAATGATAGGTTTTGAATATTATGACTAGAAATTGACAAAATACATAAAAACATTTCATTAATTTTGTTGGAATCTATATATAAATTAAAGCAGAAGACATTGCCATCTTTCTGCCACGTAGCATTTAAGGTAACGTCTTGTGCTTGACACGTAACATCTTAGGTGGCACATGAATTAAATAAACTAAATTCAATACCCACTACTCCATAATAAAAATTACACCATTAATAAATTAAATACCCACTACCTAATTATATGCTCCAATTAAATAGTCTTATTAATTAATTCAGATATAAATAGATATATTCGAACAAAATCTGTTAAACACAATATATGTTACTTTAAATATGCATTTAAATTACAACTTGGTATTCGTCTCAATGGTCATTCCTCTCCCTAAAAAGTCTCACTCCTTTGTGAGGTCGTGGGTTCGATCCCTGGGATCCCCAAATTTATTCCTCTTATTTTCTAATATTTAATATTTAAAAGTGGAAATAAGAGTTTGGGCAAGATAAAGTTTACATAAGTATTACCTCCATTTTCATCTTATTAGGTTGGGTGTTTTTCCAAGTTGAATGCTAAATAGTTATAAATACTTGCGGATACATCGAAAAATGATACTACTATATATGTTGTTTGACCATAAAAGTTTTGTTTCCTTTTTGCATTAAAAAGTTAAATCAATGATGTTAGTCATTGTATGACAATATACCTTCATGAAGACTGAAAAGGAGCATGAGGCAGAATTTCATATTTTTAAAATATTCATTTGAATTATTATGTGAAATTCTTACGTGAAGCTTTAATTATGTAAAATGATGTTCTTCTGTCATGAGATACCTTCATGAATTGATCTTAAAGGGTGGAGTAAAACGTGTCTCATTGTTATTAGCAATCTCAATTGATTTTGATCATATGGTTTTTTTTTTTTCATGCATGCAGATGCATTAGCTAAGTTGGACTTGAAGAGAGTAGAGGATATAGTTAGGATAAGTTTTTCTACGCAATAACTTATTGTATATCTTACATTCGAGGTATTTTTGCTTGGTTAAGTTGTAGTCCTCTATTTTTTGCAACCAAAAATGTTTTTTTTAACAATTTCTTGATATTATCTAACTGTATATAAAATATAGTTTGACTGAATCATTTTATTTTTATACAATTGGATATGCTAAATAGCTTGACAACTATCTATTTAATATGTTTTTGGGGGTATGTGTTAAGTATAAATTATTTTTCAGTACTCATATTAGAATTGATGAGGCAACATTCAAATTATCTGAGATTTAGGATATCAATGGACTATCATTTTAGAGATAACCAAAAGAGGCAATTGTGTAGATTTTTTTTTTTTTTTTTTTTATGTGTTAAAGTTTCCTAAGAGATACGTTTTAGACTTAAGATGACATTGTCATTTTTATCTCCGTGGACCAATTTGTTATATGATGGACTTCTAAGGTCACAGATATTGTTTATGTGATTATTTATAAGTGATAAATTGCCCAAAAAAATATGAAAAGAGAAATAAAATAAAGTAAAAAAAGGTAAAAATGGGATAAATATGTGACAATTGTATTATTTATTTATATTATCAAAGTGTTGTAAGTTAAACAAAAATGAGAAACCTCTGAACATTTAGAATCCCTATATGGAACAATTGAGGTTCACTAAAGTGATTGAAATTCACAAACGATGTGAAGTGAGTTTTTTCTTTTTTGGCTAAGTGAATACAACCATAGGATATAAACCCCCATTGAAAGGAATCGATACAACTAGATTAAAAAGTTATTGGTAGTTATCTTTATAGACTTAGTATAATACATTTGATAAAATATAATAAAAATCAGTATAATACATTTGATGAGATATAATAAAAATGATCATTTCTATTTTTAAGCGCAAAGAAAAAATATTTACATTTTCTATTTTACACTTTTCTTTTTTTTTTTTTTTTTTTTTTACTTTTCATTATTGTTATTATTTATTCCTTCTTCTTAGTTAAGTTGCTTTGTTAGAAACATATTTCTAGAAAAATAATGAAAAAAAGCCACGCATTGCGCGAGTTATAGTCTAATATAAACTAAAATTCAGAGCAGAGAGAAACTTTTTTGGCTCCTCCAAATCCTGCCACATCAGACTCTCTAGATTAATTCATCCCATTCCCTTAATGAACTCTTAAATTTTCTACTCCTCCTAATTGAATCAACATTTTTCCGTTATTCCACCAATTAATATCCCACCAATTAATATCCTGATTGTTTTGGAATCCACGTATTAATACCCCACCAATTAATATCCACCTATTAGTGATCATTTTGGAATGTCATTAGTCAAATGAAATTTAATTATAGTGTGATTGAATGATATATTATAGAAAAGGAAATATATCTATAATCTATAATCTAAACTAAAACTCGGAACAGAAATAAACTTTTTTGGCTCCTCCAAATCCTGCCACATCAGACTCTCTAGATTAATCCATCCCATTCCCTTAATAGCCTCTTAAATTTTCTCCTCCTCCTAATCGAATCTACAATCTAAACTAAAACTTGGAGCAGAGAGAAACTTTTTTGGCTCCTCCAAATCCTGCCACATCTGACTCTCTATCTCCATAAAAATTCACGTCCATTCCAAATTTGTTTCCAATTCTAATTCCTTCTCATCTAGATTAATCCATCCCATTCCCTTAATGGCCTTTTAAATTTTCTCCTCCTCCTAATTGAATCAATATTTTTCCGTTATTCCACCAATTAATATCCTGATTGTTTTGGAATCCATGTATTAATACCCCACCAATTAATATCCACCTATTAATGATTGTTTTGGAATGTCATTAGTCAAATGAAATTTAATTATAGTGTGATTGAATGATATATCCAACTATTATTGCAGAAAAGGAAATATATCTATAATCTACAATCTAAACTAAAACTCAGAGCAGAGAGAAATTTTTTTGGCTCCTTCCAAATTCTGCCACATCAGACTCTCTATCTCCATAAAAATCCACGCCATTCCAAATTTGTTTCCAATTTTAATTCATTTTCATCTAGATTAATCCATCCAATTCCCTTAATGGCCTCTTAAATTTTCTCTTCCTCCTAATTGAATCAGTATTTTTCCGTTATTCCACCAATTAATACCCCACCAATTAATATCCTGATTGTTTTGGAATCCACGTATTAATACCCCACCAATTAATATCCACCTATTTGTGATTCTTTTGGAATGCCATTAGTCAAATGAAATTTAATTATAGTGTGATTGAATGATATATTGTAGAAAATGAAATATATCTATAATCTATAATCTATAATCTAAACTAAAACTTAGAACAGAGAGAAACTTTTTTGGCTCTTCCAAATCCTGCCACATCAGACTCTCTAGATTAATCCATCCCATTCCCTTAATGGCCTCTTAAATTTTCTCCTTCTCCTAATCGAATCTACAATCTAAACTAAAACTCGGAGCAGAGAGAAACTTTTTTGGCTCCTCCAAATCCTGCCATATCAGACTCTCTATCTCCATAAAAATTCACACCATTCCAAATTTGTTTCCAATTCTAATTCCTTCTCATCTAGATTAATCCATCCCATTCTCTTAACAGCCTCTAAAATTTTCTCCTTCTCCTAATTGAATCAGCATTCTTTTGTTATTCCACCAATTAATATCCTGATTGTTTTGGAATCCACGTATTAATACCCCACCAATTAATATCCACCTATTAGTGATTGTTTTGAAATGCTATTATTCAAATGAAATTTAATTATAGTGTGATTGAATAATATATCCAACTATTATTGCAGAAAATAAAATATATCTATAATTTACAATATAAACTAAAACTTAGAGTAGAGAGAAACTTTTTTAGCTCTTCCAAATCCTACCACATCAGACTCTCTATCTCCATAAAAATCCACGCCATTCCAAATTTGTTTCCAATTTTAATTCCTTCTCATCTAGATTAATCCATCCAATTTCCTTAATGGCCTCTTAAATTTTCTCCTCCTCCTAATTGAATCAGCATCTTTCCGTTATTCCACCAATTAATACCCTACCAATTAATATCATAATTGTTTTGGAATCCACGTATTAATACCCCACCAATTAATATCCACCTATTTGTGATTCTTTTGGAATGCCATTAGTCAAATGAAATTTAATTATAGTGTGATTGAATGATATATTGTAGAAAAGCAAAAATATCTATAATCTATAATCTAAACTAGGACTCGGAGTAGAGAGCAATAAATTATTGTATATCTTACATTCGAAGTATTTTTGCTTGGTTAAGTTGTAGTCCTCTATTTTTTGCAACCAATAATTTTTTTTTTTTACAATTTCTGATTCTATTTACCTGCATATAAAATTTAGTTTGACTTGATTTTTTTTTTTTTATACAATTAGATATATTCGAAGTATTTTTGCTTGGTTAAGTTGTAATCCTCTATTTTTTGCAACCAAAAATGTTTTTTTAACAATTTCTGATACTATCTAACTGCATATAAAATATAGTTTGACTCAATCTTTTATTTTTATACAATTGGATATTCTAAACAGCTTGACAACTATTTGTTTAATATATTTTTGTTGGTATATGTTAAGTATAAATTATTTTCCAATACTCCTATTAGAATTGATGAGGCAACATTCAAATTATCTGAGATTTAGGATATCAATGGACTATTATTTTAGAGATAACCAAAAGAGGCAATTGTGTAAATTTTTTTTTTTTTTTTTAAGGGTTAGAGGAAATAACATTTTAACATTTTTTTTTTTATGTGTTATAGTTTCCTAAGAGATACGTTTTAAACTTAAGATGACATTGTTATTTTTATCTCCGTGGACCAATTTGTTATATGATGGACTTCTAAGGTCACAGATATTGTTTATGTGATTATTTATAAGTGATAAATTGCCCAAAAAAATATGAAAAGAGAAATAAAAGAAAGTAAAAAAAGGTAAAGATGGGATAAATATGCGACAAATTGTATTATTTATTTGTACTATCAAAGTGTTGTAAGTTAAACAAAAATGAGAAACCTCTGAACATTTAGAATCCCTATATGGAACAATTGAGGTTTCACCAAAGTGATTGAAATTCACAAACGATGTGAAGTGAGTTTTTTTTTTTTTTTTGCTAAGTGAATACAACCCGGGATATAAACCCCATTGAAAGGAATCGATACAACTAGGCTAGAAAGTTATTGGTAGTTATCTTTATAAACTTAGTATAATACATTTGATGAAATATAATAAAAATCAGTATAATACATTTGATGAGATATAATAAAAATGATCATTTCTATTTTTAAGCGTAAAGAAAAATTATTTACATTTTCTATTTTACACTTTTCTTTTCTTTTCTTATTTTTTTTTTTACTTTTCATTATTGTTATTATTTATTCCTTCTTCTTAGTTCAGTTGCTTTGTTAGAAACATATTTTTAGAAAAATAATGAAAAAAAGCCGCGTATTGCTCGGGTCATAGTCCAGATTAACAAAAAATTAGACAATGAGGGTTATATATTTACATATTTTCAATATATAAAGAGGGACATTGCTCAGTTTTATAGATAAATGGGGGTATTGAGATGGACACAATGGTTAAAGGAGGGAAAGTGCAATTTCCCCAAACAAATAGTGAAAAATGAATTATCTTATAATATTTTAATATGATGTATTGTACAATAAAGACTAAAATGAAAGATGTTATATAAAAGTTGATAGGTAAAAAAGAAAAGTGAAAATAACGAATTTTTTGCTAACTGTTTATGAATGATTTAACAACACCACATTTCTCAAGAGCCTTAGCTTAACTAGTTGTCACTTATTAATATTGTTCAAATCAGATACACATTATTCAAACCTCCTTTCAAAGAAAGAATAAAAAAATAGCACCTGATTTGGCATAAACTCCACAAATAGAGGAACATTTGGTATAAACCAATGTTGTCAATACCATACCATACCGATACCAGCCTATATCAGTCATACCGGCGGATTTTGGAAATTTCGGTCGAAAAATAAAATCCAACTAGTAAAGAAAACTCAAAAAAGAAAAGGAAAAAAAAACACGAACGGAAAGTTGCCACGTCACTTAAACACGTGATTATTATCGTACCTCAGCTCACAAGGACACGAAGACACATGAATAATTTCCCAAACCGCTTATTTCCCAATTATATGCACTTTGCTTGACACATCACACACCTTTAATTCATAGATGAATTCTTCCTCAAATAAACCAAAATACTTCACAGGACTTCAAGACCTTTGGCATAAATTGATGCAAAAACTTTCATTTCATGTTTCTTTAAAACTAATCCAACTTTAATTCCTCTAGTGCCATCTCTAGTATCCGAGACTGATATAGCTCCTGTTCTATCTATAGAAATCATCTCTACCTTCATTGGCTTTCCCCATCCAAAATCAGTATTGTAAAGCTCGAATCGAGGTGATCCAGCAATTCCAGTTGCTCTATCAGCCATTTTGTCAGTCATTAGACTAATAAATAGTGACAACCAGTTTTCAGCATCACTTAGCACCCCATCATCCAAACTTCTTATCGCATCGCTTATAGCCTTTGCAGCCACAGCCACACCCTTTCCACCCAATAGGTCATTTCTCTCTGCAACTGCACCACAAAAAGTAAGGCAGTTTCCAAAATAATTCCCAGGAATTGGAGGCTCTAACCGAGGCCTAGCGTCTGCACTAATCCCAAGATGTAATTTGGTGTCCCTTAGTCCTTCTGCCTTGGCTAGACAAACCCATGTGTAGGCACATGTCAGTGTTAACCTTGACAAGTGAACTACTGGTTGATGTTGCTCATTTTTCTCCTCCAGCATGCTGGTTATCAATTGCCTGAGCTTTTCCAAGTTTGTACGAGTCAACTCAAACGTGCCTCGTACCACATCTGGTGGAGTTTTTAGATCCCAAACCTTTAAGCTTCTGTTGTGTGGTCCATCAAGGTTCAACCACTGGTTCAAGTAGATTGTCTCAAGCCTAGATGGGTCCTTGATAACCATCCTGTCAAAGGATGGTGTTAGATCTGGTACCAAGGACGATGACAAAGCATTTTTGCACAAGTGAGCCCATGATTTCATAAACATGGTTGAGCTTTTGCCGTCAAGAACAGCATGGTGTGTGGTAATTCCAATGCAAAGCCCGCAGTTTGAGAACGTCGTGACTTGCAATGCCAACACTGGGGCTTGTTCATGGGATATTGCTAAATCGGGTACAAGAGGATGGTATTCCACAGCTTCAACAAAGTTGTTGCTTGAGAGATGGTAGAAGTTGTTGGTATTGGACTCAGCAACAGTGAGTGAAACTGCATCGCCCTCCTTGTAATTTATAATGGGTTTGTGGGAATCCTGAGGCCATGTGAGCGTACCGGCAAGAGGGAGGAAGTATTGGAGTGTGAGAGACAGAGAGTGCTTGAGTTTTGGAAGAATGGAGTCCAAGATGGGTGTGTTGGTATGAGAGGTTTCATAAAAGAAAACTCGCTGGACCGGTGGAAATCTAAGCCAGAGTATGTCAAAGAAGGTGAGAGGGAGAGAAGTTGTGGTGGCTGAATCTAGTGAGCTTGGTAATGGAGTCACTGGGCAAACCTCAAGTATTTTCACTGAGTTATGAGACGCCATTGGAGAGAGAAGTCCAATGTGAATATGTGATGCTTTCCTTTTCTTGAACTAACTTGCATCGTTTTATATGCGCTTCCCAAATACTCAGACATTACAATAATGAGGGTAGGTGGCATGCATTATAGCTTGTAGGTGGCATGCAACAAATATAAGGATAGTATGGAGCTGGACCCTAAACCATTACAAGTGTTTTTTGGCTCTACGACACCCCCGGTACTGATAAATAAATACTAATTTAATCCTGGTTTTAACTACATTACGAGGAAAATTTTCAATTTTTATGCTATCCTCATTTAAATTGCCAAACGAAATCAGGATATGTGGCTGGTAATGTTGGGGTGCACGGCACCTAATAGTCCAGCCCACATTGAGTATGCTCATTTAATGAGCGTGATTCTCAACATTCTTAATATATAAGGAATATGTGTGTCAATTAATGTACCAGTGTATGCCGCAAGCCTGAGAGAGACAAGTGAGTGAGGTGCAGCACTCAGAGCGAGAACTGCCTGCAGTGAGTGCATGTGAAAGCAGACAAGTGAGTGAGGTGCAGCACTCTGAGCGAGCAGTGAGTGCATGTGAAAGCAAAGAAAAGTAATTAGATTTTTCTTTAGCGGTGAAATATATATAAAGGTATTTGGGATTTTCTCTAAAGAGTTTGTTGGGTGTTAATTCCTTAATGGTGTTTTAGGATAAAGAATTTATTAATTACCTAGAATCTATATCTATATCTATATCTATAATATAAACTAAAAGATGAAGCTGAGAGAAAATTTTTAGCTTCCTCCAAATATTGTCACGTCAGATTTGTTGCTCACTCACAAATCCACATTCCTTCTATCTAATTCATCTCTCTCTGCTCTCTCTCACTCACGTCTCTTCATCTCCCTCACCTCTTCATCTCCCATGGGTTTTCCCTACCCATTAAATCTCTCTCTCTCTCTCTCTCTCTCTCTCTCTCTCTCTCTCTCTCTCTCTCTCTCTCTCTCTCTCTCTCTCTCTCTCTCTCTCTCTCTCTCTCTCTCTCTCTCTCTCTCTCTCTCTCTTCTCTCTCTCTCCTCTCTCTCTCTCCCCATACCCATTAAATCAACCGATATCCCAAATTAATTTCAATCTAATTCACCAATCTCTCACAATCTTTTCTTTCCCTCGTTCTGGCTTGGCATTTAATGCTCTCATTTTTCAAACCCAATTACCTCTTTAAATTATTCAGTTTTCATTTCCATAAATACATTCAAATTATTCGGTTTTCATTTCCATAAAATACATTCATATTTATGTTCAAGTTTTAAATTCCTATTTGTGAGTATTGATTTTTTTATTTGACTAATAAAGTTCCATGAATTTCCTTTTTGAGTTGTTATTTGCAAAAATTGTGAAAAAAGGGTTGCTTGAATTCTGATCTTTGTGTCCAAATATGCATTCATAATTCTGCTCAAGTTTTCCCTTTATTCCACCTTTTCTCCTTCCTAAACAGAGCTAACATGATGAATTTGGACGGTAGAAATCTAGCCCGTCTCATCCAATATTTCCTTTTATGATCGTATTAATCTCTCTCTTACCTTAATTTCCATTTATTTTTTCATTTAATCCTAGAAGATTAATTGTCACCCTCTCTCTCTCTCTTTCCCCGAGGAAGTTAATTGGCCTTTCTTTTTCCATTTGATGCTTTAACGAATTAATTGACACCCTAATAATTTCACCCACTCTCCCTCTTTTTTCCATTATAATACGTTACTTACTCCCGTTTCTATATATAAGATGTATTACAATTTTGGCTACCTTCCCATTGTTGAAGATACTAAATATAAGACATAACAAATTGGATGGATCAGTTACTACTAAAGGTAAGTTATAGCGCGTTGATGTTTGGAGGAATTATTAACAAATGCTCAATTTGGTATTCACAATAATCTTTCTGGGTATTGTTTGCTTCTCCAATGTTAAGTATGTGAATCTATTCCTTTTATGGAGAATTTCGGGCATGCGTGACTTGTACAAAAACAAGGATTTGTCAATTGCATCAAATATATTTATATAAGTTGTCTCTTTGTTAATGAAACTTATTTAACATTGCTGTGTTCTTTGCCATTACTTTTAACATTGTACCACAATTTTTATTTATTTTTTTGTTTCAAGCCAGTTATGAACTTATGAGGAACATGTGAAGGAAAGTCCGGACCCTCCTAAAAATATCCATATAATGCTGACTATTTATGATGTTAGTATTGATGAAGTATAGAGATTAGTGGCGAGAGACATTGTTCAATGAGTAGGTGAATGGAAGACAAGTTTATTTTGTTTTGGTAGTTGTCTCTACTATAAATTAGTGTATTTAGAAGAGAATGAAAAAATAAAAATAAAAAAAATTGCACATTTCTGGTGTTGTGTTTAGTTGTTTTTAATTCTCATGTTTCCTCTTTATTTATCTTGCCCAATGTTTCCTAGGAAATGACGGGGGACTTGGGTAAAGTTGAGGTTCGGGGAGTTTCTTGCCATGAGACTATTTTGGTCATTTGATATATCTAATGTGGGTAAACTTAAATTCATAGTATTACTTCTTCTTCTTTTTCATTGCTGTTACTTTGTTAGAACATAAAACAATGGCTTTTAGTTTTGGTTAGGTTATGTTGATTAATTGTGATTTTTTTTTTTTTTTGGGAGATGGCTATGGTAAATAAAGAAAGGAAAAAACTCATTGGTATGTTAAGATTATATTGTTTGCCTTTTGTTTCCACTTATATATTATCAAAATTTGTGATTTAGATTTTAATGCTCTTAATTATTTTGTTGCATTTTAAAGAAATTCTCAAAAACTTCTCCAATAATAAAAAATAGTGTTCACCTCAAATGATTGTGTCTTGCACAAAATTCAAATAAAAAAAATATGGATTATATCCCACTACAAATTAGTTACATATATCGCGCATCGCGCGGGTCCGCAACTAGTAATATATAATAGTAGAAGACATGAACGTTAAAATCAAGAATGTCTGACATCATGACAAGTGGCATGTCTATCAATTGTTTTTATTTCCCAAGTGATACGTTGTTTTAATAATTTGACTTAATCCAGTTTATTTATCAAACGGTAAACACAGAATATCTTTAAAAAAAAATTTTGAACAACGTGTATTTTTTGTTTGTATGTTTTTATTAATTTTAATTCATGCCAAAAACCTTTTAAATAAAAACAGATAACTACAAATTTTTTAAAATAAATTTCCTACTACTAAAAGACATCTTAATAAAATATACTTATCTAAAATTATTTTTTTTTTTTTTTTGAAAAGAAAGGATTAGATTAGTTCAATTTAATGATCAACACCAAATATTTTTTTTCTTTTTAAATGTGTGTTTTATATTTTTTTTAATGAACACAGAATAGTTTAATTCATGCCAAAAACCTTTTAAATAAAAACAGATAATTACAAATTCTTTAAAATAAATTTCCTACTACTAAAAGACATCTTAATAAAATATACTTATCTAAAATTACTTTTTTAAAAAAAAAAAAAAAAAAAAGATTAGATTAGTTCAATTTAATGATCAACACCATTTTTTTTTTCTTTTTAAACGTGTGTTTTATATTTTTTTTTAATTTTTTTTAAATATGTTTTAACGTGTGTTTTATTATTTTTTTTAAATCTTTTTTTTTTTTTTAAATTAACAATTATACATGTGTGTTTTATTGTTTGAAACGCTACCTCTGTTTTATTATTCATTCTCTTTCCTTGCAAATTTGTTACAGAAAAAAACCAATTGTTTTATTATTCATTCTCTTTCTTTGCAAATCAGTTACAGAAAAAAACAACGATAGTTTTCTCTGCAAAACCAATTTACTCAAGGAAGCAAGTCCTTTGTTTTTCTGCAAGCAGAGTTAGAAGAGATCCAAACAAGTTCAAATACTCAAGCAAATTGAAAGGTTAGGCAAACTTATTTGTTTTTCTAATGTTTGTTAATGCACGTATAATTAACAGAAAAGAAAAGAAAAATCCAAGTCAAATTATAATTGATACATTTGTTGTTCTTTTTTCTCTGTTTCTAAAATTTCCATTGTATGTGATTATACTATTTTATAGACAAAATACTGCTTTACAAAAAGCCTTTATAATAAAAATATTTCCTCTTTTAAAATTTTTCATCTTTCAAGTGCAAAGTGGTTTCTTGAAATATACTTACTTCTTAGTTTATATGATTTCTCTTTTATGTGATTACACGTTAAATAAAAATATGATACTTTGTATTATTTGATTATATTCTTTACGTTTACGTAAAGTGATTGAATTAATTTATACAGTGTAAAAATAATCTTGCTTTCTCTTTTATATGATTAAGATACTCTTTAGTTAAAATATGATGCTAATAATATATCATATTTGTATTTGATTATATTCTTTACTTGAGTAATTGAATTGGCTAAATTAATATAGATGATCCCGCGCGGGTTATATGCTAGTATAAATTAAGCAGAAGACGTTGCCATCAATCTACCATGCATATATGGCAACGTCTTCTGGCAACGTCTTCTGTACGTAACATATTGGTTGGAACATATTGGTTGGATAACACAACGTGACAGAATTTTATTTGTAATGTATTTGCCACATGTCAAGTTATTTAATTATTATGAAATATTTTATGACATTTTAATTATTCCTAAATTATATTAATTGGAATATAAATGTTAGTATTAATTTGCCACATTAACTTACTCCCTAAATCCATTTTTCTCTTACTATGGAAAGCAGCTTTGACGTTCCAATTTTTCCATATACCAATAATAAATGTACCTTAAAGTATTCTTAAATGTCCACTACTACTTCATTTAAATTAAATGCACCATTAATTTACGAGTAATGCTAGAGATACAACTTATTTTATAACCATATGTTTACAAATTGACGTGGCATCCTATGTGGAAGCTTCCACATCAGCAATTAAAACACACATCAGAAATTAATATTTAACATTTAACATCTAATATTAATAAATCATTACAATTTTAAAATAACTAAATCTGAAAAAAAAAAATAAAAAAAAAAAAATCATCCACCAACTCACCGCCGGCGCCCACCCACCAGCATTCTTAGGTCTTAACAACGACGACGATGACAACCACACCACCACTCGCCTCCTTCCCATCTCCACCCTCTCCTTCGCTCTCTCCAAAATCGCCGCCTTCTACGCTCTCTCTCCCTTCGGCGACATCCACTATGACGCGCCGAGTTTTCTCTCGGATCCCAAACCCAAACATATTCTCTTGGAATTCCATCATTAGGGGTTGTTCCCAAATCCAAAACCCCTCAAGGGAACCTGTGTATTTATTCAAAAGATTGATTAAAAGAGGGTACCCTTGTCCAAAAACATTTACCATAGCCTTTGTTCTCAAGGCGTGTTCAAATATATTGGACTCAGGAAATCTGTATCAGAGCACGAAGATCCAATTGAGCATGGAGATCCAACAGAGATCCACGAAGATCTAACATAGTGGATTTCGGTATCGTTCAAGGCGTTCAATGGGCCATGCTTTTACAAGCTCTGGTGGCCCGGTCCAACGGAAGGCCCACTAAAATTTGGATCTCTGGCATACCTGCCTTGGCGTTAGGGAAATCTCCGGCTGCGTCGCTGTTCGCAACCGGTAACCGCCTCCATGAGTTTGCGAATATTCTCAAACTGAACTTTGAGTTCGAACCGGTCTCTACATAATCCCAATCATATTTATGCTCGCGTTGTACTTGTGTATTTTCAGTTTTCACCAGTAGCTTGCTTTTGTTTTGATTTTGCAGTGTCGGGGACATGGATGGTGGGTGGGCGCCGGCAGTGAGCTTTTCATTTGGGATGGATTTTAGATTTAGGGATTATCAATTTTAATAATTTTATTAGTGTTAAATGTTTTTTTTTTAGAAAATATTAGTGTTAAATGTTAATGCTGAGTTGAGTTTTAATTGCTGATGTGGTAGCTTTTACATAGGATGTCACGTCAGTTTGTAAGCATATAGTTGTAAAATTGGTTGTGTCTTTAGCATCACTCTTAACTAGTCGCAAACCTGTGCGATGCACAAAAAATGAATTAAAATTAAATCTAAAAAATTATTGGTCTAATTATGATTTTTATTGTCTTTTATATTTTATCTAAATATGAAAATTAATAATTATTAAAAGACATTTATTATTATTGTGTTTATATATAAAATATATTATAGTATTAGGCATTTATTATGATTGTGTTTATATATATGGAATAATATATTATTTCTATTAAAGAAAATATAATATGTCAAGATTCTAATGAGATGTTTAATTATAGAATAAAATTTAAATTCAATTAAATATATATATATATATATATAAAAATAATGAGGTGTAAAATTGTGAGAACTCAAAAGCTTATGTGGTGCAATATTATGAGGTCAACCAAAAGTCAAAAAGCTTCGGTTTTACATTATAGTATAGATTTCTTAGCATTTGTTTACTGTTCATTTGATCTATATGATTCTTTTTTATTTTTTGTTTTTTGAAAAAATTTGGCTTCCTTTTTCTATTAGTTTGCTCTACACAATTCTTTTTTATTTTTTGTTATTTAAAAAAATCTGGCTTCCTTTTTCTCTTTTATATTCATTATTCACAGACCCTTTACAAAACGACGTCGTTTTGAGAATTTAAACTTTCCCAAAACGGCTTCGTTTTGATTATTTTCACATTTGAAATTTTTTTTTTTTTTTAAATGTCAGATACA
>OU015762.1:41988770-42108378 GCA_907173295.1 Fagus sylvatica
TACTAAAAGACATCTTAATAAAATATACTTATCTAAAATTACTTTTTGAAAAAGAAAGGATTAGATTAGTTCAATTTAATGATCAACACCATTTTTTTTTTCTTTTTAAACGTGTGTTTTATATTTTTTTTAATTTTTTTAAAATATGTTTTAACGTGTTTTTATTTTTTAAATCTTTTTTTTTTTTTAAATTAACAATCTCTGCGTTATACATGTGTTTTATTATTTGAAACGCTACCTCTGTTTTATTATTCATTCTCTTTCCTTGCAAATTTGTTACAGAAAAAAACCAATTGTTTTATTATTCATTCTCTTTCTTTGCAAATCAGTTACAGAAAAAAACAACGATAGTTTTCTCTGCAAAACCAATTTACTCAAGGAAGCAAGTCCTTTGTTTTTCTGCAAGCAGTGTTAGAAGAGATCCAAACAAGTTCAAATACTCAAGTAAATTGAAAGGTTAGACAAACTTATTTGTTTTTCTAATATTTGTTAATGCACGTATAATTAACATAAAAGAAAAGAAAAATCCAAGTCAAATTATAATTGATACATTTGTTGTTCTTTTTTCTCTGTTTCTAAAATTTCCATTGTATGTGATTATACTATTTTATAGACCAAATACTGCTTTACAAAAAGCCTTTATAATAAAAATATTCCTCTTTAAAATTTTTCATCTTTCAAGTGCAAAGTGGTTTCTTGAAATATACTTACTTCTTAGTTTATATGATTTCTCTTTTATGTGATTATACGTTAAATAAAAATATAATACTTTGTATTACTTGATTATATTCTTTACGTAAAGTGATTGAATTAATTTATACTGTGTAAAAATATCTTGCTTTCTCTTTTATATAATTAAGATACTCTTTAGTTAAAATATGATGCTAATAATATATCATATTTGTATTTGATTATATTCTTTACTTGAGTAATTGAATTGGCTAAATTAATATAGATGATCCCGCGCGGGTTATATGCTAGTATAAATTAAAGCAGAAGACGTTGCCATCAATCTGCCATGTGGCATATATGGCAACGTCTTCTGTTTGATACGTAACATATTGGTTGGACAAATAACACCACATGACAGAATTTTATTTGTAATGTATTTGCCACGTGTCAAGTTATTTAATTATTATGAAATATTTTATGACATTTTTAATTATTCCTAAATTATATTAATTGGAATATAAATGTTAGTATTAATTTTCCACATTAACTTACTCCCTAAATCCATTTTTCTCTTACTATGGAAAGCAGCTTTGACGTTCCAATTTTTCCATATACCAATAATAAATGTACCTTAAAGTATTCTTAAATGTCCACTACTACTTCATTTAAATTAAATGCACCATTAATTTACGAGTAATGCTAGAGATACAACTTATTTTATAACCATATGTTTACAAATTGACGTGGCATCCTATGTGGAAGCTTCCACATCAGCAATTAAAACACACATCAGAAATTAATATTTAACATTTAACATCTAATATTAATAAATCATTACAATTTTAAAATAACTAAATCTGAAAAAAATAAAATAAAATAAAAAAAAATCATCCACCAACTCACCGCCAGCGCCCACCCACCAGCATTCTTAGGTCCTAACAACGACGACGATGACAACCACACCACCACTCGCCTCCTTCCCATCTCCACCCTCTCCTTCGCTCTCTCCAAAATCGCCGCCTTCTACGCTCTCTCTCCCTTCGGCGACATCCACTATGAGCGCTGAGTTTTCTCTCGAATCCCAAACCCAAACATATTCTCTTGCAATTCCATCATTAGGGGTTGTTCCCAAATCCAAAACCCCTCAAGGGAACCTATGTATTTATTCAAAAGATTGATTAAAAGAGGGTACCCTTGTCCAAACACATTTACCATAGCCTTTGTTCTCAAGGCGTGTTCAAATATATTGGACTCAGGAAATCTATATCAGAGCACGGAGATTCAATGAGCATGGAGATCCAACGGAGATCCACGAAGATCTAACATAGTGGATTTCAGTATCGTTCAAGGCGTTCAATGGGTCGTGCTTCTACAAGCTCTAGCGACCCGGTCCAACGGAAGGCCCACTAAAGTTTGGATCTCTGGCATACCCTGCCTCGGCGCTAGGGAAATCTCTGGCTACGTCACTGTTCGCAACCGGTAACCGCCTCCATGAGTTTGCGAATATTCTCAAACTGAACTTCGAGTTCGAACCGGTCTCTACATAATCCCAATCATATTTATGTTCGCGTTGTACTTGTGTATTTCCAGTTTTCACCAGTAGCTTGCTTTTGTTTTGATTTTGCAGTGTCGGGGACATGGATGGTGGGTGGGCGCCGGCAGTGAGCTTTTCATTTGGGATGGATTTTAGATTTAGGGATTATCAATTTTAATAATTTTATTAGTGTTAAATGTTTTTTTTTTTAAGAAAATATTAGTGTTAAATGTTAATGCTGAGTTGAGTTTTAATTGCTGATGTGGTAGCTTTTACATAGGATGTCACGTCAGTTTGTAAGCATATAGTTGTAAAATTGGTTGTGTCTCTAGCATCACTCTTAAACTAGTCGCAAACCTGTGCGATGCACAAGAAAATGAATTAAAATTAAATCTAAAAAATTATTGGTCTAATTATGATTTTTATTGTCTTTTATATTTTATCTAAATATGAAAATTAATAATTATTAAAAGACATTTATTATTATTGTGTTTATATATAAAATATATTATAGTATTAGGCATTTATTATGATTGTGTTTATATATATGGAATAATATATTATTTCTATTAAAGAAAATATAATATGTCAAGATTCTAATGAGATGTTTAATTATAGAATAAAATTTAAATTCAATATAATATATATATATATATTAAAATAATGAGGTGTAAAATTGTGAGAACTCAAAAGCTTATGTGGCGCAATATTATGAGGTCAACCAAAAGTCAAAAAGCTTCGGTTTTACATTATAGTATAGATTTCTTAGCATTTGTTTACTGTTCATTTGATCTATATGATTCTTTTTTATTTTTTGTTTTTTGAAAAAATTTGGCTTCCTTTTTCTATTAGTTTGCTCTACACGATTCTTTTTTATTTTTTGTTATTTAAAAAAATCTAGCTTCCTTTTTCTCTTTTATATTCATTATTCACAGACCCTTTCCAAAACGACGTCTTTTTGAGAATTTAAACTTTCCCAAAACGGCTTCGTTTTGGTTATTTTCACATTTGAATTTTTTTTTTTTTTTTAAATGTCAGATACACCAAATTGCCTTCTCCCATTACTCTATCTCCAACGTTTTTAGGCTTTTAAATTTCTCCACCACATTCACTTATCTATCTTCTCAACTTCTCAAGGACCACATCATTTGCAACGTTTATCAAAGCAAACCAATCCAGCATTTGTAGGTTTCTCTCTCTCTTTATACTATGAATCTCTCACATTTTTAGTTTGGAACCATCTTTCAGTATAAACTTTGAACCCTCTACACCTGAGTAAGTATTTCTACTCTGTTTTCTTTTTTTCTTTCAATCTATGAATTTGATATTTACATACTTCTTTGAGAGTTTTGGCATTATTTGCGCCTTCAGGTTTTTATATTTAACGAATTGCAGGAGTTTTCCAGTAGATTTGAGATTCTCAAGGCCAAGAGGCCCAAGACACAAACCAAGAACTCTTGCCTTTGGACAAGGTGCATTCAATCTTCTTTTTATTTCTACAAACAGGTATTTCATGTAGATTTTCCTAGGTATTTTTGAATTTGTGGAATTCTTGGGTATGTAGATTTTCATTTTCTGGAAGGTCAATTGGTATTTTAGCATGTGGGATTGCAACATCAAAATTTCTACTCTTTTCTTCTTCTGAGTTTGAGTTTTTCACTAGTAATATTTTTACATGTTTTAATTCAGGGAAACGACCCTAAATGTCATGAAAGTAATTTTCTATTTGTGGGTTTTGAGATTCAACTTATTAGTCTCTTCATTTGCATTGGATTATTGTTGTGATGAACTTTAGACTTTTATTATATTTTTTATGCAATATCAGTATGTGGTGCTTTAATTTAGACACAAATTGAAGTCTATTGCTTTCTCATTTTTATGCAATATCAGTATGCAAGGATTTTGTTGGAATAGTTTCTCTTTGTATGTTTCAGTTCTCGATTAAAGTTGGGTGATGTCCAAGATCATGAGATATGGTTCCAAAGAAACTTCTCATCTCTCAAGAAGTTCCAAATCCTAATTTGGTAAGATCTTTGTGAACTCCTTTTTATGAAACTATGAAAGTCTCTTTGAATATTTCTAACAGTTTAAATGCTAACTTCGGTTTTTAAGGAATATTTTGGTGTAATTAGTTTTTCATTATATCCAAAATGGATACAAAAAAATCAGGGAGTGAATTTCCAATAAGTTTATGATTATTTTGTGGTTTATAGAAATTGCCAATAATCTTCAATCTTTGGCAAGGTAAGTGACCCTCTTGATTGGTGAATAACAGAAAATCCTAATGTTTTATGTACCATTTACTATACTTATTAATTCATGTATGTTTGTTTTTAGTTACATTTTCCATTTAATTTCACCAATATCAAAAATAACTTTAGAAATCCACATAACCAATAGATTATATAGCTGAAGTTTTAGGTTTTCAATTCAGAGCAAAATTTGAATAGACAATGTAAATTGTAAAAAGTTTAATGCAAGAAAAAACTCACCTCATAACAAGTATGGCTCATGATGAACAAACATATTAGCCTCATGAATTGGATTCCAAACATTTAAAATTTATGGGAACCCATTTCTCATTATAGCTCTCTCTCTCTCTCTCTCTCTCTCTCTCTCTCTCTCTCTCTCTCTCTCTCTCTCTCTCTCTCTTTTCCCTAGATTATGTAGAAACTTGAAATTTGACGTGCTGATTTTTTGGTCAAATCTTATTTATGTTTTGTATGTCTCTCTTCTTTCTTGACTAAATTGCTCAATTTAGGGTCTTGAGAGAGGAGATAAGAAGAGAGTCATGAATGAGTATAATAGTGATAGCCAAAGCTACAATAAAGGTCTGAGACCAATGTTAAGGGCTTCACTATTCTTTGCTTATGTTAAATATTGTAGTGAATGTCATATTTGTAGCTCATTTTTTGTTGTAACACATCTAAAATTACATGACTATTTAAATTGTTATATTCTTTAGATGTTTATATTTATAACTCAATAGGATATTTGATTCAAAGTTTTTTTTTAATGTTCTTTGTACTTTTAGGTTTCCCATACATTTTGAAAGGGGAAATAAAAGACAGATAATGCAAGGTTGAAAGTTTTATTTTTTAAAACATTCCCTTACTTAATGAGAATTAAAGGAAATGTAAAGATCATGTGCATTTTTTTTTATTGGAGATATTTATTGATTTTTTTTTTTTAAAGAGAGGAAATCTGAATATTGTAATCTTTGTTGCTTTTCTTACTTTAATCGTTAGTGTGGCTGAAATTTGAGAGTGAAATCTTTAGTGTGCTACATGCAAAAGTTTGCAGTAGAGATATTAGGTTTTTTTGGCATTTTTATTTGATCATGTATTTTCTAATATATAGGTGAATTGACATTAGAGTTGTCTTAGTTATACGTTTTTTCTCCTTCTACTTTCTCTCTTATTTTTGGTTTCAGGGAAGTACTAAGAGTAATGTGACATAGTGTTTAGTCCTTCAAACCTTTAAAGTTGTTTGGTGAGGAATTGAATTCAATATAAATTAGATTAATCAAATTCTATTTCTTGGTTGTATCTTCTAGGTGTTCAACAAAAGGCCTCCAAGTGTGACTTCAATTTCTTTTTCTCATCTAAATGTATGCAAATAAGTGTTTGCTTTTGGGTTGGCTTCAGTTTTGACATATTTGCATCAATAATGTGAGCACGTCGTTCATAGGGACATAAAGACTGGTAATGTGAGGCTAGGTGATTTTGGATTGTGCTTTGGTGGGACTTAAGGCTTTTCTTTGTCTTTGTTCTCTTGCTTTTGCTTTTACAGTAAATATAATTGCATTTTTATTTATCTTATCTTTCAAGTAAAGATGTCTTGGTCTTTGTAGTCAAAATTTAATATTAGGCTCAGGTTTTGGTTTTGGTTTTCTTTCATTAAGTAGGTGAGTTAGGGTGCTTAGATTTTGTGCAAAGCTGATTTTTATTTAGAAATCACTTACTGTAAACTTTCTCACATAAATTTGTTAACGTGTAGGTTTAAAGAAAAGAGATGAGATTCTAGAAGGAGGATGCTTGGGTCAAGATTGTCAAGTGGAATGCCCTCTTAGCATTGAGCAAATGTGATTGCTCTGGCGGTTGCTATTGGCTTTTGTGCAAATTAGATGCCTAGAACAGAGATAGATGTGGCAATAGTGTTTGTTGAAATTCTTGAGATAATGGACGCAATAGTGTTTTGAAGAAAGATGATGATCTAAAAAATACATTGGAATGGAAAGTGCATTCATGTAGTGAGGCTGATTTACTATTTATATGAAGTGGTATGTTTTTGTTGTAAAACTAAATTTAGATTATGCCTTTAAGCTAGGTAAACTTACAAAGGGTGGAATCTTTTGCATATGGTTTTTGCCATTGTGTTTTGCAAAATACAGTTTAAACATGTATAAATGGAAGTCAAAGACCTTGAGAAAATATTTAAACCATAACCTTTGGTTATAATTTGTGGTCCCTTTGGCTAATGTGTTATGTTTAATTGTTTTTCACTACTGTCAATTTTAGAATTCAAGTGATTATTTCACTTTAATCTTAATGGAAGCCAAATGTTTTCACTTTCTTAAGATTATGGGTGTCAGGTACAAATCTAGAGTTAGAGTTGAAGATGCCTCTTATTTCTCAAATTGTGATGTACCTTGAGGTTGAAGTGACTATTCCTCTAGGTGTTTGTGTTGTGTGCTTTAAGAAAAAAATAATTTGTTGCATTGGAATAAAAAATCAAAGAGTGTGTTAGTCCGTTTTAATTGTTCGTATCTGTAAGCTGTTTGAAGTGTACAAAGGCAAATGTATAATAATGTACGTTGCCGAAATCAAAATGATTACAAAGAAGATAAATACTGTTAGTTAATGCTTTTTATTAACCCATGGTTAGGCCTACATATTGCCTCATTTTGAAAAGATGAGTTTGGACATTTTTACAATTAATGGTCTTTCCAAACAT
This sequence comes from Fagus sylvatica, assembly GCA_907173295.1. Taxonomy (NCBI): domain Eukaryota; kingdom Viridiplantae; phylum Streptophyta; class Magnoliopsida; order Fagales; family Fagaceae; genus Fagus; species Fagus sylvatica. The sequence continues at coordinate 41,995,933 of OU015762.1, forward strand.
ATGTTTTAGGGCCCACCTATCAAGTTCATGATTATTTGCTTCATCTATTCAACTTATACTACTTTTTGTTGTAAGTAAAATAATTTAATATATCTTTGGATTTCATTTTTAGTAGTTTTCTGTGCATTGCACGAGTTTATAACTAGTTTTATAAATGATGGGATTTACATTCTCATCATTTACAAATTTCATTATTTGGATGTAACGTAGATAAAACAATAACAGGATAAGGATTGTAAATTTTAGTTTAGATGTAAGTCATACCAAATATTATTTTCTTTTCTCAGGCCAATTGGATCGTCAAATGAGTGTTAAAATGGTAAGTTGGCAAGCAGCCCATAGTCCACCCAACACTGTTCATATCATCAAAGGCCATACAACAATCAACTTGACATTATTTTATTGTATTTTATTTGGCTCTATAGAAACCCCACACAACAAGTTGGTCTTCTAGATCCACAACTGGATAAGCATCACCTCCATTAAAAGATTTTCACACAGTACATAATCAAATCTCTCAACCTATGTGCAATGAGATTAAACCAAAAACAGGTTTCACAACAGATGGGTCAAGTACTAGTTGGCATCATAATCGTTGCCGTTCTTGATTTTCTATGCCTTTGGGATGTCGATTGGGATATTTTCAGAAATAACCTGGCTAGGCAATATGGCGAGTTGGGGTTCTTGTTAAACTCGTTCACCAAGTTGGAACGAAAATATTTTGGCCATTTGAATTGAGAACTAAGGAAGAATCGGGTACGTGCTTGAAGAAGCGAAATTTGTTGAATTACGTTGTCATACTGGGCATCTGCTACTGTTTAGCGTTTAACTGATCGTGTAGAGGCTCGACAACAAGGCCAAGTTCGATTGGAGTGAAGGAGGGGTATGGGACCATGGAGATCGAGGTGGAGCTTATGAGGGGATTTTTGGGTCGACTCATGGAGTTGATGACAGAAACGTTCATGATGAACCAATAGTGCAAATGAACAGATTGACAAATTGCTAGGAAAAAAAATAATAATGAAGCGCTATTGAGATAGAATTTGTAAAATAACACCTAATTTGGTTGAATTTGGAGCTGGGATTTTTCCTTTACAAATTCCGCCTCAAAGTTTCGGAAGAATTTCTATTTTTCGCTTTCTGTGATTGCCAAACTCAGGATTTATCACAAATAGAATTTAAAATGCTGCCTTCAACGCAAATTCTGGCTACAAATACCGTGCCTAAACACAACATAAAAGAATGTTATTATATTTGGTGAGGATCTTAAGTTAGACATAAACTTGAGAAGAACTATTGTATTTGAATTTTATAACAGTAAATTATTCGAAGTTAGTCCTGTAGTTTTTCTCTTCAAGTAGAAAATGTTTTTAGCGTAAATCTTTGTGTCTTGTACTTGTTCTTTAGGGCACATTTGGTACACTATAATGGTTATTACACTGTAATAGGAATCAATATTACAAAGAATAAAAGAAGTTGTAATGTAATAACTATTATCATTCATCTGTTTGGTGACAACACATGAATAGAACCCTAAATATGTATTCTATATTTTACTACAACATGATTAATATACGAGTATTGCTTATTATACGAGTATTAATAATTTTAAAACATTTTGAAGAATTAGATTTTGAATGTCATATATATGTATGTTTGTGTGTGTGTTTGTAGAGAGATATTGAGAGAGGCAATTTTTTTAAAAAAGAAATGGAGACTTGTGTGTAGAGAGAGAAAGAGGGAGACAATTTAAAAAAATAAATAAATAAAGACTTGAGTATATATATATATATATATATATATATAGAGAGAGAGAGAGAGAGAGAGAGAGAGAGAGAGAGGCAAATTTTTTTAAAATATGGAGGCTTGGGTATATGTATTAGAGAGAACAAAAAAAAATTTTAAATGGAGACTTGGGTTTTGATTGTTTATATATATATATATATATATATATATATATATATATATATATAGAGAGAGAGAGAGAGAGAGAGAGAGAGAGAGAGAGAGAGAATTTTTTTAAAAAAAATTGTAGTTAACTATGGTTTTTAGAATTTTTTTAATTTTTTTTTAGCTATTACGTGACCTAAGTTTTTGTAAGAAATAGCTATTCCTTATTTTGAAAAATAGTCATTCTTAAGGAATAGTCATTCATAAGGAATAGCTATTCCATGTAATGAAAGCGTAACCAAACAACCGAATAGTTATTCCTTAGGAATAGCTATTATATCACAGGACCTATTACAGTGTACCAAACGTATCCCAAGTTTTGCATCACACAGATTTTAGGAATAAGATTTATTCCCAACACTCTTAACATCCCTAAACCATTAAAAGTGTTTTTTGGCTGTACGACACCCGGTACTGATTGAATCCTGGTTTTAACTACATTACAAGGAAATTTTTCAATTTGTATGCTATGCTCATTTCAATTGCCAAACGAAATCCACGAAATCGGCAAATGCATCTAGTTGGTCATGCTGGCGATGGGGCAACAAATCATTGTAATGGTAATATTAATTGACAAGCCATGTATTTTAGAAGTTGCACAACATATGAGATGAAGAAAGTTGGTATATCTAGCCAAATTTCCTAGGAAGATAATGAGACAGGGCAGTAATGAACGAATAGTTTCTCTTTCTCATATAATTTCAAATGCCTGTCTTTTCAAACAGCAAACGGGGGGGGCTTATGCACTAATTGATTGCAAGAATAAGAAAAGAAACAAAAAGATGGAAGCTTTCAACCAGAACTCCAATCCCATTCCCAACCCGTTACATTATTTCTTGTAATGTTCCTTGCCAGCAAAAGCATTTAAAAAAATGCTAAAAGACTATGATCCGTGTCAAATTAGAGAAACTCCCATGTTGATGTTGACTAAGAGAGCGACCACTGAATTCATTTTACCATTACCATATTCATTATATAATGAGACGCACCAAAAGAAGAATTCTGAAACCAAAAGAAAAAGACAAAAACTATTTTATTATTAGAAACCATGTTGTACAAATTGTTGGGAATAAAAACCTTATTCCTAAAACCTGTGGGATGCGAAAAATAAATAACAAGCACAAGACAACAATTTTACGTGGAAAACCCTTTCTACTTGAAGGGAAAAAACCACGGGACAATCTCCGAATAAATCCACTATTATAATACGCAATTACAATAGTTCTTCTCAAGTTTTATGCCTAACTTGAGGTCCTCACCAAATACAATAATAATCTCTCTAGGAATTAACACTCAACAAATTCTCTAGAGGAAACCCCAAATCCCTTTTATGTATGTCTCACAGCTAAAGAAAAATCACTGCTTCTTCGCAATACTCAATTGCGGTTTGCTCTCTCAATATTGCGGCACTCGGTTTCTCACAATTGTTTCTCTCAATTGCGGCACCCACTTAAAGCCACATATAACATTAGTTATATATACTAATAACCTAGCCTCCTTAAGTCTTCTAATTCTAGAAGAAATAGGACACTGTGTGCACGTGGCTCACTTGGCCAACTCCAAGCCATCACATTAGCTTAGGTATTAATTCGGTGTGGGCTGGACTCTTTACCCAACAATCTCCCCCTCCAGCCCACTATTGAGAGAGATCTTCAATCCAACTCATCAATTAGAATCCATGCCAGCCGGGCTGGCGCGAAGCTCAAGCTTCTTCAACATCTTCACCAAAAGTGAGAAAACCATATCAATGTCGATTCCTTTCATTCTTAAAGAATTAATTTCACATTGGATATCCTTAATCCAATTATCTGGCTCCCCCTTATCAGAAACCCATATATTCTTGGAACTAACCTTTCGACATTCTCTAGTAGACCTCATCTCATGAGACTCAACCATCTCTAGTGTAGGAGCTCGCTCCCCCTGCTCAAGATCCTTAGAATCTTTGACTTCATCTTCATCACATGTCACTCCTCCATCTGTAGCACTGTCAGGTAGAGAGAACTTTACTCTCTTAGGAGTAACACAATTAACCTTGACTCTCGACTGTGGAGTCTTCTCAATAGTTCCAACCGCATTAAACTTCTTCTTACAGGCCTTCACACGAGTCTTGTACAAGCCGCAGCAAATACGCCCTCTTGCAACAACCATAGGTCCTTTGGCAAGTTTCCATCTTCCATTGCCTAGGTGGTTACAATAACCCGCTCGATCCATAACTGGTGTTGAGATCAAATTAAAGCATAAATCTGGAACATGTCGCACGTTCTTCAGCATCACTGTGAAACCAACATTGGTTTTAATGCACACATCACCAATTCCCACAATCTTTGAGTAACTGGTATTGCCCATCTTCACAGTACCAAAGTCTCCTGCTTTGTACGTGGTGAACAACTCTTTTGTACGAACAACATGGTGGGTAGCCACTGAATCAACAACCCACTCATCATCAATGTTATCAACATGCTCACACTTTTGCTCTTGAACTGAGAGCACTACAACTTCCTCATCATCCACAACAGCTGTAGTACCCTTCTCATCGTCATGCTTATGATCTTTATCTTCAGTTTGTTCTTTTCTCCAATGCTTACAATTTATTCTTATGTGGCCCTTTTTTCCACAATGGAAACATTCTCTAGTCTCCGTATGTTGAGATTTATCTCTTGACTTTGACCTGTCATTGAACGTAGCTCGATTATTACGCCATTTATTTCTACTTCTACCTCTGTTCTCTGTGACAAAAGCTTGACCTTCTGCATTGTCTATGCATGCATCTCTCCTGCGAACTTCCTCGCTCAAGATCAAATCTCGAATATCATCATATTTGAGTTTGCCTTTCCCTGCAGAATTGCTCACTGCCATTCTCATGGCTTCCCAACTGTTTGGCAAAGAAGCCAAAACAATCAACGCGCGGATCTCATCATCAAATTCAATCTCCACAGAGGATAATTGATTTGTGATTGTATTGAACTCATTCAGATGCTTCGCCACAGCTGCACCTTCAGCCATCTTCAAATTGAACAATTTCTTCATCAGATGCACCTTGTTGTTAGCCGACGGTTTTTCATACATACCAGACAAAGCCGTCATCAGACCCACTGTGGTCGTCTCCTTCACAACATTGTGCGCAACTGATCTTGACAGAGTTAATCTAATAACTCCCAGCACCTGTCTATCAAGAAGAGCCCATTCTGCATCTTCCATCTTATCAGGTTTCTTCCCTAAAAGAGGTAGGTGTAATTTCTTCCCATAGAGATAATCTTCAATCTGCATCTTCCAATACCCAAAGTCTGTGCCATCAAACTTCTCAATTCCTGACGTCTTTCCGTCTTCTCCGGTCATCGCTCCCACTCGAACCAAAGCTCTGATACCACTTGTTGGGAATAAAACCTTATTCCTAAAACCTGTGGGATGCGGAAATAAATAATAAGCACAATCACACACAAGAACACAAAGATTTACGTGGAAAAACCCTTTCTCCTTGAAGGGAAAAAACCACGGGACAAACTCCGAATAAATCCACTATTATAATACGCAATTACAATAGTTCTTCTCAAGTTTTATGCCTAACTTGAGGTCCTCACCAAATACAATAATAATCTCTCTAGGAATTAACACTCAACAAATTCTCTAGAGGAAACCCCAAATCCCTTTTGTGTATGTCTCACAGCTAAAGAAAAATCTCCCTAATTTTCTTTGCTCTCACACATACTCAAAACACTCATGCTTCTTCGCAATACCCAATTGCGGTTTGCTCTCTCAATATTGCTCTCTCAATATTGCGGCACTAGGTTTCTCACAATTGTTTCTCTCAATTGCGGCACCCACTTAAAGCCACATATAACATTAGTTATATATACTAATAACCTAGCCTCCTTAAGTCTTCTAATTCTAGAAGAAATAGGACACTGTGTGCACGTGGCTCACTTGGCCAACTCCAAGCCATCACATTAGCTTAGGTATTAATTCGGTGTGGGCTGGACTCTTTACCCAACACAAATTTCGTGAACATGTTATTAATCCTCAGCTAGATACTTTCGTAGTGTTTACACCAACTTACTTCTAACAAGCTTACTTTTTTGTAGAATTCCAAGAAAGCAAAACAGGAACCAGAAAAACCCAACTTCCTGCTATCCCTTTTCTAAAGTGGTCACTCTTTCTTTGTTCGGATCCTACTTTTCCTTCGTTCATATGGTATTGAAGCAACATTGAATTGTGCTTCAACAGTTTCCTATTTACAAATCAGATTTTCCCTCCTAGCTTATTGAACAATGCCCTGCTTGTTCCTCAGCAGGTTCTTCTGGAGACGTCAGTCGATTTACAAATCTATCTAGGGCGTCCTTCATCCACCAATGTTGACAAACTTCTCTAGCTTCTTGCACAGTATCTATACCAAATAACCAAACATATGTAACATTATAAACATCAGCAGTTGTACTCACCAAAAAACAAAATCATCAATTGTGTGAAAAGACTTTTTAATATTGCAAATTTTAGGCAAAACATGGGCTGATAAGCTTTTTCCTTGCCAAATGTTGGGCAAAAATACCAAATATTGCACGTTCATCCGTATCAAATGTTTGTCATCAGTTTTTTCTTTTAATTTATTTACTTATGTATAACTTTTTAAAACCTCACCTTTTTTTTAGGTACAATTATACTTTAACCAACTTTTAAATAATAAGTAATCAATAAAACTCTACATCCAATTCCAATCATACAATTTGTGCTTACCCATATTCTTTGGCGGGCGTTCTTCTCTGGCCAAAAATCCAACTGCTCTTCAACAAGCAAAGGGAACATGAATCCTTCATAATATGTATCACGGGTTTTGCTCTTGAAATTCCATCGACCCAATTCACACTGTAAAAAGAAATTTCATGTCAATAAGACAATAACATTTACAAAATCAATCAAATAGTCAGGAATCAAGAAAGTTCAAATGAGTTTCATAACCTAAATGATTCGGGGTGGAAAAAGCAAGGCACAAATTCTTTGAGTTAAATTTCCTAAGTACAAAAATAATTCGAGTACTAATTTGTATGATTGCCTAAATAACGCAATAACTTGGACAAAATTATCTCATCAAGTTGAAAATCTAGTGAGAAATCAAATCTGTATTGTTCAGTGACATTAACTAGTCTCCTTTACAATGAGAATCAAGATTAAAATCAGCCCTCCTTCCCACTCTTGTAATACAATTAAATTATCACAAATAAAATGTCTCTATTGTTCTAGTAAAAAGGTTTAGTAATTTTGACTTTAGATCTCCCCCTCCTACTTGGTAATGCTTTTATTTCTTGAATATGTTCTCTCTTTCATGTTATATTGTAGGTGTCTTTTCCACCGCTTGTGTGTAGCACATAATAAATTAAGCGTATTAAGATTGATTTTGAGTCGAGGCAAAAGGCTTATGGCAGCACACTAACCTCAATAGTGCCTCGTACTCCTGCTTCCTCTAGGGTCTCCCGTGAAGCCGCCTCTATTTTGGATTCATCTTGTTCCCAACCTCCCTGGTGATAATTACATTCATGTTATTTCCAAAACAACGTTATTTAAAATGAATTAAGACAATAAGCTCATAATCATATTCACTGATTTAATTTGTTACAACAATTGGGGTACCTTTGGAAACAACATCCCTTTGCCTTTTTGTGAACTGATGACAAGAACTTCTAAATCTCTTGCATCAACGAAAGTCTGGTTTGGAATCTTGTATCTGTATGGTATACATCTATACAATAGAAAAGAGTATGGTACATTTTAGTTATTTAAGAACATAAATGAGTTGAGTTATGAACAAAGTCAATATTTAGTTATTTACTACATAATTAAATCATTTTTACCATTCCACTTTCATAAAGTATTTTTTTAAGGAAGAAAAAAGAAATTTCCACACGGCTAAGGTCAACAGATTAATAAGCATTATTATTATTATTCCATTTTCTGACGGTGATAGGAGAAGCCAAGAGAGGTAATATCCTAATATGTCGGCTGGTGGCCCCCAATAAAAAAGTAAACCTATCCCATCATGCCCTATATAAACTTTCAGACCGTGATCTTTGACCATCTTTGCTAAGAAAAATATCAAATTTTGGACAAACTTAAAAGACATCTACTAAAAATGAAAATGTCAAAAAATAATAATAATAATAATAATAAATGACATAATTTACATAGCCCTTCAAAAAAGATGGTTTCTTTAACCAGCATTTGAAAATTGAAGGGTATACTGCTTTTTCAAAAGAAAACTTACACTTTATTAAAGATAACTATAAGGGGAAAAATCATGTAGAAGTTATGTAAAGACCAGAAGAGCTCTAAGACATTATTTAACAAAGAAAGGAGCACAGATCTTTTTGCACCAGACCAGATCATAAGCACAGTGCCGTGCAGGGCCTCTTCTAAGCACAGTGTCGTGCGGGTCCTCTTCATAGATTCGGCTAATCTCTATATTTAATGCTCATCAAGAGAGTGGTTGCGAACATTAATTACAATATGGCGAGGTGACCTGCCTGGTAATAACCCACGTAGGGGGAAGCACACAAAGTCATTAATACACCCAAAAAGGCCACGCAAGCAAGGACGGTCAGACATATCTTTGTCCCATCCAGGGATATCACATCCCTTCTCAGGGGACAGAATGATCATTCAGATGACAAGTGAGCTGTCGTCTGAGAGGCTATAAAAGGGCAAATTCAACAAGAAATAGGTACGCATATACACATGCATGAACTCAAAAACCACACACAGATAATCCTTTTATTTTGAAAAACTTTCTCAGACTGACTTCACCATCGGAGGGTGATCAGTCCCCAACACCGGGGACTTTTTCCTTCTCATTTGATTTTTTCTGTGCAGGGCCTCTCTTTCATTCATAGGGTGATCTTCACAATCACACCATGAAAAGTCTTTCTTAAACTATTCCTTTTAGTCCCAATTTATTTCCCGTTACAATAACACTAATAATTGTGTGTTTTAAAGATAATCGTTAACAATTTTTAAATTTTCTCTTGAAATTTGGAACTAGTAAGTTTAACAAATTTTATATAAAAATTCCAAGATTTCAAGTAATAATATCAAATTTCCAACAGATATATAAGTAACATTGACATAATTTAATAGACAAATTAACATGTTGCCGTTAAGTAATTCTCCATTTCATGATGAAACAAATGAAGAACTAGAAAGAAAAAAAATTCTTGAATACAATTTCAATTATTAATTTGAAAGAGAGAGAAAGAAAGGGACCAACCCTACAACTTGGCGACGACCCTGCTTGTTGTATCTTTGCAAATGCCTTCTGGTGCGAGCTACCAAAGCAACCATATTTTCTTGAGACACCAAAGTGACCATAATTGTTTTTGGTTTTTGGGAAGAATTCTTGAAAAACAAGAACAAAAAGTTCAATCTCAATACAAAGCAAATAGACAAAGCACTCTTATCAAAAAGAAGAATGGGGTTAGAGAGATTGCTCCTATCATTAACGAACACAAGAGAAACTTAAGACAATCCAAAAATTGTTTTTGTTTCTTCTGTTATTAGTGGATATCAGGAGAGAAGAGAGACAGCCAAACCACCCCTTCAAGTTCAGCTTCATTCTTGATTATTTGCGGAAGACTAGCCCATGATATGTTCAATAGGAGAATCTTGGCTGAATTGAGAGTGGTGGAGGCTCAAGCAGCAGCTTTGAGAGATGCTTTAAACATGGTTGCGCCAGACCCGTGGGACTTGGCTTTTGCTAAAAGAGTTTCTACAGATCCTCTCATCGGATCAGCTCTCCATGACTTGCTTGCTTGAACATATCATCCACTGCACTCTCTTTTTCTTTTTTGCTACTCTTTTGGAATGTATTAGCCATGTATAGGCTTTAACTAGAAACTTACTCTCATTTTTTTTTTGTGTACATATTTGCTAAGTACATTAACTCATGACAATGAGAATTAACTTTTGTCAACTTTGCTTGCTTGAATTGCATTATATAAAAAGATTGACATAGTATTTGAAATACAAAAGAAGAGCATGTTTAACTCCTATTACTCTTAACGTGGCATAAAGTGCTCATATGCTATTTCAAAAGAGAAAGATACATAATGCATATTTGCTTAAATGTATCTTACGAGTAATAAGTGTTTCAAGCATTTTCCATTAATAGGATCTGTCAGGATGGTCGCATCAGACTTAGACAGCCTATAGTAGCCACTTTCATGTGCCTCTCGGACAATGTATGGTCCATCCCAATTAGGAGAGAATTTTGATGGAGATGGGAGGTTTCGCCTTACAAATTCTGCAGTTTTTAAAACCATTTGTCCTTCCACAAAGACCCGGACTCGAAGGGCTTTGCTGTAAACACTAGCCATTTTTTAATAATTCCTTTGGCTTCTTGCTTTAGCTAATTCCCTTGCCTCGTCCAGTCCTTCCAGATCTGTCATCCGTGCTTCAACACACATATTAGCATCCACCTCTAACTCACTCCCTTACATTACTCGCGGGCTAGGCACAACCAATTCAGTTGGAGAAATAGTATCAGTGCCATAAACGAGTGAGAAAGGTGTAAAACCTGTTGCTGTCTTAGGTGAACTTCGGTATGCCCATAGGACATCTGCCAGGTGGGCTTTCCAGTTGTTCCCCTAATCAAACACCATTTTGCTCAAAATTCGTAACAACATTCTGTTAGTGGCCTCAGCTTGCCCATTTCCTTGAGGGTAGTAAGGTGTAGAACATCGATGCTTGACTTGGTAGTGTTCTAACACCTCTCACACATACTTATTTATGAATGGAGTGCCATTGTCACTAATGAGTTTCTATGGTATGCCAAAGCGAGTGATTATGTGTTCTCGGATAAAATTGGTTACTGCAGAACTCGTTGCTTTTCGAAGCGGGATGGCTTCTACCCATTTTGTGAAATATTCTGTAGCCATAAGAATCCAAATGTAACCACCGGAGGCCAGGTTGATGGGGCCAAAAAGATCTAGCCCCCAAATGTGGAATGGCCAAGGTGTAGCCATGTTTTAGAGACTAGTTGGGTGAGTATGGATCAAGTTGGCTTGAACTTGGCAAGTATGGCATGTTTTTACAAAATCTGCCTGCATCCTTCTTCATTGTGGGCCAATAATAACCAAGTGTGAGCAAACATTGGTAAAGCCTTTTCTTCCTTTGATGCTCCCCACATTCTCCTGCATGAGTTTCTCTCATAACCATTTGGGATTCCGGTAGGCTAAGACATCTAAGTGGCTCTCCATGAAAACCTTTCCGAAAGAGGGTTCCCCCTTCTACAAAATACCTCAAGGCTAGCCTTTTTAGGTGGTAAGCATCCTTGGGGTTTGGTGGCAAAATTCCTTCAAGCAAATATTCTAGGAATGGTGTGTGCCAATCAATAGAAATAAAAGTCACACATACCTCTTCGTTGCTGTGATGGAATTGGCAGGTCAAGCATTGGCTTTGCAAGTCTGCTGCTTTTGCACTCATACTTGGCAAGAAATATCCCAACCGCTGAAGTCTGCGATAAAGGCTGATAGTTCCTCCGTCTCCACAAGTCTTCTCATGGACTTCAAGCAACTTTTCCTTTGCCTCCTCCATACTGATACATCGTGCCAAAACTCCTCCAAGCAGTCTTCGATAAAGATCTCCGGATATCAAGGTGTAGTCCTTGATTTCCCTTAAGTCTGCCACGACAGCAGTAGACATGAGCTTGGCTTTGATCAGCACCCGCCAATCTTCTTGATCTGGAAACAGCTCTTCAAATTCTTTCTTTAATAATTCAGTGATAGGCTATATCTTTTTACAGATGGTGACATCCATTTCTTCACCTTCAAAGGCTATTTGAGATCCCAAAGTAGCTAAAGCATCTGCATATCGATTCTCATTCCTTTGGGCATGCTCTATCTCGAAAGTGCTGAACTTTGCTTCCAATTTCTATGCCAAGGCTCTATAAGGTGCCAAAGATGGTTCCTTGAGTGAGAATTCTCCTCGGGCTTGACAAACCACAAGGTTGGAATCACCAATAACTCGCAAATGCTTGATTCCCATTTCATACGCTATTGCCAATCCGGCTAAATAAGCTTCATACTCAGCTGCGTTATTAGAACATGGAAAATCAAACTTGAAGACTTTGTTACAGCTTCCCCATTGTCTTTATAAAGAACAATGCCGGCTCCTGCTGATGTAGCAGTTGACGAACCATCAAACCTTAAGGTCCAAGTAGAATCTGCCAAACCTGCTAGAAATACTTCATTGATTTCCCCGGGTACTTCATCTGAAATGGATGAGCTATCTTCCCCAGGAAATTGAGCTAAAAGATCTGCAATGGCTTGGCTTTTGATGGCAGTTGGTGTCTCGGTGACAATTTCATATTGTAATAGCTGCAAAAGCCACTGTGCTAGCCTGCCAGACAACACAAGCCGTTGCAACAAACTTCTGATAGGATGCGATTTTGTCATTAATTGGACCTAGTGAGCTAGGGAATAGTGTCAGAGCTGTTGGGAAGCATAGATTAGAGCTAAACAAGATCGTTCAGCCCTCGAGTATTGGCTTTCGGCATCCTTGAGAGCACGCTAACATAATAGATGGGTTGTTCAACCCTACTATCATCCTCTTTGGCTATCAAAGCCCCAATTGCTTGGCTATTTGAAGCTAAATAAAGTCGAAGAGGTTTCCCAAAAATAGGTGCACAAACAGTAGGGAGTTTAGTCATGATATCTTGTACCTTTTTGAAGGCTTGTTGGCATTCGGTAGACCAATGAAATGGAGCTCCCTTCTTCAAAAGTGGAGAAAAAGAAAAAGTTACTGCAGCAAGGCCAGGGATGAACCTTCTTATATATGACAGCTTTCCTAAGAAACTCTTCAATTCTTTATGTGTGGTCGGCGGTTTCATAGTGGCTATGGCAGATGCCCTAGCTGGATCGACATCAATGCCGCGCTGGTGCACTAAGAAACCCAGAAACTTGCTGGCTGAAACTCCAAATGCACACTTGAGAGGATTCATCTTGAGCTTGTACAGTCGACATCTCTCGAACACCTTCTTCAAGACGCCAAAATGATCTTCTCTTGTCTTGGACTTTACCACAATATCATCAACATAATCTTCAATCTCATGATGCATCATATCATGAAACATAGCTGTCATGGTTCTTTGATACGTGGCTCCGGCATTCTTGAGACCGAATGGCATGACGATGTAGTAGAAATTCCCAATAGGTGTGCGGAATGCGGTTTTCTCGATGTCCTTAGGAGACATGAAAATTTGATTATAACCGCTAAAACCATCTATAAAGGAGAACATTGTATGACCTGCAGCTGAATCAATCAAAAGATCCATGTTGGGCAGCGGGAATTCATCCTTAGGACACGCCTTGTTGAGATTACGAAAATCCACACAACATCGGATTTGGCCATTCTTCTTCTTCACGGGGACTATATTGGACAGCCACCGTGGGTGTTGTATTGGCTTGATAAAACCGGATGAAAGTAGCTTTTTTACCTCTTAAGTGATTTGAGCTTCGACCTCCGGATGGAAGGTCCTCATAGGTTGTACTACTGGTCTAGTACCCGGTTCAACATTCAAAGAATGGGCAACAAGTTCCGGGTCTATTCCGGGCATTTCATCATATTGCCAAGCAAAAACATCTTGATATTCTTTTAACAATTCTACCAAATGCATTCTTTCTTCAACTGATAATGATACACTAATAGAAACAGGCCTATGTACATTAGGATCAGAACTTAGATTAATTACCTCGAGTTCTTCTTTTGCAGAAATTTTGGGATCTACTGCAGCAGATTCCGCTGCATCTGCAAATTCTAAACCGTTTGCTTCATTTACTATAAGACATGAGGGCTACAAGATCCCCTCTTCTGGTTTGGGGGCCTCTTGTTGGGGACAATTGGCCCCCGCGCACCTTCATAAGCGGTAAATAGTGCGCCTATCCGGTAATCAGACACGCACACACTGCGGCTGACTTTCGCTGGTGCTAGCTTCTTCCCTGCACTTCCTTTTCAGTTCCAGCAGATCTCTCAAGTCTGCCTCAGGAGCATCCTTTATTTCTTCCCATTTGGGCAGTGGAATTCCAACAAGCTTAGCAAGTGATGCTTACCCTGCTGGGGCAACTTCATCATAGAGGGCTACCTCAACAAAATGGGATTCGGAATGGTCGAAAGGCGTGAGGTTGGCGACTATTCGGATGGGCTTTCCGTTGAGCATTCCTTTTACACATTGATGGTATGTGGAGGAGACAAGCTGGTGTTTGTGCAGCCAAGGTCTTCCCAATAGTATGTGGTAGGGAACCACGAAATCCACAACATGGAACCGTGTTAAAGCTACAATAGGACCGACCTTTAAGACAAGTTGGATGTGCCCTTTAGTGTACTCACCAATACCACTAAAGCCTTTTATCTCCATAGGTGCTCCTTGGATTTTCTTCTGAGATATTTCTACTGCTTGGATAGTGCTTAAGGGAATGAGATTGATACAAAAGCCGGTATCTACCAAAGCACACCTCACTCGCACCTCAATGATTGTGGCTGAGAGGTAGAGAGGGCGTCGGTGATCTGGATACCGAACCTCCATATCTTCATCTGTAAATATTATTGCATTGGTTGTTTTCAAGAAAGCTCGGCTGGCATGGGTTTCTGCTGTAAAGCAGTGGGCATCGGATTCTGCTGCTATGGCCATAATGGCCTCAGTAGCTGTTGTATGAGCTTCTGGATTTAACCCCAGCTGGTTAAAGAGAGACCGAAACTTGAGATTTCGCTGCAATGTCTTGATGGCTACAGGCGTCATAGCAGTACTTGCAGCGATAGGTTCGTCCATATCCACATCACTAGCATTTCCATGAATAACAACCGAAACTACAACTTTATCTTTATGCTTGGGAAAAGGATCGGTATGTACCTTTTGCTGTGCTTGAAGGAGTTCCAAGGTTCCGTCTTGAATCTTCTCATGAAATTTCCTTCGAAGAGTCCAGCAATCTACTGTGGAGTGATGGATGTATTGATGGAAGTAGCAAAATTTCTGGTTCTTCTTGTCTTCCTCGGTTGTTTTCTTCGGAGCTTCCGGGAGCTTGATAATGCCATCTGCTACCCATCTATTAAGAATGGCTATCATCTCTTCCAAGGTACAAGGAACCGGAGGTGGTGGCTCCTCAAAAGATCTTTCGAATGGTTTCTTTCGCTTATTGTTTACGGTGGACAACATAAGAACTTGTGGTTAACTCTTCTTTTCCTTAGGCTTCTTGGTGTGAGGCTTGACCGATAGTGCCGTCTTTCGAGCCTTTTGGATAAGTTGTGCAAATCTTGAAATGTCGAGGTTTTCGAGGTGAGCTCGAAACTTAGGCAGCATGTTGTCTATGCAAACTCCTACCAACTCACCTTCTTCATAGTTGGCATAACAGTCCAAAGATATATCACGGAAGCGGTGTATGTAGTGCAGCAAGTCTTCCCCACTTGCTTGCTTTGTAGTGTGGAGGTTGACAAGAGTAATTTTCTCCTCCACTTGAAAATATTTCCCACAAAATAGCTCAACCATGTCTTCCCACGCCTTCACGAACCCGGGAGGCAAAGTAGTGTACCATATATAAGCTCTATCATCAAGGGACTTGGAAAACTCACGTAGGCATAGATCACCATTGCCAGCGTAAGCCCCCATTGAGTCTATGAACTTGCTAATGTGTACAAGAGCACTACCTTTACGGCTATCAAAGCGTGAGAAAGTTGGAACAACGTATTTCTCAGGGTAAGGTTGATTTAGCAACTCGATAGGGTAAGGAGGTTTCCTTACGAAGTGTCTTGGCTCCTTTGGATTCTTTTCTCTTTCTTGCTTCAACAGATCTGCCACATCAGACATCGTTACAAAGATAGTTCCCTTATTATGGGAACCTGAGTCTTGATGAGGCTTTTCCTGGTTTTCCCCTTCATTTTGAGGAAGTGTCTTCACACCAGCATCTTTTTCTTTGAGCTTCTTGATAGCCTCTGCCAGCTCACCCTAAGTTTGCTGCAAGCCCTGTATAAGCTCCAGCATCAGATTTGTTGGTAGTACCTCCCGGTTTGGATCACTTGGAGGTGGTTGTGGTGGATCTTGTCCTTGTGCGTTGACTGCAAATTCAGCTCGGGAGTTCTCCGTATGGACTGAGACTTCCCTTCGACTTTCTCTTTGTCGAAGCTTAGGAGGCATGATTCTTGAACTCTAGCTTTCTTCTTGGAAGTGCTGATCTCGACTCCCCAGTGGAGTCGCCAGAAAATGTGAGGGGTGTCATTGTGATAGTGCCACGTGTTGTGCCGAGGGCGATTGCAACGTGGACTTGAGTTTTGAGAAGAGGGAGTCGAACCCAAAATTCAACCGAAGACCCAAAGTCTGGCCCAAGGGCTAATGGGGTATCTTCCAAAAATATTTGAGAGCCAAGATTATGAAGCCCAAGTAAAGTAGGACAAGGACCAAGAAGGCTTGTCAAGGTGATATTGCCAACAAGAAACCCAAAGAACAACTATTGGGCCGGGCCTTCCACTATTCCTCAACTGGATCAAACTTGAAACATAATAACTTTAATCAAAAATGACTAAAACATGTGCTTTCCATGCTTCTGCTGACATCTGCCAGAAGGTAAGTGTTTAAAAATAATGAACTTGTTAAGATAAAAAATAAATAAATAAAGAGTTGACTTGGTAGGAGAGAGTTAGCCCCAATGAGACATGCATGAGGGTGAGGGAAGGATGTGTTTAGGCCTTTTAGTGGAGCGAGGTCAATGGTGGAAAGGTATTATGATCTTAGCAAGGCATTCTAGGATTTAGGTCCAGACATCTGCTACGGGAGTTTTCTGGGGAATAAAGGGGGTTAAGTGACGAGTCCCAATCTTCTCAAGTGGGATCACATTTCTGAGTTTGCACTGGAGTTTCTAGGTTGAAGATGACCTCAAGGCTCCTATTCTCTATGGTTTTCCTCTAGAGAGTGCTCTAGAGGTGAGGTAGTTGGTTTTTTAGAGAAAATCTTCTCTTGGGTTGAGCTAAAGTGTGGTGATTGTCTTGCTGGCTGTATTGTTGTTGGGATGTTCTTGGTGTTGTTGCTGCTGTGATTAAGAATACAATCAGTCCTATCTATAGGAGTGATTAAGGTGGCTTAACCTGGTGGGAAAATCAAGTTTATGATTTCCCTTAAGCCAATGGACTTTCAAAACTAACCATAAATGGTATATTTTGTGAGGGAAAGTTTGAAAACATTCCATAAGAGGAAATGAGTATGGTCTTCCCTTAATTTCGGGATAAAGCTTCCTCAAAAGCATTAAATGCTTAATTGGTTGGTTTTTGTGAAAGGTTAGGCCATGCATGTCTCTATTGACCTTGGTTTCCACAAGCTAGTCACTGTGCCTCCCAGCAGACCCGGTGACAGCAGCTTAATGGTTGCCAAGATCTTAGGACTCACTCCCCTCCACCAAACCACACTATTCAAGTCAAAACCACATAAGATGAGTAGTACCCTCACGGGTCTGGGCCGTGGGGCTACTCCCTGAGTCCTTTTCGAGACTGAAATGGACATGGATCATGGGGTTTTCTCATATTTTCCCATTTCCTATGGGTCTTGGATGTGTCCAACGGTCTTTGAGCTTTTACCTATAGGTTGTGCTAGAACGACAAGGAAAGGCTTGAGGAAGAAGACCAGCTGCTCTTTGTACGCATGAAGAGATGGGAAGCTACTGTTCCCCTCTTTATTAGTGAAAAGATGACATAATGTGGGCTCCATCAGCAGATATTGAGCCCATTCCTTGACAGCTACCTTTTCTAACTCTGTAGGGCCTAAGAACAAGCTGTTTATGACTGGCTTAGGTGCTGGGCTGTCCCTTATTGGGCTCCAGCTGCTTCTTTTAATTAACCCAAGAATATTTGAGCCCAATATCTATGGTATTAATGTGTTTCGGGCTGTGGGCTTCATTTGGGTCCTTTTTGGGCTTTCAAATAGTACTGAGACATTTTAAAATAGGCCCAGATGGCTTAATGGGTGCTGTATGGACATTTCTTAATGAGTTGGGTTTAATGGGCTAATCTTCTAAATACTAAATTGAGCCCAAATATTTTATTGGGGGCCCGGTCCAGGTGCTGTTTAAAAAATGGGCATGTACAGTGTTCTATGGCATCCATAGCAACAACAACAAAGGATTTCTTCTTTTATATGAGTTGTTGAATAGACTAGGATTTGATCTCCCTTAGCTCTCGGATTTCAGCCCCTTAGTCTATCTAGAAAACCCTATAAAAGCCATGCAAAAGAACCCTTTTATTTAGTTCAGAATCACGCTTCCCGCCTTGCAATCGATCGCATGCAATCGTGGCTGAAATCACAAGACCAGAACTTCACTTTCTTTTGAATTGATCTTGGGAAGATGTCTTGAACTTGATCTTGGACATTTTAGAATTAATAATACTTACAAATTGATATGGTTTGCCAATACCAAAACCTATGGACCTAATAGAGTTCAACACCCAAAAACTAGCCAAAGCGGGATTTTCTAATTACAAGTTTTTTTTTTTTAAGGATTCGAAATAGTCTTAAAAGACATTCAACTTTTCATAATAAAAAGAAAAAAAAAATTGATAATTAAAGCTCAACAAGTCAAGAGCTTGTTTGGTCATTGGATTTGAATCTACAAATCTGTAGGCCCCATTGTGAGGAATTATGTTTGGTAACTGTTTTCTAATTTTGAACTCAAAAGAAAAAATTGTTTTGTTGGTAGTCAAATCCAATTTTTTGAGAACACCTTTTTGGTGTTTTCACTTTGTGATTTTTGTTCTCACATACTGTTCAAAAACCAAATAATATATATTTAAAGTTTTTTTTTTCCTTAACGGTACTTTTCTCTCTCTATGTACCATCCATCTCTATCGCGCTAGGGTGGTAAATGGCGATTTGTGGCTCCTGGTGGGCTACAGGGAGTGGGGTCACAGTGAGCTTTGATGTTGGGTCTCGGGTCGTGGTGGTTCATAAAATCCCTTTGTTCCCCCATTCACCATTATATTAGAAAAGCCCACATCACTAATTAACCTCCAATTCACCTTAAGCCTTTGTTTCACTCTCCTCTCAAAATTTCTCAATAATCTAAACAAATTGACTCCAAAGGAACCACATAACCCAGCTTCAGGCTATCTGGCCAACCTTTAAAATTCTCCGTAACCATCCTAAACACTTCATAACTCACCCAAGACAAGCACAAATAATCAACTTCCCCTTTCTCCCATTCGACTATGGTGCCCAATCCTCTATGACTTATATTCTCTTCTTTTTCTTTTTCTTTTTTTGATAATTACACTTTATCCATATATGGTTTTGGGTGATTTCACTTTGCCAACCTGTGATTTAAAAAGTAACACTTTATCCACCTGAGGTTTAATACGTTAACTTCTGTTATAAATCAACTTACAAATCACTGTTTCTTTTCTTTCTCTCTCAGGCTAGACCCACAACCAAGGCAAAGTCAAAAAACCTATTCAAAGAACCCGATTACTTGAAGGACCAAGATTTTGACATTGGTTTTGAACTTTTGATTAAGGATTTAAATTGACATTCCATAATTTTCATTGCGATAGCAGAAACTTCATTGCTTAAGTTGGCCATATGAAACTCCATAAAGAAAGCTAACCTGCAACAAAAAACAGAGAAAATTTTGATTTTGCAGTAGCAAAGTAAAAAGCACGGAAGATATCCATTTAATCATTGTCAGCACTAACGTTTTGTAAGGGAGCTTACGATACTCCTTTTCAGTATCCAATTGATTGAAATTGTCATATTTTGCCACCTCTTTCCTGAGTTCTACGGTCTTAGATTTATCATTGGCTTTACTAGTGATAAACCTGAAAGCCAAACCAGTTGCTTCTTCCAAGCTGCAAGGTATATTCCAATTCATAAATCGATTACAATAAAATGACTCGTGTTATTAATGTCCAAAGAGCATTAGTTCACTATAAGTTGGAAGACCATAAAAATTCACTGCAACAAGATCTAAGAAACAAAACAAACAATATTTTTTTACTAGGTGTTGGTTGTGGGTCTAGCCGGGGAGAAAGAAGGAAAAGAAATGGTTAATAGAGATAAAAGAGAGAAGAGGAAGGAAAGAGAAATAAAAGAAATAAGGTAAATACATATTTATCCCCTTTCTTATTATTGATTTGTAACAGAAGCTAACGTATAAAACCTCAAATAAGTAAAGTGTTACTTTTTAAATCATAGGTTGATAAAGTGAATTCACCCAAAACCACAGGTGGGTAGATATTGTGTGGTGGTGGTGACTCTGTGTGTTTGAGTGGATTTGTTGTTGATAGTAGGTTGCCGGCATGGGGTGTGGTGGTTGGGTGTGGGTCGCTGGGGTGGTGTGGTTGGGGGAGTGTACGAAAACAAATAGGGCAAATTTCATTTTTCCCCCTTTAACTATTGGGTCATCTCAATTCCCCTATTTATGTATTGAAAATATGCAAATCGCCCCCACCGTTTAATTTTATGTTAAATCCAAGCCAAAATAACGGAATATTTTTACAATATATTAATATATAATGATAGATTTTGAATATTATGACTAGAAATTAACAAAATACATAAAAACATTTCATTAATTTTGTTGGAATTTAACATAAAATTAGACAATGGGGGTTATATATTTGCATATTTTCAATACATAAAGGGGGACATTGCTCAGTTTTATAGATAAATGGGGGAATTGAGATGGACGCAATAGTTAAAGGAAGGAAAGTGCAATTTCCCCAAACAAATAATGAAAAATGAATTATCTTATAATATTTTAATATGATGTATTGTACAATAAAAAACAAGATTGGATATGTTATGTAAAAGTTGATAGGTAAAATAAAAAAGTTGAAATAACTAATTTTTTGCTAACTGGCTATGAATGATTTAACAACACCACGTTTCTCAAGAGCCTTAGCTTAACTAGTTGTCACTTATTAATATTGTTCAAATCAGATGCACATTATTCAAACCTCCTTTCAAAGAATGAATAAAAAAATAGCACCTGATTTGGCATAAACTCCACAAATAGAGGAACATTTGGTATAAACCAATGTTGTCAATACCATACCGTACCGATCAAAATACCAGCCTATATCGGTTATACCGGCGGATTTCGGAAATTTCGGCCGGAAAATAAAATCCAACTAGTAAAGAAAACTGAAAAAAGAAAAGGAAAAAAAAACAAGAACGGAAAGTTGCCACGTCACTTAAACACACGATTATCATCGTACCTCACCTCACAAGAACATGAAGACACATGAATAATTTCCCAAACAGCTTATTTCCCAATTATATGCACTTTGCTTGACACATCACACACCTTTAATTTGTAGATGAATTCTTCCTCAGATAAACCAAAATACTTCACAGGACTTCAAGACCTTTGGCATAAATTGAAGCAAAAACTTTCATTTCATGTTTCTTTAAAACTAATCCAACTTTAATTCCTCCAGTGCCATCTCTAGTATCCGAGACTGATATAGTTGCCATTCTATCTATAGAAATCATCTCTACCTTCATTGGCTTTCCCCATCCAAAATCAATATTGTAAAGCTCGAATCGAGGTGATCCAGCAATTCCAATTGCTCTGTCAGCCGTTTTGTCAGTTATTAGACTAATAAATAGTGAAAACTGGTTTTCAGCATCACTTAGCACCCCATCATCCAAACTTCTTATCGCATCGCTTATAGCCTTTGCAGCCACAGCCACACCCTTTCCACCCAATAGGTCATTTCTCTCTGCAACTACATCATTAAAAGTAAGGCAGTTTCCAAAATAATTCCCAGGAATTGGAGGCTCTAACCGAGGCCTAACGTCTGCACTAAACCTAAGATGTAATTTGGTGTCCCTTAGTCCTTCTGCCTTGGCTAGACAAACCCATGTGTAGGCACATGTTAGTGTTAACCTTGACAAGTGAACTACTGGTTGATGTTGCTCATTTTTCTCCTCCAGCATGCTGGTTATCAATTGCCTGAGCTTTTCCAAGTTTGTACGAGTCAACTCAAATGTGCCTCGTATCACATCTGGTGGAGTTTTTAGATCCCAAACCTTTAAGCTTCTGTTGTGTGGTCCATCAAGGTTCAACCACTGGTTCAAGTAGATTGTCTCAAGCCTAGATGGGTCCTTGATAACCATCCTGTCAAAGGATGGTGTTAGATCTGGTACCAAGGACGATGACAAAGCATTTTTGCACAAGTGAGCCCATGATTTCATAAACATGGTTGAGCTTTTGCCGTCAAGAACAGCATGGTGTGTGGTAATTCCAATGCAAAGCCCGCAGTTTGAGAACGTCGTGACTTGCAATGCCAACACTGGGGCTTGTTCATGGGATATTGCTAAATCGGGTACAAGAGGATGGTATTCCACAGCTTCAACAAAGTTGTTGCTTGAGAGATGGTAGAAGTTGTTGGTATTGGACTCAGCAACAGTGAGTGAAACTGCATCGCCCTCCTTGTAATTTATAATGGGTTTGTGGGAATCCTGAGGCCATGTGAGCGTACCGGCAAGAGGGAGGAAGTATTGGAGTGTGAGAGAGAGAGAGTGCTTGAGTTTTGGAAGAATGGAGTCCAAGATGGGTGTGTTGGTATGAGAGGTTTCATAAAAGAAAACTCGCTGGACCGGTGGAAATCTAAGCCAAATTATGTCAAAGAAGGTGAGAGGGAGAGAAGTTGTGGTGGCTGAATCTAGTGAGCTTGGTAATGGAGTCACTGGGCAAACCTCAAGTATTTTCACTGAGTTATGAGACGCCATTGGAGAGAGAAGTCCAATGTGAATATGTGATGCTTTCCTTTTCTTGAACTAACTTGCATCGTTTTATATGCGCTTCCCAAATACTCAGACATTACAATAATGAGGGTAGGTGGCATGCATTATAGCTTGTAGGTGGCATGCATTCACTCAGACATTACAAGTATTTATGTTCAAGTTTTAAATTCCTATTTGTGAGTATTGATTTTTTTATTTGACTAATAAAGTTCCATGAATTTCCTTTTTGAGTTGTTATTTGCAAAAATTGCGAAAAAAAAGGGTTGCTTGAATTCTGATCTTTGTTTCCAAATATGCATTCATAATTCTGCTTAAGTTTTCCCTTTATTCCACCTTTTCTCCTTCCTAAACAGGGCTAACATGATGAATTTGGACAGTAGAAATCTAGCCCGTCTCATCCAATATTTCCTTTTATGATCGTATTAATCTCTCTCTTACCATAATTTCCATTTATTTTTTCATTTAGTCCTAGAAGATTAATTGTCAACCTCTCTCTCTCTCTTTCCCCGAAGAAGTTAATTGGCCTTTCTTTTTCCATTTGATGCTTTAACGAATTAATTGACACCCTAATAATTTCACCCACTCTCCCTCTTTTTTCCATTATAATACGTTACCTACTCCCGTTTCTATATATAAGATGTATTACAATTTTGGCTACCTTCCCATTGTTGAAGATACTAAATATAAGACATAACAAATTGGATGGATCAGTTACTACTAAAGGTAAGTTATAGCGCGTTGATGTTTGGAGGAATTATAAACAAATGCTCAATTTGGTATTCACAATAATCTTTCTGGGTATTGTTTGCTTCTCCAATGTTAAGTATGTGAATCTATTCCTTTTATGGAGAATTTCGGGCATGCGTGACATGTACAAAAACAAGGATTTGTCAATTGCATCAAATATATTTATATAAGTTATCTTTGTTAATGAAACTTATTTAACATTGCTGTGTTCTGTGCCATTACTTTTAACATTGTACCACAATTTTTATTTATTTTTTTGTTTCAGGCTAGTTATGAACTTATGAGGAACATGTGAAGGAAAGTCCGGACCCTCCTAAAAATATCCATATAATGCTGACTATTTATGATGTTAGTATTGATGAAGTATAGAGATTAGTGGCGAGAGACATTGTTCAATGAGTAGGTGAATGGAAGACAAGTTTATTTTGTTTTGGTAGTTGTCTCTACTATAAATTAGTGTATTTAGAAGAGAATGAAAAAATAAAAATTAAAAAAATTGCACATTTCTGGTGTTGTGTTTAGTTGTTTTTAATTCTCATGTTTCCTCTTTATTTATCTTGCCCAATGTTTCCTAGGAAATGACGGGGGACTTGGGTAAAGTTGAGGTTCGGGGAGTTTCTTGCCATGAGACTATTTTGGTCATTTGATATATCTAATGTGGGTAAACTTAAATTCATAGTATTACTTCTTTTTTTTTCATTGCTGTTACTTTGTTAGAACATAAAACGATGGCTTTTAGTTTCGGTTAGGTTATGTTGATTAATTGTGATTTTTTTTTTTTCTTTGGGAGATGGCTATGGTAAATAAAGAAAGGAAAAAACTCATTGGTATGTTAAGATTATATTGTTTGCCTTTTGTTTCCACTTATATATTATCAAAATTTGTGATTTAGATTTTAATGCTCTTAATTATTTTGTTGCATTTTAAAGAAATTCTCAAAAACTTCTCCAATAATAAAAAATAGTGTTCGCCTCAAATGATTGTGTCTTGCACAAAATTCAAATAAAAAAAATATGGATTATATCCCACTACAAATTAGTTACATATATCGCGCATCGCGCGGGTCCGCAACTAGTAATATATAATAGTAGAAGACATGAACGTTAAAATCAAGAATGTCTGACATCATGACAAGTGGCATGTCTATCAATTGTTTTTATTTCCCAAGTGATACGTTGTTTTAATAATTTGACTTAATCCAATTTATTTATCAAACGGTAAACACAGAATATCTTTAAAAAAAAAATTTGAACAACGTGTATTTTTTGTTTGTATGTTTTTATTAATTTTAATTCATGCCAAAAACCTTTTAAATAAAAACAGATAATTACAAATTCTTTAAAATAAATTTTCCTACTACTAAAAGACATCTTAATAAAATATACTTATCTAAAATTACTTTTTTTTTTTTTTTTTTTTTTTTTTTTTTTAAAGAAAGGATTAGATTAGTTCAATTTAATGATCAACACCAAATTTTTTTTTTTCTTTTTAAATGTGTGTTTTATATATATTTTTTAAATGAACACAAAGAATAATTTTAATTCATGCCAAAAACCTTTTAAATAAAAACAGATAATTACAAATTCTTTAAAATAAATTTCCTACTACTAAAAGACATCTTAATAAAATATACTTATCTAAAATTACTTTTAAAAAAAAAAAAAAAAAAAAAAAAAAGGATTAGATTAGTTCAATTTAATGATCAACACCAATTTTTTTTCTTTTTAAACGTGTGTTTTATATTTTTTTTTAATTTTTTTTAAATATGTTTTAACGTGTGTTTTTTTAAATTTTTTTTTTTAAATTAACAATCTCTGCGTTATACGCGTGTGTTTTATTATTTGAAACGCTACCTCTGTTTTATTATTCATTCTCTTCCCTTGCAAATCAGTTACAGAAAAAAAAAAAAAAAAAAAAAAAAAAAAAAAAAAAAAAAAAAAAAAAAAAAAAAAAAAAAAAAAAAGAAAAAACAACGATAGTTTTCTCTGCAAAACCAATTTACTCAAGGAAGCAAGTCCTTTGTTTTTCTGCAAGCAGTGTTAGAATAGATCCAAACAAGTTCAAATACTCAAGCAAATTGAAAGGTTAGGCAAACTTATTTGTTTTTCTAATGTTTGTTAATGCACGTATAATTAACAGAAAAGAAAAGAAAAATCCAAGTCAAATTATAATTGATACATTTGTTGTTCTTTTTTCTCTGTTTCTAAAATTTCCATTGTATGTGATTATACTATTTTATAGACCAAATACTGCTTTACAAAAAGCCTTTATAATAAAAATATTCCTCTTTAAAATTTTTCATCTTTCAAGTGCAAAGTGGTTTCTTGAAATATACTTACTTCTTAGTTTATATGATTTCTCTTTTATGTGATTACACGTTAAATAAAAATATGATACTTTGTATTATTTGATTATATTCTTTACGTAAAGTGATTGAATTAATTTATACAGTGTAAAAAAATCTTGCTTTCTCTTTTATATGATTAAGATACTCTTTAGTTAAAATATGATGCTAATAATATATCATATTTGTATTTGATTATATTCTTTACTTGAGTAATTGAATTGGCTAAATTAATATAGATGATCCCGCGCGGGTTATATGCTAGTATAAATTAAGGCAGAAGACGTTGCCATCAATCTACCATGTGGCATATATGGCAACGTCTTCTGTTTGATACGTAACATATTGGTTGGACAAATAACACAACGTGACAGAATTTTATTTGTAATGTATTTGCCACATGTCAAGTTATTTAATTATTATGAAATATTTTATGACATTTTAATTATTCCTAAATTATATTAATTGGAATATAAATGTTAGTATTAATTTGCCACATTAACTTACTCCCTAAATCCATTTTTCTCTTACTATGGAAAGCAGCTTTGACGTTCCAATTTTTCCATATACCAATAATAAATGTACCTTAAAGTATTCTTAAATGTCCACTACTACTTCATTTAAATTAAATGCACCATTAATTTACGAGTAATGCTAGAGATACAACTTATTTTATAACCATATGTTTACAAATTGACGTGGCATCCTATGTGGAAGCTTCCACATCAGCAATTAAAACACACATCAGAAATTAATATTTAACATTTAACATTAATAAATCATTACAATTTTAAAATAACTAAATCTAGAAAAAAAAAAAAAAAAAAAAAAAAATCATCCACCAACTCACCGCCGGCGCCCACCCACCAGCATTCTTAGGTCTTAACAACGAGGATGATGACGACCACACCACCACTCGCCTCCTTCCCATCTCCACCCTCTCCTTTGCTCTCTCCAAAATCGCCGCCTTCTGTGCTCTGCCCTTCGGTGACATCCACTATACGCGCCGTGTTTTCTCTCGGATCCCAAACCCAAACATATTCTCTTGGAATTCCATCATTAGGGGTTGTTCCCAAATCCAAAACCCCTCAAGGGAACCTGTGTATTTATTCAAAAGATTGATTAAAAGAGGGTACCCTTGTCCAAACACGTTTACCATAGCCTTTGTTCTCAAGGCGTGTTCAAATATATTGGACTCAGGAAATCTGTATCAGAGCACGAAGATCCAACAGAGATCCACGAAGATCTAACATAGTGGATTTCGGTATCGTTCAAGGCGTTCAATGGGCCGTGCTTTTACAAGCTCTGGCGGCCCGGTCCAACGGAAGGCCCACTAAAATTTGGATCTCTGGCATACCTGCCTCGGCGTTAGGGAAATCTCCGGCTGCTTCGCTGTTCGCAACCGGTAACCGCCTCCATGAGTTTGCGAATATTCTCAAACTGAACTTTGAGTTCGAACCGGTCTCTACATAATCTCAATCATATTTATGCTCGCGTTGTACTTGTGTATTTCAATTTTCACAAGTACCTTGCTTTTGTTTTGATTTTGCAGTGTCAGGGACATGGATGGTGGGTGGGCGCTGGCAGTGAGCTTTTCATTTGGGATGGATTTTAGATTTAGGGATTATCAATTTTAATAATTTTATTAGTGTTAAATGTTTTTTTTTTAGAAAATATTAGTGTTAAATGTTAATGCTGAGTTGAGTTTTAATTGCTGATGTGGTAGCTTTTACATAGGATGTCACGTCAGTTTGTAAGCATATAGTTGTAAAATTGGTTGTGTCTCTAGCATTACTCTTAATTTATTAACATTTTTTTACTTTTAATTTGATCTACATGATTCTTTTTTATTTTTTGTTTTTTGAAAAAATT
The DNA here is from genome assembly GCA_907173295.1 of Fagus sylvatica. Classification (NCBI taxonomy): domain Eukaryota; kingdom Viridiplantae; phylum Streptophyta; class Magnoliopsida; order Fagales; family Fagaceae; genus Fagus; species Fagus sylvatica. Next base: position 42,023,601 of record OU015762.1, read on the forward strand.
TGGCTTCCTTTTTCTATTAGTTTGCTCTACACAATTCTTTTTTATTTTTTGTTATTTAAAAAAATCTGGCTTCCTTTTTCTCTTTTATATTCATTATTCACAGACCCTTTACAAAACGACGTCGTTTTGAGAATTTAAACTTTCCCAAAACGGCTTCGTTTTGATTATTTTCACATTTGAAATTTTTTTTTTTTTTAAAAAATGTCAGATACACCAAATTGCCTTCTCCCATTACTCTGTCTCCAGCGTTTTTAGGCTTCTAAATTTCTCCACCACATTCACTTATCTGTCTTCTCAACTTCTCAAGGACCACATCATTTGCAATGTTTATCAGAGCAAACCAATCCAGCATTTGTAGGTTTCTCTCTCTCTTTATACTATGAATCTCTCACACTTTTAGTTTGGAACCGTCTTTCAGTATGAACTTTGAACCCTCTCCACCTGAGTAAGTATTTCTACTCTGTTTTCTTTTTTTTCTTTCAATCTATGAATTTGATATTTACATACTTCTTTAAGAGTTTTGGCATTATTTGCGCCTTCAGGTTTTTATATTTAACGAATTGCAGGAGCTTTCCAGTAGATTTGAGATTCTCAAGGCCAAGAGGCCCAAGACACAGACCAGGAGCTCTTGCCTTCGGACAAGGTGCATTCAATCTTCTTTTTATTTCTACAAACAGGTATTTCATGTAGATTTTCCTAGGTATTTTTGAATTTGTGGAATTCTTGGGTATGTAGATTTTCATTTTCTGGAAGGTCAATTGGTATTTTAGCATGTGGGATTGCAACATCAAAATTTCTACTCTTTTCTTCTTCTGAGTTTGAGTTTTTCACTAGTAATATTTTTACATGTTTTAATTCAGGGAAACGACCCTAAATGTCATGAAAGTAATTTTCTATTTGCGGGTTTTGAGATTCAACTTATTATTCTCTTCGTTTGCATTGGATTATTGTTGTGATGAACTTTAGACTTTTATTATATTTTTTATGCAATATCAGTATGTGGTGCTTTAATTTAGACACGAATTGAAGTCTATTGCTTTCTCATTTTTATGCAATATCAGTATGCAAGGATTTTGTTTGAATAGTTTCTCTTTGTATGTTTAAGTTCTCGATTAAAGTTGGGTGATGTCCAGGATCATGAGATATGGTTCCAAAGAAACTTCTCATCTCTCAAGAAGTTCCAAATCCTAATTTGGTAAGATCTTTGTGAACTCCTTTTTATGAAACTATGAAAGTCTCTTTGAATATTTCTAACAGTTTAAATGCTAACTTCGGTTTTTAAGGAATATTTTGGTGTAATTAGTTTTTCATTATATCCAAAATGGATACAAAAAAATCAGGGAGTGAATTTCCAATAAGTTTATGATTATTTTGTGGTTTATAGAAATTGCCAATAATCTTCAATCTTTGGCAAGGTAAGTGACCCTCTTGATTGGTGAATAACAGAAAATCCTAATGTTTTATGTACCATTTACTATACTTATTAATTCATGTATGTTTGTTTTTAGTTACATTTTCCATTTAATTTCACCAATATCAAAAATAACTTTAGAAATCCACATAACCAATAGATTATATAGCTGAAGTTTTAGGTTTTCAATTCAGAGCAAAATTTGAATAGACAATGTAAATTGTAAAAAGTTTAATGCAAGAAAAAACTCACCTCATAACAAGTATGGCTCATGATGAACAAACATATTAGCCTCATGAATTGGATTCCAAACATTTAAAATTTATGGGAACCCATTTCTCATTATAGCTCTCTCTCTCTCTCTCTCTCTCTCTCTCTCTCTCTCTCTCTCTCTCTCTCTCTCTCTCTCTTTTCCCTAGATTATGTAGAAACTTGAAATTTGACGTGCTGATTTTTTGGTCAAATCTTATTTATGTTTTGTATGTCTCTCTTCTTTCTTGACTCAATTGCTCAATTTAGGGTCTTGAGAGACGAGATAAGAAGAGAGTCATGAATGAGTATAATAGTGATAGCCAAAGCTATAATAAAGGTCTGAGACCAATGTTAAGGGCTTCACTATTCTTTGCTTATGTTAAATATTGTAGTGAATGTCATATTTGTAGCTAATTTTTTGCTATAACACATCTAAAATTACATGACTATTTAAATTGTTATATTCTTTAGATGTTTATATTTATAACTCAATAGGATATTTGATTCAAAGTTTTTTTTAATGTTCTTTGTACTTTTAGGTTTCCCATACATTTTAAAAATGGAAATAAAAGACTGATAATGCAAGGTTGAAAGTTTTATTTTTTAAAACATTCCCATACTTAATGAGAATTAAAGGAAATGTAAAGATCATGTGCATTTTTCTTTTATTGGAGATATTTATTGATTTTTTTTTTTTTTAAAGAAAGGAAATCTGAATATTGTAATCTTTGTTGCTTTTCTTACTTTAATCGTTAGTGTGGCTGAAATTTGAGAGTGAAATCTTTAGTGTGCTACATGCAAAAGTTTGCAGTAGAGATATTAGGTTTTTTTGGCATTTTTATTTGATCATGTATTTTCTCATATATAGGTGAATTGACATTAGAGTTGTCTCAGTTATACGTTTTTTCTCCTTCTACTTTCTCTCTTATTTTTGGTTTCAGGGAAGTACTAAGAGTAATGTGACATAGTGTTTAGCCCTTCAAACCTTTAAAGTTGTTTGGTGAGGAATTGAATTCAATATAAATTAGATTAATCAAATTCTATTTCTTGGTTGTATCTTCTAGGTGTTCAACAAAAGGCCTCCAAGTGTGACTTCAATTTCTTTTCCTCATCTAAATGTATGCAAATAAGTGTTTGCTTTTGGGTTGGCTTCAGTTTTGACATATTTGCATCAATAATGTGAGCACGTCGTTCATAGGGACATAAAGACTGGTAATGTGAGGCTGGGTGATTTTGGATTGTGCTTTGGTGGGACTTAAGGCTTTTCTTTGTCTTTGTTCTCTTGCTTTTGCTTTTACAGTAAATATAATTGCATTTTTATTTATCTTATCTTTCAAGAAAAGATGAGACATCTTGGTCTTTGTAGTCAAAATGTAATATTAGGCTCAGGTTTTGGTTTTGGTTTTCTTTCATTAAGTAGGTGAGTTAGGGTGCTTAGATTTTGTGCAAAGCTGATTTTTATTTAGAAATCACTTACTGTAAACTTTCTCACTTAAATTTGCTAACGTGTAGGTTTAAAGAAAAGAGATGAGATTCTAGAAGGAGGATGCTTGGGTCAAGATTGTCAAGTGGAATGCCCTCTTAGCATTGAGCAAATGTGATTGCTCTGGCGGTTGCTATTGGCTTTTGTGCAAATTAGATGCCTAGAACAGAGATAGATGTGGCAATAGTGTTTGTTGAAATTCTTGAGATAATGGACGCAATAGTGTTTTGAAGAAAGATGAATGATCTAAATAATACATTGGAATGGAGAGTGCATTCATGTAGTGAGGTTGATTTACTATTTATATGAAGTGGTATGTTTTTGTTGTAAAGCTGAATTTAGATTATGCCTTTAAGCTAGGTAAACTTACAAAGGGTGGAATCTTTTGCATATGGTTTTTGCCATTGTGTTTTGCAAAATTCAGTTTAAACATGTATAAATGGAAGTCAAAGACCTTGAGAAAATATTTAAACCATAACCTTTGGTTATAATTTGTGGTCCCTTTGGCTAATGTGTTATGTTTAATTGTTTTTCACTACTGTCAATTTTAGAATTCAAGTGATTATTTCACTTTAATCTTAATGGAAGCCAAATGTTTTCACTTTCTTAAGATTATGGGTGTCGGGTACAAATCTAGAGTTAGAGTTGAAAGATGCCTCTTATTTCTCAAATTGTGATGTACCTTGAGGTTGAAGTGACTATTCCTCTAGGTGTTTGTGTTGTGTGCTTTAAGAAAAAAATAATTTGTTGCGTTGGAATAAAAAATCAAAGAGTGTGTCAGTCCGTTTTAACTGTTCGTATCTATAAGCTGTTTGAAGTGTACAAAGGCAAATGTATAATAATGTACGTTGCCGAAATCAAAATGATTACAAAGAAGATAAATACTGTTAGTTAATGCTTTTTATTAACCCTTGGTTAGGCCTACATATTGCCTCATTTTGAAAAGATGAGTTTGGACATTTTTACAACTAATGGTCTTTCCAAACATATGTTTTAGGGCCCACCTGTCAAGTTCATGATTATTTGCTTCATCTATTCAACTTATACTACTTTTTGTTGTAAGTAAAATAATTTAATATATCTTTAGATTTCATTTTTAGTAGTTTTCTGTGTATTGCATGGATTTATAACTAGTTTTAGAAATGATGGGATTTACATTCTCATCATTTAGAATCCCATCATTTACAAATTTCATTATTTGGATGTAACGTAGATAAAACAATAATAGGATGAGGATTGTAAATTTTAGTTTAGATGTAAGTCATACCAAATATTATTTTCTTTTCTCAGGCCAATTGGATCGTCAAATGAGTGTTAAAATTGTAAGTTGGCAGGCAGCCCATAGTCCACCCAACACTGTTCATATCATCAAAGGCCATACAACAATCAACTTGACATTATTTTATTTGGCTCTATAGAAACCCCACACAACAAGTTGGTCTTCTAGATCCACAACTGGATAAGCATCACCTCCATTAAAAGATTTTCACACAGTACTAAATCAAATCTCTCAACCTATGTGCAATGAGATTAAACCAAAAACAGGTTTCACGACAGATGGGTCAAGTACTTGTTGGCATCATAATCGTTGCCGTTCTTGATTTTCTATGCCTTTGGGATGTCGATTGGGATATTTTCAGAAATAACCTGGTTGGGCAATATGGCGAGTTGGGGTTGTTGTTAAACTCGTTCACCAAGTTGGAACGAAAATATTTTGGCCATTTGAATTGAGAACTAAGGACGAATCGGGTACGCGCTTGAAGAAGCGAAATTTGTTGAATTACATTGTCATACTGGGCATCTGCTACTGTTTAGCGTTTAACTGATCGTGTAGAGGCTTGACGACGAGGCCAAGTTCGATTGGAGTGAAGGAGGGGTATGGGACCATGGAGATCGAGGTGGAGCTTATGAGGGGATTTTTGGGTCAACTCATGGAGTTGATGGCAGAAACGTTCATGATGAACCAATAGTGCAGATGAACAAATTGACAAATTGCTAGGAAACAAAATAATAATGAAGCGGTATTGAGATAGAATTTGTAAAATAACACCTAATTTGGTAGAATTTGGAGTCAGGATTTTTCCTTTACAAATTCCGCCTCAAAGTTTTGGAAGAATTTCTATTTTCCGCTTTCTGTGATTGCCAAACTCGGGATTTATCGCAAATAGAATTTAAAATGCTGTCTTCAACGCAAATTCTGGCTACAAATACCGTGCCTAAACACAGCATAAAAGAATGTTATTATATTTGGTGAGGATCTTAAGTTAGACATAAACTTGAGAAGAACTATTGTAATTGAATTTTATAACAGTAAATTATTCAAAGTTAGTCCTGTGGTTTTTCCCTTCAAGTAGAAAATGTTTTTAGCGTAAATCTTTGTGTCTTGTACTTGTTCTTTAGGGCACGTTTGGTACACTATAATGGTTATTACACTGTAATAGGAATCAATATTACAAGGAATAAAAGAAGTTGTAATGTAATAACTATTATCATTCATCTGTTTGGTGACAACACATGAATAAAACCCTGAATATATATTCTATATTTTACTACAACATGATTAATATACGAGTATTGCTTATTATACGAGTATTAATAATTTTAAAACATTTTGGAGACTTAGATTTTGAATGTCATATATATGTATGTTTGTGTGTGTGTTTGTAGAGAGATAAAGAGCAAGGCAAATTTTTTTAAAAAAGAAATGGAGACTTGTGTGTAGAGAGAGAAAGAGGGAGACAATTTTAAAAAAATAAATAAATAAAGACTTGAGTATATATATATATATAGAGAGAGAGAGAGAGAGAGAGAGAGAGAGAGGGCAAATTTTTTTTAAATATGGAGACTTGGGTATATGTATTAGAGAGAACAAAAAAAAAATTAAAATGGAGACTTGAGTTTTGATTGTTATTATATATATATATATATATAGAGAGAGAGAGAGAGAGAGAGAATTTTTTTTAAAAAAAATTGTAGTTAACTATGGTTTTTAGAATTTTTTTAATTTTTTTTTAGCTATTACGTAATCTAAGTTTTTGTAAGAAATAGCTATTCCTTATTTTGTAGAATAGTCATTCCTAAGGAATAGCTATTCCATGTAATGAAAGCGTAACCAAACAACCGAATAGTTATTCCTTAGGAATAACTATTACATCACAGGACTTATTACAGTATACCAAACGTGCCTCAAGTTTTGCATCACACAGATTTTAGGAATAAGATTTATTCCCAACACTTTTAACATCCCTAAACCATTAAAAGTGTTTTTTGGCTGTACGACACCCGGTACTGATTGAATCCTGGTTTTAACTACATTACAAGGAAAATTTTCAATTTGTATGCTATGCTCAGTTCAATTGCCAAACGAAATCCACGAAATCGGGAAATGCATGTGGTTGGTCATGCTGGCGATGGGGCAACAAATCATTGTAATGGTAATATTAATTGACAAGCCATGTATTTTAGAAGTTGCACAACATATGAGATGAAGAAAGTTGGTATATCTAGCCAAATTTCCTAGGAAGATAATGAGACAGAGCAGTAATGAACGATTAGTTTCTCTTTGTCATATAATTTAAAATGCCTGTCTTTTCAAACACCAAACGGGGGGGGCTTATGCACTAATTGATTGCAAGAATAAGAAAAGAAACAAAAAGATGGAAGCTTTCAACCAGAACTCCAATCCCATTCCCAACCCGTTACATTATTTCTTGTAATGTTCCTTGCCAGCAAAAGCATTTAAAAAAATGTTAAAGACTATGATCCGTGTCAAATTAGAGAAACTCCCATGTTGATGTTGACCAAGAGAGCGACCACAGAATTCATTTTACCATTACCATATTCATTATATAATGAGACGCACCAAAAGATGAATTCTGAAACAAAACGAAAAAGAACAAAAACCTTTTTATTATTAGAAACCATGTTGTACAAATTTCGTGAACATGTTATTAATCCTCAGCTAGAAACTTTCGTATTGTTTACACCAACTTACTTCTAACAAGATTACTTTTTTGTAGAATTCCAAGAAAGCAAAACAGGAACTAGAAAAACCCAACTTCCTGCTATCCCTTTTCTAAAGTGGTCACTCTTTCTTTGTTCGGATCCTACTTTTCCTTCGTTCATATGGTATTGAAGCAACATTGAATTGTGCTTCAACAGTTTCCTATTTACAAATCAGATTTTCCCTCCTAGCTTATTGAACAAGGCCCTGCTTGTTCCTCAGCAGGTTGTTCTGGAGACGTCAGTCGATTTACAAATCTATCTAGGGCGTCCTTCATCCACCAATGTTGACAAACTTCTCTAGCTTCTTGCACAGTCATCTATACCAAATAACCAAACATATGTAACATTATAAACATCAGCAGTTGTACTCACCAAAAAATCAAAATCATCAATTGTGTGAAAAGACTTTTTAATATTGCAAATTTTAGGCAAAACATGGGCAGATAAGCTTTTTCCTTGCCAAATGTTAGGCAAAAATACCAAATATTGCACGTTCATCTGTATCAAATGTTTGTCATCAGTTTTTTCTTTTAATTTATTTACTTATGTATAACTTTTTAAAACCTCACCTTTTTTTTAGGTACAATTATACTTTAACCAACTTTTAAATAATAAGTAATTAATAAAACTCTACACCCAATTCCAATCATACAATTTGTGCTTACCCATATTCTTTGGCGGGCGTTCTTCTCTGGCCAAAAATCCAACTGCTCTTCAACAAGCAAAGGGAACATGAATCCTTCATAATATGTATCACGGGTTTTGCTCTTGAAATTCCATCGACCCAATTCACACTGTAAAAAGAAATTTCATGTCAATAAGACAATAACATTTACAAAATCAATCAAATAGTCAGGAATCAAGAAAGTTCAAATGAGTTTCATAACCTAAATGATTCGGGGTGGAAAAAGAAAGGCACAAATTCTTTGAGTTAAATTTCCTAAGTACAAACATAATTCGAGTACTAATTTGTATGATTGCCTAAATAACGCAATAACTTGGACTAAATTATCTCATCAAGTTGAAAATCCAATGAGAAATCAAATCTGTATTGTTCAATGACATTAACTAGTCTCCTTTACAATGAGAATCAAGATTAAAATCGGCTCCCCTTCCCACACTTGTAATACAATTGAATTATCACAAATAAAAAATCTCTATTGTTCTAGTAAAAAGGTTTAGTAATTTTGACTTTAGATCTCTCCCCCTCCTACTTGGTAATGCTTTTATTTCTTGAATATGTTCTCTTTCATGTTATATTGTGGGTGTCTTTTCCACCGCTTGTGTGTAGCACATAATAAATTAAGCGTATTAAGATTGATTTTGAGTCGAGGCAAAAGGTTTATGGCAGCACACTAACCTCAACAGTGCCTCGTACTCCTGCTTCCTCTAGGGTCTCCCGTGAAGCCGCCTCTATTTTGGATTCATCTTGTTCCCAACCTCCCTGGTGATAATTAGATTCATGTTATTTCCAAAACAACGTTATTTAAAATGAATTAAGACAATAAGCTCATAATCATAGTCACTGATTTAATTTGTTACAACAATTGGGGTACCTTTGGAAACAACATCCCTTTGCCTTTTTGTGAACTGATGACAAGAACTTCTAAATCTCTTGCATCAACGAAAGTCTGGTTTGGAATCTTGTATCTGTATGGTATACATCTATACAATAGAAAAGAGTATGGTACATTTTAGTTATTTAAGAACATAAATGAGTTGAGTTATGAACAAAGTCAATATTTAGTTATTTACTACATAATTAAATCATTTTTACCATTCCACTTTCATAAAGTATTTTTTTAAGGAAGAAAAAAGAAATTTCCACACGGCTAAGGTCAACAGATTAATAAGCATTATTATTATTATTATAATTATTATTCCATTTTCTGACGGTGATAGGAGAATTTTCCAGAGAGGTAATATCCTAATATGTCGGCTGGTGGCCCCCCAATAAAAAAGTAAACCTATCCCATCATGCCCTATATAAACTTTCAGACCGTGATCTTTGACCATCTTTGCTAAGAAAAATATCAAATTTTGGACAAACTTAAAAGACATCTACTGAAAAATGAAAATGTCAAAAAATAATAATAATAATAATAATAAATGACATAATTTACATAGCGCTTCAAAAAAGATGGTTTCTTTAACCAGCATTTGAAAATTGAAGGGTATACTGCTTTTTCAAAAGAAAACTTACACTTTATTAATGATAACACTAATAATTGTGTGTTTTAAAGATAATCGTTAACAATTTTTAAATTTTCTCTTGAAATTTGGAACTAGTAAGTTTAACAAATTTTATATAAAAATTCCAAGATTTCAAGTAATAATATCAAATTTCCAACAGATATATAAGTAACATTGACATAATTTAATAGACAAATTAACATATTGCCGTTAAGTAATTCTCCATTTCATGATGTAACAAATGAAGAACTAGAAAGAGAACAAAATTCTTGAATACAATTTCAATTATTAATTTGAAAGAGAGAGAGAGAAAGGGACCAACCCTACAACTTGGCGACGACCCTGCTTGTTGTATCTTTGCAAATGCCTTCCGGTGCGAGCTACCAAAGCAACCATATTTTCTTGAGACACCAAAGTGACCATAATTGTTTTTGGTTTTTGGGAAGAATTCTTGAAAAACAAGAACAAAAAGTGCAATCTCAATACAAAGCAAATAGACAAAGCACTCTTATCAAAAAGAAGAATGGGGTTGGAGAGATTGCTCCTATCATTAACGAACACAAGAGAAACTTAAGACAATCCAAAAATTGTTTCTGTTTCTTCTGTTATTAGTGGATATCAGGAGAGAAGAGAGACAGCCAAACCACCCCTTTAATAATGGTGAGTGAATGAGAGAGAAACATAGAGACAACACGACGTCCATGCACGGACCACTAATAATTAAATTAATTTTAGTTTTGGGGAAAGCCGCTCGCTCGCATGGATCCTTACGTGTTACTGACGTGTCTTGTTACTTTTTTATGTGGTTGTCAATATCCAACGACAGGGATTGGTAATAATAGATTGCTAGAGTGCTCAACCAAACTTCTTTTTTTCAAATTGTTATTATATATTACAAGCTCATTTGGCTTTAGACCTAATATATTTATAAGGTTTTTATATTTGTACTGCATACATTACTGTATATATATAAAAACAATTCTATGTATTATTTTACTCATTGAATATATTATATAGAGTTGTTCTGCTCATTTTCAATCTCTCTTTTCTCTCTCTCTCTCTCTCTTTATTCTCAACATGATATCAGAACTAGGTTACCCACTCCAACTTCCAATAATACACAACTCCCCCAAATGTTGTAGTACAAACGCGGTATACCGTTGGTTAGGCTTTCTTCTCTCAAGCCAATTATACAGCTTCTCCTCACAAATGTTGTAGTCTTAATCCCGGTATACCGTTGTTCAGGCATCTTCCCTCAAGCCAATCTCCTTCCGGTATCTTCTCTCAAAAACCGGTTCCACTACATTCCAAACTCAAGCTTCCACCTCCTTGCTTGAGTTTGAGGGGGGTTGTTGGATATTATTATCCCACATTGGAAATAGTTGGAGTGAGTAATGGGTTTATAAGGCAATGGGCAATCCTCATCTCATAAGGCGTCTTTTGAGATTGAGTTAGGCCTATTAGACTTTAACATGATATCAGAGACACTTTCCAATGGCCTTTAATAGGCTCTCAGGCAACGTCTCCGCTGCCGGCAGCACTCATTTTCCGCATCACATCGTACTGTCTACATTGGTTCACCTCTCTACGGTCCTCTTCTCAAGTCACCACCTACATCAAACGGACCGGAATAGAGAGATCTACTCAACCCCACCAAAATCGAGCCCATCAGAGCTCTCAAGCCCCCTTACACGCCGCCTGAAGTTTCTACCGTGTCGCCCACGCGCTTCCAAACGTCAGCCCTACTACCACGTCAGCGTTGACTTTGACTTTTTCTATGTTGACTTTTAGCTTTGACTTTGAATTTTATGAGTTGACATTTGGCTTTGACTTTGACTTTTTTGAGTTGACTTTTGGCGTTGACTTTGACCGGAACAGTAAAAAAAAAAAATTATATATAGTTCTTCACGGTATATACATTTGAGTTATTCAACTATAAATATGTAGTAGTGGTTAGTGGAATACATACGACATTTTGCTATTGGTTGTATCAGTTAGTGGAGGTAGTTATAGTTAGTGGAGTTTGTTAATTCTATTAATTGTATTGGAGTCGGTTTGTTATACATGACTTGTACATGAACACTATATAACATAATATAAATCTCTTAATAAATTGGACAGAGTTTGTTTGTAGCCAATTTACTATAACTCACATAATTTATAGCCAGCTTACTACAACTCACTATATGGCAGCTAATAAGATTATCCACGTGTACTTTAGTCACATGACCTATTTAATGAGTCATGTGACTTCTTTAAATAGTACATGTGAATGGTCTTATAAGCTGTCACATAGTGGGCTGTAGTAAACTGGCTACAAATTAGTTTGTAGCCAAACCTTGTCCTAATAAAATTAAGCAAGCATTTTTATCATTTTTTCTACACAATCTCTCTTCTCATCTTCTTCAGGTTAGAGCTTGCTATTTTCTTAGTTATATCGATTTGGACAAACGAAAATGTTTTCTCAGATGGATTTGAGCACAATGAATAGCTCAATGAGAAGGACATTCATTATACAAGCCTAACTGCTAATCTTTGCATCATTACTCTCCCTTTGTAATTGACCAAAATAAATAAATAAATAATTAACAATGTACTCAGAGTAATTATTCAATAATGATAGTTTCTCAATGCCAAGTACTCACATGAAATTTGTAAATGAAAAAAACATTTTCCCATATTAAGAGCATCTCCAGCAGTCTTTCATCCGGGCTCTTTATCTCCACATGTAAAGAGCAAAATGAAGAATTGATGCTCCAGCAGCTCTTCAAAGAGCTATTCAAATTGCCAAAATGCTACAGTAGCTTTTCACAAATGAAAAGCTACTGTACACTCTTCAGCCCAATATTAAATTATTTTTGACCGGCCCTATTTAAGCTTATTTTTTTTCTTTCTCTTTCATTTTGCCCAATTTCTTTCTCTCTCTTCCATTTTTTTTCCTTCTCTTCTCTATACTCTCCCTCTGTTCTCCATTGATTTCCTCTGTTTTCTGTTGATTTTGGAAACGGGCTTGGGTTTGCCAGTTGGAAATGGGCTTGGTGGCGTGGTGGTTGATGGTGTGGTGGCGTGGTGGTTGGAAATGGGCTTGGGTTTTCTGTTGATTTTGGAAACGGGCTTGGGTTTGCCGGTTGGAAACAGGCTTGGTGGTGTGGTGGCGTGGTGGTTGGAAACGGGCTTGGGCTTGTCGATCTCGGCCTGGGTTTGCCGATCTTAGCCTGGTGATGGAGCCGTGGGTGTAATTGAAAAAGAAAGAATAAAAAAATGATAAATAATGAATAAAAAATATAATATTTAAATAGGATAAAAGAATAAAGAAAGTATATTTAAATAAAGTAGAAATAGAATAAAGAGTGCTACTGAAGAATGTATCTGAAAAAATAAATAGAGAGTTGTTAAAATCTCTACATGTGGAGATAAAATAAAAAGTGCTGGTGAAGATGCTTTAAGACCATAAATAGCAGGATGGCCCAAATACAAAGTACTGGTACCTTGTCAAGTACTCACATGAAATTGAATCGTCAAGTGAAATAATCCTTTTCAAAATTTTTTTTTTTTTTTTAATAATCCTTTTCAAAAACTTTCCTGTGATAATTGTTCCTAGGTGTATGATGACCTGCCGCTATATTCGGTGAGTGATGTAGCAAAAGGGGTTTGCTGTATCTTTTGTTTTTTTATTTAGCAAAGAAAAGATACAGCAAAAGCGGCTTTATGTAATCCTAATAATTTTAATGATTTGACATGTTCATTATATAGGAAAATTAGTGGAGTCTGGTATCAGAATTCAGAAAAGGTGTAGAATCAAATAGCTAGATTAGTTTTAGGCCAAAATGCAAAAAGACCCCCCGGGGTTTTGGTCAGTTGCAAACTGACCCCTTGGGTTTTCAATTTCACATTATAACCACCTGTGGTTTACGCATTCGTAAAATTAATACCTCTACTAAACTACCATTTAGTTTTCTGTGAAAATAACAGCCACACGTGCGGAGAGAAAAGAAAAACAAAACCGGTGAGATTGAGAGAGAAGGAGCCGTGCGATTGAGAGAGATTTTTTCACCGTGGGTCTTACCTCCGCCCCTCATGGGTCTCATCTCCGCACTCGTGGGTCGATACTCCGATCACCGCCCGGTAAGAGCCTCGCCTCTTTCGTTTGGTTTCTCTTTTTTTGTGAGCCGTGGGTTTCGCTGGTGGTGTTTATCTCCACCCATTGTGGGCTTCGCTGCCCCTCGTGCGGTGGCCTCTGATCGTCCACCTCGGCACCAAAGCACTTTTCCTGGTGGTTAGAGGTTGCAAAGGAAGTTGGTTTTGCTGTTATTTGTTTATAGAGTAGTTTGGGTTTGTAGATCTGGTTGAGATTGGTTTTAGATCTATGTTGTGGTTGTTCAGATTAGGTTGTTGTAATGTTGGAGTTGTATTTTTGATTGTTGAATGGGTGGGTCTGTTTGTGATTAATCTTTGTCAATGTCAATGGATTTAAAACCGACCACCGTGCCGCCTCCGCTCTCCAAGACTGCTTCATCAACTTCGATGACGCCGTGGACGAGATCCGTGGCTCGCTGAAGCAGATGCGCCAGCTGGGAGCCGTCAGAGCTGGAGGTGTGTCGTTTAGGTTTCATATGAGTAACGTGCAAACGTGGATGAGCGCCGAAGCTGGAGCTAGAGGTGTGTCTTTTCTCTCTCTCTCACAGTCGCACGTGTGGCTGTTATCTTTCACAGAAAAGTAAACGGTAGTTTAGTAGAGGTGTCAATTTTACGAATGCGTAAACCACAGGTGGTTATAATGCAAAATTGAAACCCCAGGGGGTCAGTTTGCAACTGACCAAAACCCCATGGGGTCTTTTTGCATTTTGGCCTTAGTTTTAAGCAATGGGATTTTTCGAATGGGACAAACTATATATTCCTTGATGCTAACATGAATCATAAAATAAATAAATAAAGAGAGAAATATACAAATACAAATAAATAAAATCTCTAGCCAGAAATGAAATAATTAAAATTAAAATACTTTAATTTTTATCCAAAATAAATAAATACTTAAAGATTGAGCAATAGAAAGTCAACCGTGGAGGGAACATGGATCTATCACAGGGTTTGAATCTGGGGTTTATCTTAGATACTTATAATTAATGGCCTCAAAAACCAATGATTGATAAATCCACAAGAAATTCCAAAAGAAAAAATTGACAGAGTGATGAGGATCAAAGTGAGAAATGAGAATACAACACTACACCGAATGATCAGCGGATACGAGGAGGAGAAAATTGACATCAATGGAGATAGGAACTAAAATTAATGATAGCGACAAAATACTGATAAATCTAATTAACAGCAGCCACTACCTAAGAATATTACTCGTGCAACTAATTTTCCAAATGAAAATGATAATAATACAATTAAGTTTTTAACATATCACTAAATCCTACTAATTTTCGGTGCGTACACTTTGTTTTGGTAGTGGGAATATGAGTGAAGCCCTACCATGCATTAAGAAGTTGTGAAAGCATTCAAACTGGTGTGTGAACTCCAAAGAAAAATGAACAACTTTTTTGTCCATTGACATTGAAATGGTCAGGCTCACGTCTTCCATTTCCATTGCAAAGCATGCATTTTCATTTTTCATCCCACCCACCCGTTGAGAAATTTGAGTTAGTCTTGTCCTTATCATTTTTGTAATTTTCAACTCTATATATAGACTATATTGCGTGCTCTATATGCCCTTTTTCTTAAGATATGAACATTCTCCATCCCCCAAAGTCACACATAGTAGGTATTTTACTGCCACAAACATTTATTGTAGCATTAAAAAATATAGTCCGTGATACACGACTAGTCGGTCACATGTCGGTTGGATCTGATTTTCCATATTAATTATTTTAAATGCTTTCCAAGTTAGCATTTGTTTATTATTATAAATGTGAACCAGTACTATTATTTAATTTATGTCATCGTTGACAAATAAAATGTGAACCCTGCCACACAAGTCCCCAATATTTATCTAGCTAGCATTCGTGGAATGTGATGAATGATGATATCATATATAATATAAGAAGTTCTGGTGATTATCCAAAAAAGTCTAAATACAACCAGCGGACTGCACAAGCATGTGCATGCATAAGCGCAAATTTCCATGCATAAGTCCTATTTTAATTACATGTAAACTCCTAAGTTGTAAGTATATAAAAGTCTTATAAAATAAAAAAGTAAGTATATAAAAATCCTAAAATCAACTAAAAAAAAGTCCTAAGATCCAGTAAATTGTAGGCCATTAATTAAGTTTCGTCTAAAAATATAACTAAACTGCATTCTACCTAACCAGGCCCCACTTAAGTGAGGAGATGTGATGTGTTAATTGATGAAAAATAAAAAATATTCTAGTGGTGAAATTCATGTTGATTAATTGTTAACCACTCATAATTTGTGATGATAACATATTGTAATAAAAATTATGTAATTTTAAGTGGTTCTAGATGAATTTGTTCTTCAATACTTGAGAATTCCTTACATAGGCCAACAAAGTATAAAACACTACAAAGCACTACGGCACACAAAAAAATAAAAAAAAGTGCTCTACAAGTAACTACTCCGATAATTGCCGAATGTCGTCATGGATAAAGGAAGTTTTGTGTGAGACAAAGAATAAACAAAATAGTGCGGCCCTGCTTTTTCTTTCATTTAAAATTTTGCATACCGTTTTCAAATTCTACAATTCTTTTGGACCTTAAAAATATTTGAAACCTGAGATGATAAGAATCGTACGTTTGAGTGGTGACCACTAAGAGATTTTCAGCCAAGTGGTGAACAAATTGTCCCTTCTTTTTGACGCATGCACTTTAGCTTTACATTACATCCACTACTTCTACTAGTTGCAAAAGAGGCAAGGATGAGGGGTTTTGATAACTTTCACGACTCCTCAAATTTAATTAAATGTCGTCTTCACTTTTTCAGCTGACCAAATTTTGCTCTTTTGTCCAGCGATTTCGACATGATTGTAGGTCTTTTTGGGGCCACCCTAGGCTTATCGGTCTGATAAATATCCGGTGTGTGTAGAAACGGCTCAATACATTTTGGACTCTAAGAAGACAATTTTAAGTGAGATTTTTTATTTTTAAAATCCTTCTCTTGTTCATTCAAAAATTCTTCTACTTGTTTTTTGAGATACAAATTAAATTACTAATAAAGTTTAATTTATAACATGATTAATCCACGTAATCTTCCTGACAATCAATTTTGGATCTTTGGTGAAGAGAGAGAGAGAGCTTATTCAATTGTTATATTTATGTATGTATATGGAAAATTAAAAAATTAAGAGTTTAGAACTCAAACACAAATAAGAAATATAAATTGTTTGAAAGAGATGATCAAAGAGAATACACATCCCGCAAAAATAGAGATTTTCAATTATTGGCTAATAATTTGGGGCCAGGATTGAAGCCAGGACTTTTCACTTGGGAGGATTGGAGTGATGTATTTATACTATGGTTAACGAGTTTCTAAACCAAATTTCATACCCATTAACAATTTTAAGGGTTTCTAAAATTAGTAATAAAATTGAAAATGTCAGAATTACCTTGAAACTTTGAGTTAATGGGGTTAGTGAGTTTAATTCTCACATAAAAGGGATTCAAAAAAATGTGGGGGCTAATACTCATTTTTTGGGAGTCAAATCTAATTTTGGGATATAAAAAAAATAAAATAAAATAAAATTTGCGAGGCTTTAGCACCCCCACCCTATAAGGTGGCTTCGCCCTTTGGTTGGGGCTTAATTAAAAATCCTACATAAGAGAGAGACAAATAATACACATTCCAAATTTTCATCTATTAACTTCCTTCTTTTGGAATCTAATATTTTAATAATATCTTCTTCTTTTTTTAATTATTGAATGACATGAATTTTTTTCTTTTTTTCGTTTTTTGAATAAAATTGGGGCTTTCTCCAACTTAAGGGCCCGAGGCCATTGTTTAAGTGGCCTTATGGTTGAGCCAGCCTTAGATGCATTTAAAACGGGAAATTGTACATGTATATAAAATTAGTTAGAGCAAAATTTTGAGTACCCATATCATTAAAAAAAATAATAATAATAATAAAATAAAATTGCTCTTATCTCTTTGCATGATTAGGGGTGTGGAGAGGCTCTATACAGACCTAAGTAGTAAGTACTATCCAACCTTAATTGGTGACTTTTCTGGCTTTAATAGCCTATATGACATTATGATCTACATCACCAGTTTGATTCTTTGATTAATTAATTAATTGTAATCTGGGTGGATAAAAGGTCTAGTAGGCATGAATCCAAAATCCACCTCTTTTTTATTGTGAACTACCTTGAGGGTCAAAATGGTTTTAAGGTGAAATTGAAATTCAGGTATCTATAAGGTCTTTCGTCATCGTTCCTCATTTCAATTAATTATTGTACTTGAGAAAAAAATACAATCAGATTCCCATTGGAAGGAGTAACATCATTAGTTTGGTCAGTTTTTCTACCAGTATAGATCAATTTCTACGCTGACGTCAAGGTTGGGACCACATCGGGACTTGAAGCTGATAGCGCCATAGCGGTTGCAATTTTTTCCCTTCACTGAGCTTAAAACAATATTATAAAGCCTAAGACATTGTTTTGGTCCTTAAAGATATATATATTTCGTTTTTCGCCCCAAAATTTCTAAAAGTTTTTTTTTTTAAATTCTTAAATTATTGAAATTGTTAAACCTCTTTTTAAAGAAGGTTTCTTTTTAAAACAATTTAATGACGAAAAATAAATTTTCTCAATAGATTCGTGATGAAAAAATCATTTTAAGTTGAAGGACAAAAAGTGTAACGTTTTCAATAATTTAAAAAATAAAAATAAAAATAAAAATAAAAAGGTTTTTAGGATGAATAGTGAAAAAAAATTCATGTAAATTTTAAGAGCAAAAATAATATTTAACCTATTATATAAAAACATAGAGTTGTGAAGGAGCACGTCCTACTAGACGTGTACATTTATTCATGTATTAAGAAGGACCGTTGGTGCAACATTATCTAATTGAGAAAAAGGGAAATTCAACACGAAGGGAGTTGCTTAGTATAGCGAGCTACAATATGTATTTCGGGAAGTATAAGTTTCGAGTTTGACATTCTATGACAATGGATTCCTTTGGTGTTACTTCTAGTGCCATTAAATCTAGTAATTACTTGGCGTGTATGAGGTGGAGGAACTGTCTGTGCCCATAGTATTAGTTGAGTCAAAATTTCGGATACCCTGCTTAAAAAGAAAAATGGTAATTCAACCTTTGTCATAACCAATCCTGCAAGCCTGACTGCGAATTAATGTTGTGCTAATTATTCATTTTCATAATCCTAGTATCCTAAAATATCCAATGAGGTTTGTGTTTGAACCTTCAATATTTATTTGTGAACTCAAATACACAATCACATTGTTTCTACACACCACTTAATAAGTTAATATATATATATATGGGTCATTCTACAATGCCCACACTCTTTTTGTGGGTATGGTACCCACTCAATTGGTACCATCAAATGTGATATAAGTACCATCATATGTGATGTTGGTACTATCCAATATAATATTGGTACTATCTGATTTTTTATATATATTAATTTAAATAATAAATAAAAATGGTAGGTACTATCATATGTGAGGTAGGTACCATAATATGTGATATTGGTACCACTAATGTGAGATTTTATCAATTAGAGGTACGGTACCCACATGGGTACTGTAGAATTACCCATATATATATATATATATATATATATTAGGTATTGTGTGCACTCCTCAACGTGCAACAATAAATACCCTTTTTTTACCTTTCTTTTTATTATGTTTCTTTTCGATTTTTCCTTCTTCTTCTTTTTTTATTGATTAAAGCACAAAGACTAAAAAACCAAAGTAGAGGAACCCCTTCCATCATCCAAATCCTCAAGCACCGAAGAGGGAAGCTCAAAGATTTGAATGGTTCCAAAGCGCATTTCATCCATATATTGAACCGTAAAGTAAGGTTGATGTTTAAGGCCCATTTTGTCATTTTGTGTGCTATATTCAGTTAAGTCCAACCCTATAATATTAATGGACAGCAGTACATGGTATTGGACCTCCAAGCCCAACGATATTACTGGACAGCTTTACTGCTATGTTTGGATGGAGGGAAACGATGGAGGAGGAGAGGGTACTGGACTTGCAAGCCCAAAATTATGTCCTAATGATGTCAACTTATATCTATTCTTTTAAAGTTATCAAATGTGGTTCACAATTGTTAATTTATATGACCACTCATCTCTCATTTCCTCCCCTACAACTTCCAAACAAAGGAGATGGATATTTATTCCCTTCCCCTCTACTTAATTTTTAAAACACCCAAACAAGGTGAAGGGGTTAATCATTTCCCTCCCCTCTCTCTACTCTCCTACCCCTCTTACCCTCTACTCTCATCTACTTCCAAACTTGCAAATATAGCATACATGTATTGGTCCTCCACGGCCAATAAAAATAGCAAACATTATTGCACAACATGGAAGTGAGGAGTTCATTGGAGACGAGAATTCACAACACATGTAGAATTCATCATATTTTTGCATGAGGAGAAAGACATCTTCAATCTCAATAAAAATAATAATAATAATAATAATAAATTGATATTTTTTTTTTTTACAATTGTGTTGACATCCCATTTTGCAACCATTAATTTTATTTTTTTACACTTTAGAGAATAAAGGGTAAAATGGTAATTTCACAGATCTGAAAATTCTAAATTGGTCTAGAAATTGAAAATCGTATCTTAATTGATCCATATTGAGCTAAGAATGAGAAGGCATTTTTTTTTAATTCAAAATAGGATTAAAAACCAAGGCTTTATAAAGGAAATAACTTTGATTGGTTGAAAATAATACTTACTATGAACATGCATGCATAGGATTATTTATAAATTAATTTGATTGGTCATCTAAATGATTAAATTTAAAATAGGGAAAAGTACACTTTACCCAACTGTGATTTGGCCAATTACACTTTTCCTACCCATGGTTTCAAACTTGAAACTTTGCCCACCTAAGCTGTCACTACCATTAACCTAGACAAAATTAAAACAAAAGAAAAGAAAAACCCACGGCTCTCTCTCATCTTCTCTCTCATGTTTGATAAACCCACACCCTCACCAGGAAACCTTCACATGTACTTCCAGTCAGCCCTCACCATTTGATAAACCCACACCCACATCGGGGTTAGAAGCTGATAGCATTTGCAATTTGTTCCCTTCACTGAGCTTAAAACAATATTGACTAAAGTCTATTTTTGGCCCCCTAACTTAGGAAGTGTTTTCATTTTGACCCACTAACTTCAAAAATTTTCATTTAGACCTTATAAGTCTATTTAGTTATCAAACGGGCACTTCCGTTTATCTCAGTTAGAGTCTCATCCGTTAAGTGCCTAGTTATGCCACTTTAATGCTGACAAAGCATCCTATGTGGCTCTATTTAATACATCAGCACTAGTAAAAAAAAAAAATCATTAAAACTCAATTAAACTACACCGTTTCATGCTATTTAAACCCATTATCAGTTCACCAAAACGGTGTCGTTTCACACTACAATCAGAACCCGCCTACATCAGATCATCACGATTTTCACCTTTCTTTTTCACTTTCCAAGATTAGATCAGAGCACACATGCTAGATATGGGATCATTCCACCAATCAAGCTAGAGATCATATCCATCCCGTGATTTCCAACCACAACACCCCGTTGATTTGGGATTTTCGATTTGCTAAAGCAAAGAAGAGAGATGAAATCTGGGAGTTTAAATCTGGGGTTTTTAGTTAGTTGGTGGAGATCGGAGTGAAATATACAAGGCTTAAAAAGTCTGAAAGTGTTGTTTGCTTAAAATGTTTGGCTTTCAGGAGTTTTGGATTTGTTGTGAAATCAAAGAAGAGAAGTTTGGATGGTCAAAAGTTTTGGTCCTCAAAGATTGCATAAATTTCATTTTTCTCCCTAAAATTTTGAAAAAGGTTTTTTTTTTTTCCGTTTTTAAACTTTTAAAAAAATTACATCTTTTTTTAAAGAGTGTTGTTTTTTTTACCAATTTAATGATGAAAAAATAAATTTTTCAATAGATTAGGGATGAAAAAATCTTTTTAAGTTGAAGGACAAAAAGTGTAACGTTTTCAAGTAGTTTAAGAACAAAACAAAAATAAGTTTTAGGACAAAAAAGTAAAATTCATGCAAGCTCTAAGGGCGAAACGAATATTTAACCTATTATATATATAACCGTAGAGTTGTGAAGGAGCGCGTCCTACCAAATGTGTACATTATTCATGTATGAGAGATTGTTGGTGCAACATTATCTAACAAAAAAATAAAAATAAAAAGGGAAATTCAATCCCAAGGGATTAGCCTAGTATAACGAGCTATAATATGCACTTTAAGAAGTATACACAACAATGGATTCCTTTGTTGGTACCTATAGAGCTATTAGACCCGGTATTACCCGGTGTGTTTGGTATTAGTTTGGACGAAATTTTGGATATCCATGCTTAAGAAAAATATATATTGGAAATTCAACATTTGTCATAACCAATCCTGCAAGCTTGGTTGCCTGTTAATGTTGTGCTAATTATTCAATTTCATAATCCTATTATCCTAAAATATTTTTTTGATAAATCATAGTATCCTAAAATATCCAGCGAAGTTTGTGTTTGAATCTTTAGCATTTTTTTAACAATGATACTTGTACGGAATCACACCATTTATACACCACTTATATGGATATATATAAATTATAAACATTTATGAACGTTAATTTCCACAATTAATTAACGTGCAACAATAATTACCCTTATTTTTTTGTCCTTTCTTTTTATTATGTTTCTTTTAGATTGTTCCATAGTGCACCTGTGAATGCATTTCAATTATATTTTGAACCGTAGAGTAAGGATGTTGTTCAGGGCCCATTTTGTGTGCTATATTCAGTTAAGTCCAGCCCTATAATATTAATGGACAGCAATACTTGGTTCTGAACCTCCACGCCCAATGATATTACTGGACTATTTTAAATTTTGGGCCTCCGTGCCCAATAAAAATAGCATAGGATTCAGACGGCATTTTTGGCCCAATAATGCATTTTTTAAAAAAATTTTGCCAAAAAGTACCCTTTGAAAGTTATATAGGGACGTAGACCAGTTTTAAAATCGTCTCTTCAAGGGACGATTTTTAAGCACAAATCGTCTCTTCAAGAGACGATTTCTTGTTTTTCTTTTTCTTTTTTTTTTTTTCTTTTTTTTTTAATTTAAAGATAAAATCGTCTCTTCAAGAGACGATTTTTTTTTTTCTTTTTTTTTAATTTTTTTTTATTTAAAAAGGAAAATCGTCTCTTCGAAGAGACGATTTTGCTTAAAAAACGATTTTTTTCCTTTTTTTAAATTTTTTTTTAAAATGGCGCATTTAAAAAAAAAAATTTTAAGTAAAAATCGTCTTTTGAAGAGACGATTTTTTTTTTATTATTTTTTTTAATTTAAAAGAACAAATCGTCTCTTGAAGAGACGATTTTTCTTTAAATTTTTTTTTTTTTTTAAATGCGCCATTTTAAAAAAAATATTTAAAAAAAAAAAAGGAAAAAATCGTTTTTTAAGCAAAATCGTCTCTTCTAAAGAGACAATTTTAAGCTTTTTCTTAAAAAACGTGCCGCCAGCACTTTAAACTCAAAAACCAGATTTGTTTTTCCAAACTTCGCCCAGCTCTCTTTTTCTAGCAGCAGTAACCCCTTAAACTTCTTATTCACCTACTTCTTCAATCAAAGGTTCCTCACACTTCATATGTAAGTAAATAAGTTAGATCTATACACTTCTTTTATTTTAAATGTTTCTAATACATAATTTATTCTCTTACCCATACTAATAATTGTTTGTTGTTATTCTTGTTGTGTTAGAGAATGAATATGTAACAACCACATAGTTTTGTACTAATTCTTAGGAAAAAAAGAAGAGAATTTCTACACTTTGAGGAGTTTTTAGACTCTTGTAACTTGTCTTAATGGTTTGGTGTTACTGATTTGGGTTATGTATAACTTGACATTGGAGTGGAATTTGGGACAAAATTTTGGGAGTATAAACTCAACTCAGCAGACTATATTTCTGTAAAGTTTCATAATTTGTTATTATGTTTTCGGGTTTCTAATGACAGTCTAAGTAGAGCTGTTTCACTGCAGAATGCAGTTGGAGTACTCTAGGTTGAATCCTTTGTAACTCCACTAAGAGATTGAGTTTTGACACAAAATTTGGGGTGTATTAGGTTAACATATATATGTTCTAATCTGGAGATTTTGGTGATTTTTAGAGACTCCTAGGTATTTTAATATTTAATTCCAAGTGGACTGATCTGCTTTAGAAATTAATGTGGGAGGTTGTAACCTTGAACTCTTAGAAACCTAACCTATGAGCATTATCTTTATAAATCGAAGGCTGCCCATATTCTAATAATATTTTGATTTTATCTATATAAAAAAAAAAAAACAAAGGATACTTAATACTTTGGATTCCCAGAATTTAATGTGCTTTTTTTGTTTTTTTGTTTTTTTAAGTGGCAGCTTGAACTTTATTACTACGAAAAAAGAAAGATTTATACAACTGAGAGACAAGTAGGAGAACCCAACCAGGTCTCAGAATCACGAATATAACAAACGTAGTCTGTTAAAAGTTAAAACTAGTGCAGCAGAATTGCATTCCTTAGACACATAAACAAACCGAAAATTGAAAAAAAGAGGCAACTGACATCACTTCATGCAGCCTAGAGAGGGAAACTCGAGCTTGAGGAGTTCCTGATTGGCTAACTCTTAATTGCAGTTCGACTTGGAGATCTCCAAGATCCCTTGTTGCTGGCAAAAGCAGAGAGCATTAACAAAAAGGGACTTCGTGCCAGCTGTTGATGGCAAATCTTATTATTTTTTTTTTAACGTTATTTTGGGTTCCAAGAAAAACAATGGTCTCTGTTTGACTGGTTATAGAAGTTTGGATTTTTTTTCACCGTAGTTCTCTTAGCAACCAACTGGAGTAAAGCTTGCTACTTGCTAGTAAGCTTTTTAGTTACTTTCTATCTATGGTTCTGCTCTTTGCTTCATGATAGAAATTTGTGACTAATTTTGTGTTGCATTTTCATTTGTTTGACTTACTTGTTTCATAGAAAGTTTAGTTTTTGCATTGTAAGCTCTCTCTTTGGTTGTTTCAGCAGTACTAACATCGGAGTTTAGGAGGTAAAATGATATTATACTAGACTCTCTCTCTTTCACACACACTCCAAAATCCTTTTTTAAATTACATGTAAATAGCTTTGAATGCTTGTCTTGTTAGGAGTTTCCATTGCAAGAGAACTTAGGTTGGCCAATAAAGTTCATAACTTTGCAATTGTTCTCCTACATTGAGTTTGTGTTTGTGCTGAAAACATTTTCTTTTGATTCACATTAAAAAGCTAATTCCATGTTTTGTGCTTTGTAAGGTCCATGTGCAGATTGGATAGTGTCTCTTAAGAGCATCATGGGAAACATTGCCTTGAAATTTACTAGCTGCTCATCTCTACGGTGTCTTGAAAAGTCAAAGGAGCAACAATCCATCCCCTTAGAGATCGTTATGGAGATCCTGAGCTGGCTGCCAATCAAGTATGTGCTGAGAATGAAGTGTGTTTGCAAGCAATGGTATGCTTTAACTCAATATTTGTAACTCGGCTCATATGCTTTTCAATAAAGAGACGATCTTGAGTTAAAGCATACCATTGCTTGCAAACACACTTCATTCTCAGCACATACTTGACTGGCAGCCAGCTCAGGATCTCCATAACGATCTCTAAGGGAATGGATTGTCGCTCCTTTGACGTTTCAAGACACCGTAGAGATGAGCAACTAGTAAATTTCAAGGCAATGTTTCCCATGATGCTCTTAAGAGACGCTATCCAATCTGCACATGGACCTTACAAAGCACAAAACATGGAATTAGCTTTTTAATTTGAATCAAAAGAAAATGTTTTCAGCACAAAACACAAACTCAATGTAGGAGAACAATTGCAAAGTTATGAACTTTATTGGCCAACCTAAGTTCTCTTGCAATGGACACTCCTAACAAGACAAGCATTCAAAGCTATTTACATGTAATTTAAAAAAGGATTTTGGAGTGTGTGTGAAAGAGAGAGAGTCTAGTATAATATCATTTTACCTCCTAAACTCCGATGTTAGTAATGCTGAAACAACCAAAGAGAGAGCTTACAATGCAAAAACTAAACTTTCTATGAAACAAGTAAGTCAAACAAATGAAAATGCAACACAAAATTAGTCACAAATTTCTATCATGAAGCAAAGAGCAGAACCATAGAAAGTAACTAAAAAGCTTACTAGCAAGTAGAAAGCTTTACTCCAGTTGGTTGCTAAGAGAACTAAGGTGAAAAAAAATCCAAACTTCTATAAGCAGTCAAACAGAGACCATTGTTTTTCTTGGAACCCAAAATAATGTTAAAAAAATAATAATAAGATTTGCCATCAACAGCTGGCACGAAGCCCCTTTTTGTTAATGCTCTCTGCTTTTGCCAGCAACAGGGGATCCTGGAGATCTCCAAGTCGAACTGCAATTAAGAGTTAGCCAATCAGGTCCTCAAGCTCGAGTTTCCCTCTTTAGGCTGCATGAAGTGATGTCAGTTGCCTCTTTTTTTCAATTGTCAGTTTGTTTATGTGTCTAAGGAATGCAATTCTGCTGCACTAGTTTTAACTTTTAACAGACTACGTTTGTTATATTCGTGATTCTGAGACCTGGTTAGGTTATCCTACTTGTCTCTCCTCAGTTGTATAAATCTTTCTTTTTTCGTAGTAACAAAGTTCAAGCTGCCACTTAAAAAAACAAAAAAAGCACATTAAATTCTGGGAATCCAAAGTATTAAGTATCCTTTGTTTTTTTTTTTTTTAAAGATAATGCTCATGGGTAGGATAGAGGGTAACTGTGTGGGTGGACTATTGACCGAGTGGGTGGACTGTATGGGTGGACTGCTGACCGGGTGGGTGGATGAGCTGGGCTTGACAATGTCGGGGGCAACTGGGTGGGTGGACTCTCTAGGAGGTAATCGATTAAGGAATTGGGCAATTTTTAGACTCCAATATGCCTCCTTACTTGCTGGATGGGATGATGGAAACATTTGATAAATATTTACCAATACATCAGCCTATCATAAAATTAAAGATGTCATAAAATTAATCCAAAAAAATAACTTCTAACACACATATATTTTTTTGTTAAATACCATAAAACACACCCGAATCCAACCCATAAGAGTGTATAAAAAATTAAATCATACAGTTTCAAAATGTAACAAATTCAATCAATGTCTCATACTAAACTCCAAACATAACATCATTCCACTTAAATGGGTTGAGTTTAATTTTTTACTTTTGAAACTATAAAGTTTAGTTTGTTACACACTATAAACTGTGGGATTTAAACTGTCATTTTATCTTATCCCATCCCGACTTCTATCATTCAATTGCTACAATAATATCACTACAATTGCTAGGCATGAGTGATGCAAAACTAATATCAAGTAAAAACCCTTACCAGAGCATCAAAAGCAGCGCTTCGCTTGCTGATATAGCGTCAAGTGATCCTGCGATACCATACCATGTACTCATCGTTATAGGGCATGGGATGCAATACTGGGTCACTTGTAATGACATGCTCAAGTCAATTATTCCACATATCAACATGCGACTCGTGGTCTTTCGTCCAATCTGCACCTCTCTTCCTCAAAGTTACTACATGCAAGGTAACATCAGTATTGATGGGCCTAGGTATGGACTGCTGCATTCCAAATTGACGTAAGACACGATTGGGGCAGTGCATCTCTACAATATGCAAACATATCAATGGCGCCACCGTACGCCATATCTCTCGTCCTTGTAGGCAATAGTCTGGCAAATCAGCATTAATGTACGGCTGCCAAACAATCTACAAAAGTATACACACAATAGAAGTATTAACAAAATAGACGAATTAACAAATGGAGACTGTACATGTGTACTGTACAAGTGTGTGTTGGATAAGTAGTGTAATGGACCTAAAGCCCAATGGGCCTACATAATATATACTAACAATAACAACCATGAATACAGTGAATATACACCAAATACAAACATAGTACCTCATCGGGGTGTTGCATACCCAACACTGATCGATCATTAAGTAAGACATGAGTGCTAACATTTTTCTGGCACTTTGCATTGCACCACCTATAACATAACATAACCATTCATGTGCTTACATAAAACACATACAATAATTTTTAAAATATTGTGAAGCATATGAGCAATTAACCAAGGAAAATCTATAATATATATATATATATACATACCTAATGCTATACGGCCCCTGAGGTAGCGGCTGACCTACAGCATCCACACCATAATCAATAGGCTGGATAGACACGATCTCTGGTGTCATATGTGAGAACCTAGACCATGCCCATAATTGCACCAAGATCAAGGCACCACCAATGTCTTTTGTATTTGCCTTAGTGGCGTTACATAGCTGTCTATACAACCATGCCAAGGCTACAGAACCCCAACTATATTCTCCAGCAGTATCAAAGTCCTCCAAAAACTTCAACCATATAAGGTGCACCTTATCCACAGAGGTGTCAGCAAAAACACTACCCCCAAGCATCTCTAAGATATAAGCTCGTGCATACCACTGCACAATGACCTCATTAGCATCATCAGGTAACACACCAAATTGCTCACTGAGCCATGTCATACTTAGACGGCACCCATCTATCTTATCCGATGGGGGAATGACACCGAGTAATTCACCGCACAAATCAAGCCATTTCAAGTCCGTCGACCGAATAACTGGTCAACCATCAACTGGCAACCCCAACATCACCTTCATATCCTGTAAGGTGATGGTCATCTCACCAAAGGGTAGGTGGAAGGTATGGGTCTCCGGACGCCATCGCTCGACAAAGGCAGAGATCAATGCCCAACCGAGCTATATGAACCTCAGACAATATAGGCCATAGAATCCGGCCCTCTGGAGGTAAGAAACTATACGCAGATGTGGCCGATCAGAACGTGATAATACCACCTCACGACGACAACAATGCAATATCAGCTTACCTCTCTGCAAAATGTAAAAAAAAAAAATTAATATACGTTATAACTTTATTGTTTAGAGCATTCCCAAAGGATATAATAAAATAAACTATAATGCTTGGGCAAAAATGACCAAGCACTATAGTTTAAAGTTATTTTGCCTAACATATTACAAATCCAATGGGAGCGGTTTTGGGCTTCATAAGCCATATTTTGGCTTAAATGGTATTTTACCTAACCAATTGAGAATACTCTAACGCTATAACTTAAAAAACAACTAATTATTTTTTTATAAGAAAACAACTAATAATCATACCATATTATCATTCCAAATATCCGTCGATCGATGGTTGGCCTGCAACGTCAAAACAGACGCGTGGTCTAGGAATGATATCAAGATCATCCATATCTGACTACTGCTGCAACAATAAAGACATTGATATGTCAACTCACAAGCACTAACTTCCAACAAGATAAATGAAATGCTCATAAATAATAAGATAAAACATTCAGGGAAACCCATATCAAACAAATTCTAAAAACAGTGAAATGTCAACTTTTATAAACTTAATGCCCGTGAATAATAAAGACAAAATCAATATAAGCTATATAAACAATCACCAAGATCCCTATTTATAATTTAACTTATCCCCTTTGAGGTACAACACAAATATAGCTAACACCTTCAACCAGGGAAGAGGAAGACCCCTATATAGTTATATGTATGAACCACTGCTTGACATCGATAATCCAATAGTTATATGTATGAACCACTGCCGAATTTAACTACAAAACTTCTCTTTTTTCTTGCTTTCCCATTCCTGTTTGTTGTTTCCGCCAAGGCGGCTAAGCCAATACACACGTAAACAGTGAACTTAAACTTACATCCAAAAATAAGAAAGAAATAAAAAAATAAAAAACAGTTTTGGTTTTATGTGCAGGCTTGATTATCCAATGGGGATAAATCATAAATCCCCTCCCCACCTAGTGTCAGGTGCCTTTGGAAGACTCTCTATGAAGCATCACAGAAACCACATAAGGCATAGTTTTTTGGAGCAAAAAATAAAATTCATTCAAAGAAGAAAAATAATGTCCATATGGGTGTCCCATATTTCCCTCCCAAGAACTCTCCTTGAACCATCATATTCACAATTTCTAGCCAACAGCCAAAATATGAAATCGAGAAAAAGAAAAATGCCATGAAGGTCCATCTAGGACTACTTCTTTCCCATCTAGTCCAAGTTCAAATTTGAGCAACAACAGGAAGTGAAGTGATAGGTGAACTCACACCACACCCTCCAACCGTTAAACCCAAGCAAACTCATACCACTACTACTACAACAACAACAACAAAAGACCCCAAACTCATACATGGTACATAACAAAAATTAATTAACATTGGAGCAAAGGATCCAACATCAATGTTCCTAGTTCCTTAAAATTGAACCTAGATATTAATCAAATCTTTTTATTACCGGTTAAAAAATAACCCTAAAATCCTAAAACCCTAAAATCCATTTGTAACCTAACTAAAAATCAACCTTAATTAACTTCAAACCTTAACTAACTAACAATTAAAAATAAATTTTGAGAATGGTTCAGAGAGTACCGGAGTTGGTGTGGTGGAGAGAGAAAGAGACCGGCTGGAGCAGAGAGCAGACAGCAGAGAAGCGGCCAAAGAGAGACCGGCCCGAGCCCGGAGCAGAGAAGCGGCGACAGAGAGAGAGGGATCGATCGATCGTGGTGGACGGTGGAATCGCGTCGCCAGAGAGAGAGAGTGTCGCCAAAGAGAGAGAGAGTCGATGAGAGAGACGGGAAAGTTTTGATTTGAAATATCAAGTTTTAATTTTAAAAAAGTTGATAAAAATATCTGGTTTTAAAAAAAAAAATTAAAATAAAAAGACGGCCAAAATTGAACTTTTTTAACTTTTTTTAAAAAACCAGTTTTAAAAAAAATAAAAAAATTGTTTTTTTTTTTTTAAAAGATCAAATCGTCTCTGGAAGACGATTTTCATCAAATTGATTTTTTCTTTTAAATTTTAAATAAATAAATAAAAATTAAAAGTAAAAAGGAAAAATCATCTCTGCAAGAGACCTTCTTGAGTTTAAAAATCGTCTCTTGAACAAAAGATTTTAAAACTGGCCCACGTTCCTATATAAGTTTGGAAGGGTGCTTTTTGGCAAAAAAAACTTTTAAAAATGCGTTATTGGAGAAAAAAAAATCGATTCAGACATTACTGGTACTGAACCTCCACGCCCAATGATATTACTGGACTATTTTACATGTATTGGGCCTCCGAGCCCAATAAAAATAGCATAGGATTCAGACATCTTCAATCTCAATAAAAAATTGGTAGTTTATTTTGTGTTTGATTTGGGCTTTTGGAGATCACTCATTCAAATATGCCCTCTCTCTCTCTCTCTGGTGTTTGGGCGATTGGAATGAAAGTGTTTAATCTATGCAAGTGAGGGGAAATAAGTAATTTAATATCAATAAGGTAATGGTGTTAGTTTTTTAGCCTCTTTTATAATACATAAGGGAGGTAAGTATCACAAAATAAAACACATAATAGTTTCTTGTTTTAAGGATAAACTACTGGGCAGGTTTATGTAATTTACCTTCAAATTTAAGTGTATCACAAACCAAGAGTTTTGCCTTAAATTGATCCTAAAAGGCCATCATCACATCATGTAATGGACTTAATTCAGTTGAGATAGTAACCTGGAGATTGATTTGTCATGTTGTAATCTCTTGGCTACACATATGCCTTTCAGTTGATTCTAAAAAGGTCAAACTGAACTTTACCAAAATCATTTACTATCATTTATCTAAGAACACTTTTTTTTCTCATTTTTGTGCAAGACACGATCTAAAAATCATACCTTTCCGGACCCAATCCACGTCTTTACCACTAATCTAGGTTCAGTAGCATGATTTCCTTTTCCTTTTCCCGTGTTGGAGGATGTTATTTCCACTTTATATGGATATATAGGTCCTTAGAATTCTGGGATGAGGATTGAAAATGAGATGAAAATTGAAGTTTAGAAAAGGCACTATGGAATTTATTATTTACAAATTCAGCCTAAGGTATTAGGACAAGTATGAGGGAGAGCAGAGCAGTGATCGTGTGTGAGCAAGTACAAAATGAAGGTTGCCGATCGCTTTCATATCTATCAATTGGAAGCTAAAAATGCTATCAGTTATAACAAATCAATCAAGAAGAATCTGAGTTATCTCCTCAATCTTGACAAAGACAATAATTTAAACACCAAGGTATCATTAAACAATTGGAAGAATTTCACCACCTGCTTCATTATATCACTATCCCCTGAAGATAGAGAATAATAATAATACAAAGGTTCATGAAATAACATGTACAGAGGCGAAAGATCAATTTTTTGGTGGTATTTTCCTAAGCCCAACTCCAGAAACACACTTGCATATCCTAGAAGTCTCATGCACCCTATGTACAAAAACAGCAACCTCCTAACTAACCGATCATACAACATATATTAGTGTTGAGGAAAAGTCATGGCATTGACAGAGGGAACTATCATGTCAACCCTCACATTCAGATTCATCAGAATCTTCCTCAGATGTCACCTCAGAGCCTTCTTCCTCTTCATCATCAGCTGAATCAACCCTGACCGATCTACTGACAGTCATCTTTGTCAGTGCTGCAGTTTTACTAGCCCTCTGAGAGCGCATGGATATTGTTCCAGGAACGGTAGGAACAACAGAAGTGGGTGAAACTTCTTCATCAGAAGAGACCTCATCGCGCCTCACCCGTCTCCTGGAACGGGGTGGTCTGGTTGAGCGTGGGGCTGGTGTTTGTAGCATTGTCACAGAACCATCAATATCCAGGTTAAAGTCCAGTTCCAACCTCCCTACAATACATAAAGGGGAACAAAGAATCACACAGATGTTAAACACAAAAACAAAACCATTGGAAAGATAACCACATTGATTATGGAACAAAAATGCATTTGTCACCAAAACTACAGCTAACACATCAAACTCTAAACTGCATATACTATAAGTGAATTGGGTTAATGATTTAAATTACTCCCATAACTTAACATGTTTGGCTTGCTACTACCACACTAATGCCTTGTATGAAGCGTGTAGGGAATCATCAACATATGTAATCTTTATCAACATGGACAAAGCAAGAATTTGCACCTACTAAACTATCACTTTTCTACTTTATTACTGGAAACTTCTGGAGCAATTTACCAAGCCCCAAAAGTTAATGTTACCATATGCAGCACAATATTAAAAAAGAACTGTCCCTCCCTTGCCCTTCCACAGAAATGTAAAGGTTTTACCCAAAATAAGATTAGCTTGATCTTGCAACAGTTCCTGATCTGGTTCTCTATCTAATGCCTTAAGATGCTCAGCCATCCGCTCCAGTTCCTTAACAAGATCTTTCTCTGCCAAGACAGGCCCAGCCACATGACTTAGGAGCCTCCTCATTAACTTTATTGACCCTTGTTCTGATAACCGAAAATGGAGCAAGATAAGTATTCTACATAGTGCCGAAACATATGACCTCTCAGCAGCTGTCTTCTTCATATGGAAGCTCGCCACCTCAAAAAAAATCATAAAAAGACAAATCTATAAGTTCAATGACTGCAATATTCAATTGAAGTGTTCTTTTGAAAGGACATTTGAACCTAGGAATTTTACATATATAGCATCTAATATGCTTATCACTTAGGAATTAACATCATATCAGATGCAGAAGAGATCATATATGATATTCATGTGACATTTTTTGTTTTTGGATAAACTAGTGTTTTCGTTCCTAAACTTTGTATAAAGTTCGTTTTTCGTTCCTGAACTTTAAAAAGTTCGTTTTTCGTCCCTAAACTTTGAAAAAGTTCTTTTTTACAAATGAATTTCATCCCTAAACTTTTTTTTAAAATGACAAAATTCATGTGTAAAAACGAGCTTTTTCGAAGTTCAGAGATGAAAAACGAACTTTTCAAAGTTCAGGGATGAAAAACGAATTTCATGCAAAGTTTAGGGACGAAAACAATAGTTAACTTTTGTTTTTTAATAACTATGATAGTCATGAGACTATTACATATAAATTAGGTTATCAGACATCACTTCCTACAGGAGTACAGACTCCTTCAAATAACATTTTTTATTTGTATTATATTCTAATTTTGCATACCAAATGTGCTTTTAGAACATCCATCAAATTTAGAGGATTGATGTGACTTGGTTTCTTGTATCATGTATTTCAATACTATAAATTCCATCCATAGACAGCCCATTGGCAATCATAATTATTATATCCATAACTTATACTATAACGGGAGCTTTAGCAAGGTCAAGCAGTAGTACTAACTTATAATAATGGAATCCAAAAGTTGTAAACAAGTACCTCTACGGCAATGCGTATTGCAAGCCCCTCTTCACCACACTCAAGTGGAGGTTCTAGAGAACCATCTATAACTTCTGGTAGTTCACTATTCCCATTTTCATCCTCTTTTGCGGTCTCCTTTTCATATAATGGAGCTTGCATCATCTGCAGCATGAAACGTGATGCTTGGACTGCACACTTACGCATGTCAGACAACAGAACTGCAGAACCCCCAGAATTGCCATTGATGCCTGGCCACATTGAACGCGTGATGGGAATGAAAGCCTTTGATAAATATTTCTGCATTTACAGGACCAAAATACTTAGGTCATCAACATAAAACAAAATCCTCATATTTATTAAATAGATATATAAGACACCAAATCTTGAAATCTGCATCACTTGCCTTGTGAGTAACAGAGAGGGAAGGATAATGCTCAAAGAAAACAGATAAACACTGCTTCAACCTAGTCAATAAGCCAAGGAGAATTAATTTTAATAGGCTATGTATATAAAAAAGATCAAAAGAATTGAAATTAGAAAGGCACTACATCAGCCTACCTCTGCAGGTCGTTTCTTTCATTGCTGAAATACAAATAAATGAGCTTGGCCAAGAGAAATGGATGTAAAGAAGCTGGTATGCTCGGATAGTTCTCACTTAGAAGAAGAATCTTTGCAAATCCCTCCCCAAGAATAGCTTGAACAGATTCATATTCATCACTTGCTAAAGAGTTGCCCCACTCATCTTTGTCAATTCCAGCATATAAGAGATCAAGCATTTGAACATTCAAACCTTCACCTGTATCAGATAAATTTACAGGACTAAAAGCCTTCTTATCATCTTGGCCTTTTGATGAAAAATTCACGCCTAAGGCCCTGTCGAGTTCCTGAGGCCCATGCCACATCACAAGATCAATTAAGGCCTTACAAGCCACTACACTAATTGGAGAGGGACCATTAACAAAAGAAAGCCTCAATTGCTTTACTAGTTCCTCACTTGGCTTCTTCTCTAACAACCCAAAAAGCCCAAGGCACCTAACAGCAATCCTCTGCACATCCAAGTGAACATGTTTTGCCTGCAATTAAAGTCCTTGCCAGTAAATACATTTACAAAGACAGTTTTGAGCTATGTTATATGCTTATAGAGACAATTCAAAAGTGAGGAGTAACTGAATTAAGC
Source organism: Fagus sylvatica (assembly GCA_907173295.1). Taxonomy (NCBI): domain Eukaryota; kingdom Viridiplantae; phylum Streptophyta; class Magnoliopsida; order Fagales; family Fagaceae; genus Fagus; species Fagus sylvatica. The sequence continues at coordinate 42,058,603 of OU015762.1, forward strand.
ACATACAACGTACGAAAGGTATGGAAAAAGTTTCTCCTAGGGTGTCTAAATATTGCATTGAGGGAAGCGAACATATTCCTTCATTACCACAATTTTTTTTTTTTTTGACAAGTGCTTTACCACAATTATCAATTTATGTACTTGATTTTCTTGAACTGCATAGATATTTAAACATCATATTGGGTGAACAAACAAATTGTCTTCCACATAAACAACAACAACAAATCCTTAACCCCAAAACAAACTAGTCAAGCTCGGTCATATGTATTCTTATCCACCATTCTATCCTATCTAAAATCATACTCTCTATCACCTCTTTAACTAACATCTCCTTTTTTACTATTTCTACTAATGTTATTTTAGGTCTTCCTCTATCTCTTTTCATTCCCTCACTTGAATCCAATAACTCTTTCTCATTGGTGCATTGATCACTCTCCTTCGCGCATGACCAACCATCTCATGAAACTCTATCTAATATTTTTATCAATAGGAGTCACCCCTATCTTTAGACGAATTTCTTCACTTTGTATCCTATATATTTTCACTTATTCATCTAAGCATTTTTATTTCAACTACACTCATTTTATGAATATATTGCTTCTTAATAGCCCAAACTTCAATACTATGTAGGTTTTTATAAGTAGATACTATATAGTATAGCTGGTCTATTAGGTTGTGCAAGTGACAAAAGCTATACTTTAATGATCGACCCCTCTCCTTGTGTTCCATGGCTTTGAGGTTGAACAAATCCTACTACTTAACATACACATGTACCAAACACTGATTCTCCTAACTGAATCCATTTAGCATAGATTATAACAAGTTTGAAAGGAAAACCATAGGCCAAAGAAAAAAAAATACTTGACATACAATAACTCATTACCCCTGGAAGCAATAAAGATTGCAGTAGTTCAAAAGGTTCAATAGCCTGTCCTTGAAGCCAACGAAATGATTTGGAATTTTCCAAGAGAAGGCCAGTAACAGCAAGGCTGTGCATCCACTGCATAAAATCTGCAGTTCTCTCCCTGCAAGACCGAGCAAGCTCTTCTACAACCCCAAGAACAATTTGTTCAAATTCACCATTAGCAGCATGGACTTTCTTTGCCAGTCCAGACACTGCATCAGCCCATTCTCTGTCTCCACCAAGATTTATCCCATCTCCTATGACAACCATGTTCCCATCATCATCCACTTCATGATCAAGAGGCTTGTGTAGAAGTTCCTGCACAAATGCACTAGCAACCTTCCTGTTTGTAGCATCAGAAAAATCAAGCATTGCACCAAGCAATAGTAGCTGCCGAGATGCAAAGCGATAATTTGATCCTGCATATATTAGGTCATATTAGGACACGTAGTTGGACATAATTGACTCCCATGTAAACCAAATGAATTACACCCACCAGCATCAATATGAGCTTTCACCAAATCTATATAATCAGAAACTGTTGCAGGAAGAATCCTCTCTAGAAGGTCATTATTGTCGGAAGCTTCTGCCGCATATACTGCAGCTTCAGTCCCCATTGTAGCAGCAGCATCAGAGCCTTTTGCCTGATGAAGCACAGTTAGTGATTCTCATAAGATCAAAACAAAGTATATTGGATTTAGCATATGTAACTACAAGAATTATTACAAAACTGTAGTGTGAGAAACGACAAAACTGATAACTCCAAGAGCTGTTTGATCTTTCAATGGACTTTCATTAGCACTAATAACATTCTGTAAAAATCTATTCCTCAAGTTATAATTTCTCTTCCCAAGCAAAATAGGAATTCCAAGACATTAGATTAATATGAATTCTGACAATCTCAGCAAGAGATTACTCAAAATGATTGAAACTGATAAGGGACAACGGCAACCATGAGCATCAATCAATTAAACAACTTTAGTAAAAAGATAATTCTGAATCCATGCTCTAAAATTTAATTTACGTGGGTTGTCGATTTTTTGTGTTGAACTCCAAATGTTTTAAGAATTTCAAGAGTTTCTGTAAGGATGAGACTTATGTTGCCTCCTGTTATTTGCATAACAGAGTATAGATTAGTGTTTTACATGCAGTGGAAGAAAATCCTGTGTGAAAATTTAATTATTGTCTATTGGGCATTTCAATAATTACGCATGGTTCTCAAGAAAGGAGATAAAAACCTTTGGGAATATGTTTTATAGAAGACATTATTCCCTAATTTATCTCTCTCTCTCTCTCTCTCTCTCTCTCTCCCCACCCCGGGCACTATTACACTAAAACCCAAATAAACCTCCCCCTTGCTATCAAGAAAAGCCTTGTTAGAATATTTCTCAAAAAATTAAATGGCAAAATGCGAAAATAACCCTCCAACTAAGGGTCATTTTCACACAGACCCAGTTCCAGTTTAAAGTTTTTTAACCAATGGGTTAGGGAAGTGGAAAAAATGATCCTTTTGTCTGACTTCAATCAATGATAAGGATGCAAAGTGAAAATGACCCCAAGTTGGAGGGTATTTTTGCATTTATTTCCACACCATTTCACATCAACTTAGATTTTGGGATAAATGAAAATTTGTTATGTATTAAAGCAAGTGATCCATGAGTTTGAACACTATCCCCACTCTATACTTCCCGTTTAAGTTAAATCAATTTTGAACATGGTCCGCCTTATTTTTCTTTTAAACCAGAGCCCATTCAAACCCACATCAATAAGTTTTCTCCAACCTACCCATTCAAGAGTTTCCCAAAGTTAGCGAAGTGATTAGATATTGACACCTACAGAAAACTGTCTTTATACCCAGTTTATATGTAGTAAATCAAAATAACATGGTAGCACTCCTACTGCCAAATCAAAACTAAGCATCCTTCCAATGGCAATTAGCATACAATATTTCACTTAACAATAACTCTTAAGCTGATAATTGAGTAATAGCCAATGAACGGTGTCAATAAAAATATAAAAGTCCAAAAAAAAGAGAAAGTGTTTCAATAAAAATATAAAGGGCCAGAAATTTTTTGAAAAATGAAACAAAAACTCACTTGTGCTTCATTCTGCAAGTGTCTGCACACGGTCCTCCAATAAAGAGCAACTTCTGCCTCCATCAATTGGATGCTTGGGGAGCAATGCACTGAGTTCCCTAAATTCAAAATGGGAAACCATAAAGATGCAATAAATTACAAATTGGCTCTGAATGCTTTCAAATCATAAGGCCATGAAACAGGTGAACATTTCAGCTTATGTAAATCGGTGTGTTTCGATAGCAATATGACACCAACACAGCAGATTTATATAAGCTAATATGTTCTATAAATCACATCCAACTGCAAACTCTAATGACTCTACCCTGTCCCTGGACCATGCATTTCAATGCATATCAGAAATGCATCATCTGTTCTATCTTTCTAACACTCAAGGGTCATGGACCAACAATAATATTTTCTTCATCTACAGTTGAGTAAGTTGCATGGATACAGGTACGGTATCGGGTAAGATACGGGTACGGGGATACAGCATTTCTTAAAAAACCTATGATACGATACGTCAGGGATACAGCAGTTAATTAATTAATTAATATTTTTTAGGCATATTTTGAATAATTTTGGACATAAATTATGTTTATTTTAGGTTTTAAAATTCAGTAACAACATAAAAAGCTTAAAAACATATTTGAAATTAATTTAAAGGCAATAATAAATAGCAAACAAGTACAATGACACTCATAAAATGTTGTCTCAATTACAAACCAAGAGTTAAGGTAAACTAAGCGTATCGGGTATGTATCGGATACGGGTATGTGGGCTAAAATGAAGTACCCGTGAATCCTACCTCAAGCCTCAAATTCTATTTTTAGGTAGGTTACCCGTTGAATCTGTTGCAGCAAGAAAGCTTTTAAGAAATATATGTGCTATCAGCTATGTTAAGCAATGTCATGTCGCAACACACAACTCCCCATGCACCCACTCAGCATGATAATTAACCAATCTTATATAGTTGTTTGCTGGACTAGCTAAGTATAAATACTATAAAATTCCAAAAAATAATAATAATACTATAAAGCTCACCCAACCTTCTGTTTTTTCATCTGTCGATGATATGTATTGCTGAATACTTTCACTGTCACGTAGATTCACTAAACCAGCTTTTAACAAAGCCCCCATCACAGATTCCCCAACCAATTCATAGGTTTCAACGTCAAGATACTTAAGAAGTTCTACAGGGTCTCCATTGCAGCACTTAATAAGCCACTCATCTTTCATTAACTTTAGGCACTCCTTTGAAACAGCTAGAGAACGGTCAGCAAGTCCTCTCTGAAGAATTGTTGTTCTAAGCTTAATGCTACAAAATTTATAAGAAGATATGATTCGTAAGTAGTATTGTAGCCAACTATAAAAGCTAAGCCAGAGGTTCAAATGTTCAATAATGTCAGCACCCCTCAACAGCTCAACACTAACTAGGCACAATAATTTCCATTGTTAGTGAACTCAAATATTATACATTGCTCTAAAAGAACAGTTAATACTGAAGACAGTATATAAATCGTCAATGTACCTTAGACTTTGAAGAGGAAATTTATTAGCAAGAACACAGTATGCTGCTTTGCGCACCGACTCACTCACGTCTGTGGTGCAATCAATAATTACTTGTGACGTTGCAATTGAAGGAGGCAACGATAGCACTATTGTCTTACGAACCTCCTGCAGACATGTCATAGCCTTGTCGATATCAATAAAGCCTACAATATTTCACTCCTAAGTGCAAGAGAAGTAGGGAAACTCACCGCATTGTGTTCTATGGGAAGCACGTCGAGAAACAAATCTAAGATATCGCTGTTTTCTCCGTCATTTGCAAAGCGCGAAAGAGCCCTCACAGCAAATGTACGGGTTATTGGGACCTTGTCCCTCACGCGTAGCATCATGGATTCAATTACCTCATCCCAAACTTCGTTGCTCACTTCCGCATCATCCGGCAACCGCATTACAATCTACAAGAGAATGTGCAAGAATTTCATCAAATATAAAGCTCTAGAGTAGTAGAAATTGAGACTAGTTTCAACTACCAGCCGTACCTCGGAAACAATCTGGCAGGCGCGGAACCTGGCCGTCTTGTTGGCGGCGGCGGTGGCGGTGAGGAGGAACCTGAGGAAGTCCTCGCAATCAGAGGTGGTGCTGGCGAAGATGGAGACGAAGCGGACGACGCGCTCGGTGGAGGCCACGCGCCTCTGGAGAGTGAAAAGAGGAGTTAGGGTTTTGGAGAAGGCGGAGAAGAATTGGAGTGGGGATGAACATCGGGATCGGAGGGCTGAGAGCTCCTTCAGTTTCCGGTTGTGGATGGCGTAGGAGGTCCGACTCTCGTCCAGAATCTTAGCGATTCTCTGCTTCAATTGCTTCTCTTCCTCTCTCTCCTCCGCCATTTCTCTCTCTCTGTGTCTCTCTGAAAAATTGGGGATCTAATGGGTTTCGAATTCGAGCGCGGGAGTTTTCAAATGTCGAAATCACGTAGAATGGGCCGGGCCTTGCGCTTTTCGTTACCGTTAACGTGTTGGGCTTGGCCCAAACTCCTGAACCTAAAAAACAAGCACCACTGGAGAATCAACGCCGAATGGGTCTTGAATTTCAAATTTGGCCCAATTACAAATTACATCTTCAGTTTGATTAAAGTTCAATTCAATTATTTAAGTTTTGACCGTTTCAATTTACTCCTCTAAGTTTAGTAATTTAGCCTTGAAATTTCTAACTTTCACTCTATTGACTTTAGTTTTTTTCAATTAAAAAAAAATGTTCTTTTTCATGTTCTTTTTTTTAAAAAAAAAAAAGAGGGCATTGGTAACACAAGCAAAAATAAAAATAAAATAAAAAACTGGGCAAGAGATAATGGATTGTTGAGTTTTGACTTCTCGTTTTAGCAAAAATAAAAAGAAAAAGGGTTTTGACTTCTCAATATTTATTTAAATTAAGGAATGAGTTATCAAATCAAATACCTTGAACTTGGTTCATTTTATAAACTTAAAGTCAAATAACTTGGTTTATTTTATACTTCTAATCATCCACTAATAAAAATCAAATACTCTATATATCATTATCATTATTATTTATCTTATTTTTTTTGCTAAGTATATCATTATTATTTAATTATTTGCTTGGAATATGGGAGCTAAAGTATAGTACTAAGCCCTTTTCGTCATCTAACCATAAAATTCATAAATCTCACCATTATTAAGTAGGAGTGAATAAGGGAGGAACAATTATCTCCATTGCGTGGTGTTAGGTCACACTCGCCGTCATCATAACTTTCGCTTTCAAGTTTCAACACTGGCCATCAGACAAAGAAATGTCAGCTGAATCTGCGTGGCAGCCCCGTAATAGGGTTTACCAAATAATGAGATATTACTTTTGTTTGGTGCAATCACATGCGGACATCATTGAGAATCCTTCAAGGATTTCCAACAAATCCTAAAATATCGGGAAACATACCCCACATAAGACACTCCCCATATTTACATTGAGTGAAATTTAAAGATATTTTAATAGCAAGCATAAATCTTCTATCTTATTTTTAATGTTTTATTTTATTTTTATCAATTACAATTTTTTAAAATTTAATTATTTTATAAAAATAAAAATATATATATGACAAGTTGTGCTGAGCAGAATATAAAGTTATAAAAAAATGTATAAATTATTTTTATTCATCATGGGAAATATTTTGGAATTGAAATACACTTAAGTACCAAAAGTGTAATTTGATTATATTTTCACAAAATCACAAAATTTGAGAAGTTTGATCAAAATAATAATATAAATATAATAGTAACTTATTCTCCCAACACTCTCGAACCTCGATTCAAAAAATAATAATAAAAAAATAAGAATAAAGAAGTAAGAAATAAAGAATAACGATTGAAGACGAAAGCCCACTTCACCATTAGGCCGAATAATAGCTATGGGAAACATCGAGTTGGTTTCCAATTAGACCCGCATTCTGTGTAATATTCTTTCGCTATCCTTTGGTTGGTTGTGACTTGCTTTGCAACTAACTTTCTTGGCACAAATTTTGGAGTATCCAAAATTTGTTACTGTCTTAATATAAATCTACTTGGATAAGATAAAGGAGCATTTCTCTGACAAGTATGCGGACCTAAAAGTTTTGAGGATTAAAAGCATTTATCGTAATAACTTTGTTAGAAAGATGGATACGTTGCTCCAAATGGAAAGAAACTAATGGTCCTAGAACATCGGTTTTTTTGGATAGTCCTTTATGGTTACTGGGGAACATTTCAAAGTAGAATATGTCCTCTGAATACTGCAGTGCAGAGTAATTGTAAGTTGTAAACCGCCCAATGAAACCTTCGTCTTCACCATCATCCACCAATATTGCATACATAGACGCATAAAGTCTGCCAATTCCGCACCAGATGCCACCCAACAGGCCAGTGGAAAAGACAACTAGGAGTCTAGGGACTAGGATAGCAAAATAAAAGGCTTATCCAGATACTGCATTTTCCTGTGGCATCAAATGGCCCATGCCTAGCCATGTGATCCCTTTACTTAAAGTCTTGACAAATATATCTAAGGTTACTTCTCCATCTTACAATTCTTAAAAGCCTATCCATTTATTTCAAAGTGAGTGGATTAAATTTTAACAGGTTAGCAATGTTTTTTAAAATATTAATTATCACTATTTTGAGTATTTATTTGAATTATTGATGATATAGTAAAACGTAATTCACTTAATAGATAGATAAATCTTCAAGAATTTAATGGTGGAGTTACCCTAAGAACTTTAATGGATTTTAATATGTCAAACCTAATCAGGGTGTCATTTGTTTTGAAATCAATAACTAGATGAGTGTCTAAAAAAAAAAAGGGATAATTAAATAAATAACTTGAGTACAATCCTAATTTTAATTGCATCAGTGCTTATACCCTATAATTTCAAAAATCATTAGTTCATTACAACCTAAACCTTAATAATTTTTTATTAACTACATATTAAAACAAAGTAAACTGCATTTAAAATCTCTCTAAGAAAAAAAAACAAACAAACTTCAAATTGCAAGTAATATTTTGGCAATAAAAAGGCTTGCAGAACAACATAATTATGCGTAAAACATCCTAACACGTATATAAAATTTAATGAAATATGCTCTTGTTTTGTGATTTGTTATTTCCACTAAATATTGCTTGGTAGTGAAGGAATTTTTTGGTATTAAGATACTTTTCAAGTGCAGGTTTTAAATAAGTTTTCTTTACTTTTAATTAATAAAGACTCGCTCACGCCTCACGGTCGAAATTACAATGATTTTGAAAGTATGAGGCATACTTTGTTAAAAGTAAAATTTCAAAATTTACATGAAATCAATGTCAAATTCTAGAATATCTTATGTAGTAATTATCCCAAAACAAAATGAAGGTTGCAGGTCATACAGAGGGGCTTTCTTGGGTAAAATATATATATATATATAGATGGGCTTATTACTTATTAGTTATATTACCTTAAAATGTTGCAGGAAAATCCTTCGATATTAAACTGATCCAGAATTATCAAATACTACAAAAACTTCTCAATTCCCAGTCCCTAGAGCAATTCATGGAAAGTTCTCAAAGAAAATCATGTATTGATATATCATAGATATCATATAAGGCTGATATTTCACTATTTAACAATGACGTACAGCCTCATGTCTCTATTTTCTACAACAAAGCCAAACATTGGAAAGGTCTGCTTGACAATTTCGGTACCTTAGAATTCAATAACAACAATTTGATATATTTATCCAGAAACAAAATGAGTGTTAGAGAACGCATCAAAAGACTCTTAAGTATTAAGACCCATGTCAACTTGTTTATGACATATATCTCATTCACTCACTCGCTTTCGGGTTTCACTTTCCGTTATGTTCTATATTGAGCCAATTTCAAGTAGAAAAATTATTGAAGCCAAGCTCAATAATAATGCTGACTTCTTTGGATCATCACCATAGGAAATAAAAATAAAAATCCCACCATTATTTGGTTCTTATTGTGATGAGAAAAGGGTTATAAAAAAACAACGTACAAGACTAAATTTTATGTTTACCTTTTTCTTTTTCTTTTTCTTTTTCTTTTTTGTTTGATATATGTAAGAATCTTTTGATGCGTTCTCTACTACTCATTTTGTTTCTGGATAAATATATCAAATTGTCGTTATTGAATTCTAAGATATATCATAAACAAGTTGACATGGGACGTAAGAATCTTTTGATGCGTTCTCTACCACTCATTTTGTTTGTGGATAAATATATCAAATTGTCGTTATTGAATTCTAAGGTACCGAAATTGTCAAGCAGACCTTTCCAATGTTTGGCTTTGTTATAGAAAATAGAGACATGAGCCTGTACGTCATTGTTATAGTGAAAAATCAACCTATAAAACTTAGATATAATTTCTTAGATTAGATACATTAGGTTTCCTAATTGAATTCAAACACATAGTTGCATTAATCAATGAAACATAAACAATATTATATTTTTCAAGAATATTTAAATTCAATGTATTTGAATTCAACTAGGAACCTAATGTACTTGACCTAAGGAACCATACGTAAATTTTACCCTATATCTTATCTCATTCACTCACTCACTCGCTTTCAGGTTTCACTTTCTGTTATGTTCTATATTGAGCCAATTTCAAGTAGAAAAATTATTGAAGCCAAGCTCAATAATAATGCTGACTTCTTTAGTTCATCACCATAGGAAATAAAAATAAAAATCCCACCATCATTTGGTTCTTATTGTGATGAGAAAAGGGTTATAAAAAACAAGAAGACTAAATTTTATGTGTACCTTTTTCTTTTTCTTTTTTAATGATTGACATATAACAGAATTTAGATATGGCTTACTTAGCCAACTCCTGGAATATAAATGGGAAATTACTCAAATTAGTTCTCCACGACCACGAGCTTCGCCTTCATTATATTATATTTATCCCTCCCCACAAATTCCCCTCATATTTGTAGGGGTTGACAAACCAGGTAAGGAAAATATGTAAGCATTTTTTGTACATATATATGCTTTACCCTGAATTACTTTCTATAGCCAAACCCAAAGAAAGTATTATAATCTTTTCTCAATCTCATTTTTTATTTTCGACACCATTAGAGATTATTCGGAATTTTTTTGCTGAATTTGAGATTATTTGGACTTTGCTATACGATTGCTCTATTCTTCTAGAAGGTTCTCTTGTAAAAAAAAAAAGGAATCTTTTTTTTTTTTTTTGAGGAAAAGACGATAGCTATCAATTAATTGAAGGAATATTAAGAATATTGGATTAAGGTTGAGAAGGATGGTTGCTGTGTGTGTGGGTGTGGGATAATTATACTATACTCCGGGAGTAAATTAAATGCGTACTCCCTCCTCTCACAGAAGTTATGGGTCCCACTAATTAAATTCATGATGGAACCCACTACTTCTATGATGGAAGAGGGACCCACTACTTCTATGAGAAGAGGGAGCACACATTTAATGTACTCCCGGAATACCTAATAATTTTCCGTGTGTGTGACGCTAGGATTAGACAACAAGTTCACCTCCATTCAATTTTAATTAAGTTGATCGAGATCATGAGTATGAATTATTTATAACGTAAGCACGCAGCAATTATAAAATCATCTGGTGACTTCTTAGTTCTTAATTTTGGATGACACGTAGGTCTCAATTTTTAATTTAAGGATGCTTGTCCAACTTAAACAAGAGAACGTGATGTTAGGATCTTCACTGCCTATAAAATTTATAAAGAAAGAAAAAAAGAATTGACCTTCACTAATTATACATTAAATTGAGTTCAAATGGCGTATTGTGATGCATCACGTATCATATAGTAAGCTGCGAGTATAATCATTCAAACTTCTTCTTCTTTTTTAATCATTTAAGCAAAGATAAAATTACTTTATCAAAAATCACTTTGTCCTTTCAAGATACTTAAAAGAACTTTACGTGAGTATGTGACCTTTGAGACTCTGAAACAACCTTTTTTTTATAAAAGTAATTGTTTATTCTTGAAAATTCATAAAAATTTTATTGTTCATTTGATAAAATTCTTTAGAAATATAGTTCTCATGAAACGCGATGATTCTAAATTCCTCCTCTTAGGTGGTGTGTGTGTGTGTGTGTGTGTGTTTTTTTTTTAAACAAAAGACAATAATAAATATTTTCTCGCATATGTTATATATGCCACAATTATTAATGTGATACTTAAATCCAATTTTTTACTTTTTTCTTCTTCTAACTAACTACTTATAATTAATTTTACAAAAAAAAATATTTATTTTTCATCCAAATTAGATTTCTATACAGTTCAAGGATATTTTTTACTTTAAAAAAAATATATTCATAGTAGTCAAATTATTAATTCTTTAGTTGTTAAAATAATATTTTTTTGATTATCCGAAACAATTAAAAATTTATTTTTTAAAATGTATTGTTTCTATACTATGATTTTACTTCAAATTCTACATAAATATTAGTAAATTACTAACTACTCCCAAAGCTTAAGATTTTAGGTGTAAATTTAATCACTTAACCATTATTCTAACATTGATCTCCAGATACTATGAGAAATTATCAATTGTCCTAAAATCTCAAAGTTTTTAGGAATTTATGAATCTAATCATTTAATCATTATTTTAAAAAATCTCATGAATTTTAATTAGTTTAAACTCTCAAGAAATTATAATTCTTGAGATTTGAAATTCCCAACAATTATTTTTACACCCATTATTATTGTTTAAGTATCCCTTTTGTTCTCTCTCACACATATGAGATGCATTTAAAATAAGAAAGGAGATATAAGAAAAGTCGTTGGAATGTGAAAATGTTATTCTTTATGTAATTTTAAAAATAAAAATGTTTTATGTTTATTTTTAAAGATTCTTAATTATAGTGATAGTAAGGTGTAGGATGGCCTCCCATTCCAAATAAGTATGTTCTAAAGATTGATCCCAAAATCTCTCATTTTAAATTAGATGAGTTATGACCTGCCCTCAATGATTGGTGATTTTAGGCCAATGAAATAGGAAAATGATCCTCTCTATTTCTAATATACTTGTCACATAAGCACCGTAGTCAATGCATACATAATCAATGCATGCATCAAAGGTAACAACTCCCCCATAAATAATAAAAGATTGCAGGACTCCTTCTAAAGTTCTAAAAACTCCTAATGATAGCAACAACGCAACCAAATGTCTCAATCATTTATATAGTGCAGCTGGCTTAGTTCAGAGAACGTGATGCCAGGACTAGACATAGCAAATTGACCATTATCAGATTCTGCTGAGAAGGTATGATCGTTGATGGATAAATAAAGTATATAGTAAGTATATAACAATATAGGTCAATTTACAACTTGTCCTTCGAAGTTAACACCTAATTAGTCGTAATGTTTTTTCTTGTGGTTTTTTGTTAAACCTTTGGAGATAACGTATATTATATAATATAATTTATTGTGACCTTTGCGGCTCTGAAACACCACAGTCACCTAACTACCGACCTCTAATAGTCTAATTATTAAAAAGGTAAACCATATAGTTTAAAGATGTTAATATATTAAGCTTTGTAGTTTTTATAGTAATATTTAAACCTCATTCCATTTAAATACAATACGGGTTTAATTTTTTATTTTTTTTGAAATTTCATGCTTTAATGTGTTACTCTTGAAATTATAAGGTTAATTTGTTACTTTTTGAAATCTCGGAATTTAATTTATTACTTTTGAAATTATATATTTATATGGTTCAAGTTGGGTGGAATTTGCTAAAAAAATATATTTTTTTAAACTCTTTTGGCCAAACGTGACTCTTCCAATTTTTATTTAAAAAATTGACTGTTTTGAATATCGTATTTTCAAAAGATGATATTGGTCGTGAATGTCATCTTTTGAAAAGACAACATTCATGTACTGAGTTTGTTCACAAAGAGCCGTAGGCACTCAACACATGAATGTCAAAAGATGACATTCAAAACAATGCAATTTTCAAAAACTAAATTTTTTTATAACAAATTTGGCAGTTTAATTTGTTACACCACTTAAACTATAGGGTTTAAAATGTAATTTTTTTCTTATATTGAAAACCATTTCTATTAGAGTGATACTATAAATACTATAAATTTTACTACATAATTTTTACAAACTATTGCGTCACTGATTAGTAATTACAACTAAAAATAAATAAAAATTTACTTATTATGTTGTTGAAGTAGCATCAATCTTGTCACGTTAGTTAATTTGTAACCTTTTATAATAAAATTTGTGATAATTTTAGTATTTATAGACTATAGTATTTACAGTTGGGTTTTATGGGGATAAATGATTAAATGTTATTTTCTCCTACTTTAGATTTTTCTGACAAGGGAAAGGAAAATTATGACATTTTTTTTTTCACGAAAAAATAAATAACGGATTGGGAAAAGTAAAATATTTTTATAAAATTTTCTTCCATTCACGAAAATACCAGCACAAGCTAACTAGTAACTACTTATCATTTCATTTCATTTTCCCCTACCAATAGATCATGTCCTTTACCCCCCCCCCCCCCCCCCCCCAAAAAAAAAAAAAAAAAAAAAAGATAACTTTAAAAAAATAATTAATTCAATAATTGTGGGACGAGTAGGAATTTGTACCATAGATATCACCTTTGGAGAATACTAAAAGATGCTAACCAGTTAAGGTACAAAACTCTTGACATATAGATAGCATTTCTAAGGAAACTATTAGGTCAAATGTAATACAATGTTATCAATTCAATAAAATTACTTTTATATATAATGAAAAGAACTTTCCAAGGCATTTGTTGTTAATTGTGAGTTTGGCAACCCCTAATTGTCCATAACTTATTTTGCTAAAAGGTGAGATAACAAGAAAAGGTTGACTTATTTTCAATAAAACTAGCTTATTTGGTAAAAGATGGGACAAAAAAAATGGATACAAGCAACAAATTGGGCTGCCAAACGGACATTAATAGCAACATTATATCATCTTGTATTGGTGTCATAGTTTTCAATTATGTTCCAGCCATAATACCGGTATGAGAAACCCCTCATTTCATCTTGGCCCAAATTCCGGTTCGTTTCAACCCGTTTCAACAAATACCAATCGAAATGCAAATTCCGACCGGTATGCAAATATGCTGATTTTTTTTTCCCAATATTGTCATTCTTTCTATCAAGACATGGATCGGATAAGGAATATTTCATCTCTAAGATTTATTGAGCAAATGAAAGTTCTCAAATAAATGGTATTTTTAATAGTCAATATCTCAATAAAATTCTCATCAAGAAGGTAGCATGGCTTAGTGGAGTATCCATGTATTGATGCAAAGAATGACAAAATAATGATAAGATGAACTTCTTTATCATTTATTATGTAATAGTATTTTATAAAAGAGTTCTAATTTTGTTTAATTTTCTTATTTTATTTTGTTCTTTACAATTAGTTTAGATGTGGAGGAGTATATAGAATATATATTAAGTTAACAAAATAATAAATTAGATCTACCAAACAAAACTTATTCATAAAAAAATACTCTTTATCATAAAATAATGGTGTTAAAAACTTTTAATACTTGATTTTGAATTGATATTTATAAACTTGATAAAGAGTTAATTATATATATATATATATATATATATTATTAGTGATCCCACTATTCGTCAGAATAGCATCGAAATATCTTATTCTAGTGGAACGGACACCAAAACAAAATTGACAATCTTAATTAGTATAATAAAATAATAATAATAATAATAATAATAATAAAAGATGATACCCAATCCACAATATTCTTGTTTTACAAAATCTATTACACTGTTAAATGAATAAGGTCATTTTTCCTTTATTTATTTATTTATTTTGGGGGGTAGATAAGTCAATATCCTAGAAATAAAATAAAATCGAGAGCCACTCCTAAATTTCTCCTTCTATGTGGGAACATTTGAATAAACACCCAACGAAAATGAAAAGCTCACGCAATAAAAAATCAACATTTGAAATTTGATTGGACGTCCAAAAATAAAAAAGCTTTGAAAATTTTGTCACTTTTTGTTTATTTCAACTAAGAAATTGTTCTGGTGGCAATTGACTGGAAGCAGAGTCACGTGGTAACAAATGTTTGGTATTCCGGGCCTCAGCCTCTATTTTGGTCAAAAAGTCAATGATACCATTCCAGAGGCCAACAGCCTGATATTCTTTATCTAGTGGTTGGACTTGACTAAGTATGCTATTTTTTGGGGGGGAAGTACGTAAGGAAAAAATAAGGAAAATTTTAAAATAAAAGAGAAAAGAACAAAGTTTGGCAAGAGCTGGTGAACAAATCCTAGTCACTATATATAATTGGTTTCGTATGTGAAATCTTCGTTGGATGCAATTCTTATGAAATTTCAATTAAAAATTAAAAAAGAAAGCTCCCCTATAGGCTTTTGTGCTTTATCTCACTTTGATTGATCCATTTATGTTTTATAGTAAGGGTGACTTGCCAATTAAATTATGTGCTTTATGTCACTTCAATTGATCCTTTTATGTTTTAATGCAAGGGTGATTTTCCAATTAATTTATTGTTTATTAATTTGTCTATGATAATGCAAGGGGTGCTTAGGGCTATAAATGAGTTGAATCGAATCGAGTATTAAAAGTTCATAATTGTTCAATTAATTTTATTTCAAGTATGAGTCGAGTTCAACTAGATTATATGTTCAAGTTTGATTCATCTTATTATTGAGCAAATTCAAACTTGTTTAAAAACTACTTGATTAACTTATATTTTCTTATATATAGTAAGTACAACGATTAAAATTTTGTATCCCTTCACAAATCTATGTTAATAATCAATAAATAAGTATAGTTGAAATTCTATTATTTGAGTTTTTTTTTTTTTTGCTAAAAATTATTTTATTTGAGTTACTTAGATATATAATTTTCATTTATGAACTTATAAAAATTAGATTTACCATCCTTGTATTGTTAAAAATATATATAATTTTACTAAATAGACTATTTATATTATCAATAAATTACAAATAATAATTTGATATCTTAGGAACTTATATATAAACTTACACAATCTAATATTAAATATATATCAATATAGTTTTATATATATAATTAGAGCCTCATACTCATGACTCACGACTTTGTTAACAAATACATTATCATATTTGAGCTTAAATTGTCTAATTGTCAAACCTAAAACTAAAATCTTGGTTTTGTCTGCCAAGAACCTTTGGATGTGCCATTAACTTACGTGGTGCTTAAGTTCTGGGGTGAAGAACCTGCATATTAAATGATAATTAGGTGCTTTCACTTTCAACATGACAACTTGCATGCCACCATCTATTCTAATAAAATGCACCTCACCATGGTTGACGCTTTTGGCTGCGAAACCCCCCAATCAAATGAGGGACAAAATGGTTCTCTTTTTTAAATTTTAGGTACAAAATCTAAATTTTATAAATTTGAAGTACCAAATGAAAATTATTCCAAATTTCAAGAATTAAAAACATAATTTATCCTATAATTTATAAAGTTTCAATAGTGGATGGAAATTAAAAATTTAACACCATCATCAAAAACTCACAATGTACATTTCGTGTTCGGCGGCAAATATATTGTCATAAATTTTGTCGGCCGTGTGTTTATTAATTTTAATCTGATTTAACTTGTAGACGTGAGGAAGGATATCCACTCATATAAAATCTGAATTTGGGTTTTTTTCGACGGCAGTGTTGAAAAATCTAGATAATTTAAAGTCAAAATCTGTTTTATTTTTTCAAGACTTGGTTTTACTGACCTTCGAAATAAGTCTAATAATTTCAAAAGTTTGAGAGACTAATTTTTTAGGGGTTTTACTAATCTTCGAAATAAGCCTACTAATCTTTAGTACGGTGCACAAGATGTAAAGTAGGAAATAGTTTATCTCCAATCCGGTTTGAATGAATCTTCCTTCAAACCACTACGTGACAAGTAAATAGAACATCCATATATACTTTTAGTCACATGACCTTTTTAATAAGTCATGTAACTTTTTCAAATAATAAATGTGGATAGTCTATTTAATTGACACATAGTGGGTTGAAGGAGAATTCCTCCAAACCGGGTTGGAGGTAAACTATGTCCATATAAGTATGTACTGACATTTTTTAGGGACCCTCAAAATAAGTGGTAGAAAAAAATCAAGGTTTTTTTTTTTTTTTTGGTGATAGTTTAAAGAATAAAAGACATAAATCAACCTTGAGGTTTGAGTTGATAACATAAACTATCAAGATTTTTTGAAAATATCCCGTTTACCCCCTAAGTACAAAGAGTACTTAAACTCCGTTTGAGTAGTTTTCCCAAAATTGTTTGCTTATGGGGCAAACTTGATATTTTGGAAATTTTTTGCCTAGTTTCTATCATTTGCTCAAATCTCAGGGATGATTTTTGTATTTTATCATAGTTTAAATCTATGTTACTTCCATAAATATATATATATATATATATACACACACACGTACGTACGTAACAATATGTTTAACTACAAAACATTTGTGCCATTTATCCTCTTTTTTTTTCTTGAGAAAATAGCCCATTTAAACAGATTTTCAAGGTCGACAAATCCACAAAAAATTGACAACTTTGGTTAAACAATTTTACTTGAATTGTCAATTTCACAAAATTAAATTGCAACCAAAAGCGTTAACCATCATGAGGTGCATTTTATTAGAATAGATGGTGGCATGCATGTTGCAAGTGAAAGCACCTAATTATCATTCCATATACAGGTTTTTAACTCCAGAACTTAAGCTAATGGCACAGGTGCTTGGCAGGACAAAATCAAGATTTTAGTTTTGAGGGCCAAAACATGAACTAATATTTTTTTAGAATTCGATATAAAATATATACCCAAATTTAAGAATAAGCATACTATAAAAATAAAATAAAACTAGTATCCATTTAATGTTAACCAAATATATAATAATAATAATAATAATAATAATAATAATAATTGTTTCCAAATTATACATTTAAATCCATCATTTACCAAATGTTCTTTTAATTATGAAAATAATTTAGGATGATTTTGTACTAAATTTGCAGTAATTTTTCTTTTATCTATAAAATCAAATAATCCTTTAGTAAATTATATTCCTTTTTGTTGCAATGGAAGCCTAGTTTTGAAAATATTTATAACTGAAAATTCTCGTGTCTATAATTACGGTAGAAACAATTGGAAGAGTAAGTATAAGTACATTAAGTCTTCAAAAAAGTTGGTAGGTTGTTGATCTATTAATACTTGCCAACCAGTTGACATAAATTTAAAAAGAAATGATGATGAATTAAAAATAATAATTATATATATATATATATATATATATATATATATATATATATTATATATATGTATTGGGTATTCGAATCTATTAATCCCCATCAAAATTTGAAGGAAAAAGAAAAATTATAAAATATAGAAAAATGTAATAAAAACTAACTTAGAATATAAATAAAAGAGTAATCTTGTTTAAGGTCCTCCGAGTCTCTTATTTCTATTTTTCCCTTAATTTTTTACTAATTAAGAAACGATTTATATATATATATATATATATATATATATTTTACTAAAGGATTTTAGCAGCATAAAACACCAAAAATGTATAAAATTATTTTATATAAAAAGAAATTATAATGTTAAATATTTGATTTTAAAAAATAGATTTAATAAGAAAATAGGTGTTGCCATTGTTCAACGTGGGTACGTCCTTGGTGCTTCGAACCAGGGACAGATGAAGAGGGAGCTAGTATGGGGCTAAGAGCCTAAGACCCCTACCGGTTTTTTAAAATTTTCTCCTCCCTTCTAAATTGTTTTAAAAAATATATATCTATTTACTTATAAAATAATGGCCCACTTATATATTTGTTATAATTGTATTACATTTATGTAAAATTGTAAATGATGACTGTTACATCATTTTTCCCTTTTTTATTACTCTTATACCATGTGTAAAATGTATTCAATATATATTTTCTTAAAAATAAATAAGTTTATATAAATGATTAATGAATTTTTCCTCTTATTACTCTTATACCATACATAACTCATTAAATCATAACATATTTATAATATATGTTCATATAAATAGATAAGTAAATTTCTTTAATAGAAACCTTTCATTATTTTCCAAAAACAATTTATTTTTTTTTTTTTTGCATTTGGAGAATTAGCAATATAAACATTTTTTTTTTTTCTAGAAGAAATAATAGTTACGGATTTTGTAGTTGAGAGTTACAGATCTTTATTTTTTTATTATCTATGAAAAAAGGTTTTTCTTTTACTTTTATTATTGTTATATTTTTCATATATTGACTTGTATAAGTTTAGTCATGTAAAGTCCCATTTCTTATTTGAATTTGATTAAATTTTTATATGTTTCATAATTTTTTTTACGACTATTTGTATACTCTAACAGTGTAATTTCTGGATTATTTAACAAAAAATATTGATCTAAAATGTTTAAAAAATATTAATCATGATTAGTATGATTTAAAAGATAGTTTACAACTTATAAACTAATTGGATGAGAAAAATTATTCTGAATTATGTAAAGACTAACTTAATATAAATATTTTTTTTATAAAAATGTTAAATCATGTTACAGACATACATGTGTGTATGTGTGTGTGTGTGTGATAGGTTGTTTTTTGGAATTTTTTTTTTTGGCTTTATTTATCTCAACCCCCCTTGAAAAACATTTCAAGTTTCGTACATGCTCGGGACCACTATAATTTTCCATGATTTGTTTTTGCAATCTATAAATAATTTTTTTTAGGACATTTTTCATTACTTGAATAGTGACAAATCGTGACTGGTGTAATATCACTTTATTCATGGTGATGTGTTAACTTTTAAATACAACACAAAAATATAATTATATTAATTATTTAAGTTACATCAATCAAATTTATTCCTATGTAAGTTTGTGAGCTTTTTATAGTAAAATTGGGATTAGTTTTAGCATTTCTTTTTTTTGGTTAAAACAATATTTCAAAAGAGTTTAGACCAAGCAATTCACCTCCTATATATATCAAAAAGAAGACTGTAACTAACTTCTTTTACGTAAAAAGTGGGACGAAACTTGTTTGAAAGAAGAATGTAATCAGTTTCCCTTACGTAAAACCCGTTTGACCATCAACAAAATCTCCTCTAAACACCGGCGGCGCCACCACCTTCCAACATCAGCACCACCTCACCACCTTCACATTGATGTAAAACCAAATACAACTCAAATCCTCAAAACTCCCATGAAAACCAAACCAAAACAATGCTTTCTAAACATATATGATTATAGTGATACGTACGTACATTTTGATGTCACGCTCATAAACCAACAATAATTCACCATTTTATTACAAACCCACCTCTCTTTTTGAATTTTGAAGGAGTTTCGTTGTATAAGACATGGCAGACATTGTGAAGGAGATATTGGCAAGGCCAATACAATTGGCAGATCAGGTGAGCAAGGTTGCAGACGAGGCACAATCTTTCAAACAAGATTGTTTAGAGCTCAAATCCAAGACCGAGAAGCTAGCAGGGCTTTTACGCCAGGCAGCGCGTGCTAGCAGTGACCTTTATGAGCGTCCAACACGTCGCATCATTGATGACACCGAACAAGTCCTCGAGAAAGCACTTGCCCTGGTTATGAAGTGTCGTGCCAATGGCATCATGAAGAGGGTTTTCACTATTATCCCCACTGCAGCATTTAGGAAAACATCCACGCAGCTTGAGAATTCTATTGGGGACGTGTCTTGGCTTCTAAGAGTGTCTGCCTCTGCCGATGATCATGAGTATCTTGGTCTTCCTCCAATAGCAGCCAATGAGCCAATTCTATGTCTCATATGGGAACAAATTGCGATTTTACATAATGGGTCATCCTCGTTAGATGACCGTTCTGACGCGGCTGCGTCTTTGGTTTCTTTGGCTCGAGATAATGATCGATACGGTAGGCTTATTATTGAGGAAGGTGGAGTGGTAGGACTTTTGAAGTTGGCTAAAGAAGGAAGATTGGAAGGTCAGGAAAATGCTGCTAGGGCGATTGGCTTGTTGGGACGTGACCCGGAAAGCGTCGAACACATTGTGAATGCAGGTGTTTGCTCAGTGTTTGCGAAAATCCTCAAAGAAGGACACATGAATGTTCAGGCTGTGGTAGCTTGGTCAATCTCAGAATTAGCTGCGAATCACCCCAAATGTCAGGACCATTTTGCGCAGAACAATGCAATTCGGTTGCTTGTTAGTCATCTAGCGTTTGAGACGATTCAAGAACATAGTAAGTATACCATTCCAAGCAAACAACAAATGTCTATTCATTCGGTTGTGATGGCCAGTAATACTCCAAATCCAAATGATAGAAAGGAACATGAAGACGATGATAAGCAAAGTAGTACAAAAAGTTTTCACCCAATGGGGAAACAAACTCCTAGCCAGATGCACAATGTGGTCACTAACACCATGGCCATGAGGGGCCAGAGTACTACTGGCCAAGCATCCCAAAACAATGGAACACAACATCCACCTGACCATTCTAAGAACAATCAATACAACAATGCAAAACAACACAATCATCAGCACCACCAACAACATGTTTCGTTAGCGGGAGCAAGCATTAAGGGGAGGGAACTGGAAGATCCGGCTACTAAAGCTGAGATGAAGGCAATGGCAGCAAGAGCCCTTTGGCAGCTATCAAGGGGAAATGTACCTATTTGTCGGAACATCACAGAATCAAGAGCACTTTTATGCTTTGCTGTTTTGTTAGAAAAAGGAGATGATGATGTTCAATCCTATTCAGCTATGGCATTGATGGAAATCACAGCTGTGGCTGAGCAAAATGCTGAGTTAAGGCGCTCTGCTTTCAAGCCTACTTCTCCTGCTGCCAAAGCTGTAGTTGAACAGTTACTTAAAATTATAGAGAATGCAAACTCAGACCTTCTTGCACCCTGCATCAGATCAATTGGAAACTTGGCCAGGACTTTCCGAGCAACGGAAACAAGAATTGTTGGACCCTTGGTGAGACTGCTTGATGAAAGGGAACCTGAGGTTTCTATGGAGGCCACCATTGCACTTAACAAGTTTGCATGTCCTGAAAATTTTCTCCATGATGACCATTGCAAAGCCATTGTAGATAAAGGAGGAGCTAAACACTTAATTCAATTGGTTTACTTTGGTGAGCAAATGGTACAAATTCCAGCATTGATTCTACTATGTTACCTTTCAATGCATTTGCCTGAGAGTGAGACACTTGCACAAGAAGAGGTTCTCATTGTGCTTGAGTGGTCATCAAAGCAGGCGCATCTAATTGAAGAACTTTCAATTGAATCACTATTACCGGAAGCCAAAAGTAAGTTGGAACTATATCAGTCTAGAGGTTCAAGAGGATTCCATTAATTCAATCAAATTGTAACAACGTTACTAAGAACAAATTCAAAATTCTTTATACTTTTGTCTTGGTTTTGTCATTATCATAAAATGTATATAAAATTAGCATTGTTATGGATAACCATTTTTTTTTTGGTAATTCTTGATTCCCTTTTTTTTTTTTTTTCTTCTATTATCCATATTCACTGTTTTCTAGGGAGCCAAGATAAAAATATATAATAATAAAAAAAACATTTTAATCCAAAAAATAATCTATCATATCTATATTGCTAATTCTCCATAACAACAACAATCAAGCCTTAGTCCCAATTTTTTTGGGATCGGTAAATTTCTAATTCTCCTTGAAATTCGTAATTTTTTTATTTTTTTTTTTTAAATAATAGTGTCTATATTGCTAACTCTCCTAATACAAAATAATAATAAGATAAAAGCTTCTATTAAAGAAATTTATTATCCATTTATAGGAACATATATTTTATATATGTTTTTATTTAATGAGTTATGTATGACATAAGAGTATAAAAAATAATGCATTAATCAATTATATAAACTTATTTATAAGCCTATAAAAAATTATTTTAAAGAAAATATATTTTGGATATACTTTGATTTAATGAGTTACATATGATATAAGAATAATACAAATAATTTTTTATAAAAAAAAAAATATGAAAAGAAAGGGTAAAATCGTAAAAGCCATGGCTCCCTCCTAACTCCCCACATAAAAAGCTTTTAGACTTAAAAAAAGAAAAAGAAAAAAAAGAAATACAAAATCCCTAACATTACAAATCACTAACATTAATTTTGTTGTGTATGGCTGTGTCAATAAATTATTAGCAATATTTTTTATGTGGTTTGTGAGGGTGTGAGACATTTTTGTTATTCATTTTTTAAATTAGCAAAAATAATAATTTATTTAATTAAAAGACTATTTGACATATAATAAAATAATCAATATAAATTTACTTTATTTGTAGATCATAAAAAAGTCAATTGCCATTTAAAACTTTTTCGAAAGACAAAATACCAATAATTCAAGTAATAAATGATTATGCATCTTCGTTAATCTCTAATGTTGATATCTAATTTTTTGAAAATCCTTGAACGTAATTTCAAAATCCTCGATAAAATTGATATTAGTTTTTAGTTTGTAGTTTTTATTTTTTAATATTGATTAGACACTACTTTGGATATTATGAACTTTTCTTCTATTTATACTCTAGTTCCCACTAAGTTTAAATCTTAATTTTATCCCTAATTGTAGGTTTAATTGGCATCAAACGGCCATGTCACTAAAGAATACAAACTCAAATGTGAGGGATTAAAATAAAAAAATGAGCACAAATCTTATTAATTTCAAAAAAATTGGATCATCCTCCTCGGGAGACCAATCGGGAGCGGAGTCTCTTAAGTCTTAAGTCTTAACTCTTACCCACGTAACGATGTGTTTCACTAAACTAAAATTAAACAGAATTGTTTACTAATTTTTTGCGATAATAGAGAGTGCGTGGATATAAAATTAGCTAAAGAATCTTATCTAACCATAAATACAGCTGATTGGGAGATTCAAGGCATCAGTTTTTTTTTAACAAAAAGAAACGTAAATCAGTGAGAGTTACCAGACACGTGGCGGTGAAAACAAGGATCTCGCTAGGTGTCCTTGGCCGTACTAGAACCAAACTACAATTAAAGGTCACAACCAACCATGTGACTCACTCTGATTCTCAACTACACACCTCGGGCCTCGTTCCAGTTTCACCTTATTTTTTAACCGGCTAAACAGGTTGTTTGGTTGGTTACCTTTGATTTTCAAATTCCTAACTCCTTTATTAAAATGGCCACCATTTTACATTTTGGGCAATTATTCGCCACCTTCAAATCTTTATTTAGAAATAAGGGTTATGACTTATGATTTTTTTTTTTTGGGAGAGAATATTTAGTTTACAACATCAAATAAGTTAGCTTAACGATTTTTTATTGAGTAATATTATTCTACAATCTACAATTCTATATTGTTTTATTTAAATGTTATTATTTCTACTAATTTAGAGTTTAAATACAATTAAATCATTCCTATCAAAAATAGAAATGTTTGAGTTTGACCCTACCTTAGAATTTAGATCCTACGTTTCAGTCACATCTTTGAAATGAAGCAACATTTTCAAAGCCGAAGTATGGAATATGATTAAAACTCAACCAATCTAAGTATCCTTAAGTCCATTAATTGCAACAACTGGAATAAGCTATGATGTGACATGCTTAAATACTACAACCGTGGAGCAATTTATTTATTTATTTTTTCAATAAAGTTATGGACATAATATTTATTCAATAATTTCATAACAATATTAAAGTATCAAGTAGTGAATGATAAATAATAAAATAATGTAATTTTTTTAGGAGGCAAAGTCATATGGATAGGTTATTTAAAAAAAAATTGAATTCATTTTACATGTTTTATCATTAGACCCATTTATAATTAATTCATTCAAATGTAGCATGATATATCACAGTAGCATTAGAAGTTATTATATATAAAAAATAAAAAATAGCATTATAAGTACATGTACACAACAAAGTTTGTTACATAACCTGTTTACATGGAGATATTAAGTTATGTAAGAATAACATTAAGGTATTTTTAAAACTTCAAAAACTAAATTAAAAAATCCAGCAATGAAATTTAAATATGACACTTTTTTCTTTACGGGAAGTACAACTTCTTTTATTGCTATAGCTTCTATTATCAATTAGAAACCCCCCACCCCCAAAAAAAAAAAAAAAAAAAAAAAAAACTAGTTTGTTAGTCCAACTACCACGCATCCAACAACCCCCATTTGTTCTATATTGTCAACAACACGGTTGTCGTACATTGCCATAATTGAGATAATAACCCTTTAGTCAGACGTGAATTTTGTAATTTACATCTATAATGTGATCAATCTATTTAATTTTTTTCTAAAATTATAAAGAAGAACATGTAAACATCATAGGAATAGACGAATAGGAAGATTCACTTTGCCACCACCAATACACTATTCCAATTACCTCTTTCACCAAACGGATCAGCCAAAAAAAAAACACTAGGGGAAGCATCCGCCCTGACAATAGCAGAAAATGCAGGGGCCCCAGGAAGAGGGAGCCAACAGCCAACCAATAAAAAGATTCCTTCTAACCCACTTATCCAACAAATGAAGGGCTAATTTACCAACCTCATATTGCGACATTTGTTTGACGCTCCAAAAATTTCACATTAAGGTACCTTGCATTTTTAGTCACAAGTTAAATTTATCCGTATATTTTTATCATTGCAAGAAAAATCCATGTATGCCATTTATTAGTTGTAGTAAATAGTAAGGTGTACCTATCCCAATAAAAATAGGAAAATACACGGCTAAATGTGTACTTTCTCATTTTACACAAATGACAAGATTCACTATGAATTTAATTAGTAAAACCTGTTATTTATGTGAGAGTAAGGATACACATGATACGAAATAATATTCATAAAAGTCAACTAGCTATCATTGTCATTGTAATATTATAAGCATTTAAGTACATCTTAATTCTTAACAACATTCTTTTTTATAGAGCAGATAATTTAAATTTATGACGTTCGTTTATATGATGATAATTACTCATAATTATTATTTTAAGTCATTAATTAGTTTTTGATGTAGATAGATACTCGATAAGTCAAACTCAAGCTGGTTAAACTAGCTAGAACTCACATCTTGTTTTGAAATTACATTTTTTTTCAAAGTAAAACTTTATAAAATCTTATTTTGTTTAGGTATTGTTTTTCAAAGAAATCATTCTAAAAAAAATTGAAAAAATAAGTATTTAAGTACGTCTTAACAATATTTTAAGCAATTATCCTATTGGTATGAATTTATTTTTCAGTAATTTATTTACCGACGAGATAAAAGGTAATAAAGTAACTTTTTTTTTTTTTTTTAAATATTTATTTGCATTTTGAATAAAAACTAAGAGAAAAACTAAAAATAAACAAAAAGCAAAAAAACTGATAATTTTGCCTCCAAACGGACATCAATATTCAATAACATTTATTAACTTATATGATTTTTTTTAATTAAATTAACACCGCAAAGATTCCGTACTATTCTAGAATCAAATATTCCTATCTGATAATATGGGGGATTTTCAACTTAATAATCTCCTTTCTTGGCTTTCCTTTCCTTTTAAACCTGATGAATCTTTTGAATGCAAAAATGGCAAGAGACTCAATTGCTCTTTTATTTTCATTTAGTCGTCTATAGCAATAGACCTTTGTTTAGGTGTAAATGATGATTAAGATTTTGTTGGTTTTAAAATTTAAAATTTTCACTTTAAAAATCAAAATAAAGATGAAAATAACCAGCAGGTCCGGTAGCCTTAACGTGGAGCCGACTAAGAAGATTCTTTACACACATAAAATTACCTATATAACCTTAAAATAATATCCCACTGAATCTAAAAAGCCTTTCTAGTAATTAGAAAAAAAAAAAAAAAAAAAAACCTCTATTTACAAATGGGTTAAATTTATCTCTAAATTAAATGAGTTATTTAAATTATACATATGAATAATTTAAGAGAAAGATTTTTCTAATCTTATTTGGAGATAAACTTTATTATTTACAAATGATTAAATGCAATAATATCTTACAATTTTATTTTTAAAATAATAAAAAAAGACGGACTCCATAGAGTTTCAAAGTCAAAATATTATAGAAAGTCATTTTAAGATTAAGTCAACAATTATGAAAAAAAATAAAATTATGTTTCATTACTGTTAAGGTGACAGATTATAATTAGTGTATAGTAATGATTTGAATGGTAGTTTCAGGTGAAAGTAAAGTTGTTTTAAAATTTGTCACCTTGACATTATTGTTGTTTTAAATTATTATTTTACGTTTTTTAAATTGAAAAAAAAAATTTGAGTAAATTATATTAAAATCCTTAAGTTTATAGTGAAATT
The DNA here is from genome assembly GCA_907173295.1 of Fagus sylvatica. NCBI lineage: Eukaryota > Viridiplantae > Streptophyta > Magnoliopsida > Fagales > Fagaceae > Fagus > Fagus sylvatica. The sequence goes on from OU015762.1 coordinate 42,085,971, forward strand.
ACACTTGACACATTTTAATTTTAAGTAAAACATTTCGTCCCAAAATGATCAAAATAATTGATATTTCACTTTAAAATAATTCACACTCTATCTCAAAATAATTAACTATTAATTTTTGGAGTTGAGTATGAATTATTTTAAGAATTTTGAAACAAAACATCAAGTTAACTAGTTTAATTTCACCAAATATCGGATTTATCAAAATATAATTTATCAATAAAAATGTGCACATAAAATTTTAAAAAACCCAAATATAAAAAGAAAAATGGAAAAAGGAAAAAGAAAAGTCTATTTATTTTTCCAACGCAGAGTCCACTCTACTGTACTCCACACCCCTATAAAAGTCACCAACCCCACCCTTCTCTGTTCACGACTCTGTATTTCATTCAATCTATCTTCACAGAGAAACCAAACCAAACATTTGGTTCAATTGTTGCTCTGTGTTTCTGTTTTCTTTTGGCTATGGCGCTGCTCTCAGATCTCCTCAACCTCAACCTCTCAGACTCCACTGAGAAAATCATCGCTGAGTACATATGGTGAAGCCTCTTTTGTCTTTTTCACATACTCTTCCTCCTCTTCTTTTCTACACGTATTTATACGTGTATTTGTTTGTTTATATGTTTGTGTTAATCGGTTTGTTTCTTTTGGTGAGCATGGTAATGGGTTTGTTTCTTTTGGTTAGCATGGTGATGGGTTTGCTTTGTTTTTGTGTTATCTTTCTAGTCGGTTGGCCACTGAGGCTATGGGATCTCTGTTTTGTGCCCTTTTTTTGGTTATTTTTCTGTTATTGTCTGTGTAGTTACTGAGAAGATGGAGGAAAAGGAAACAAAGAAAAAAAGATTTGATTTTTGAATTCTCTCTGGTGGATCGGGATTTCTTGGTTATGTTTTTGTATTATTCTTCTTTTGATATGTTTGGTTTTTGTATTTTGTTTGGAGTATCTGTTAGATTTTTGTTCTTCAAGTTTAAGGCTCTTTTAAAGTTCTTTATTTGAAGTTTATGCTAAGCTTTAGTAATGTTTTTATTTTTTCATTGTGATCAAGTACTGGTTTTTAAGATTTAATTTAGTTTTTTTATTTTTCTTTTCCTTTTTAACACTGTTTTTTTGTTTGGTTGTTTGTTGAGAAAACTGAGGCAAACAATAGAATATGGTAATATTGAAGTCTTCACATGTTATATGTTGTTTTATGAATTTGCAGAAAAATGGAAAGCTGACTTAATTGTATGAGACTAATTCATGTGGTAGTTTTTGTCTTTCGTAGCGTCCTAACCTTTTAGGAATCGTAACAGACCATAAGTATCTTTTTTTTTTTTTTTTTTTTTTTCATTTTTGTAGAGTTCCTTTGTTTTAGTCTTCCCTCTTTGTGGTCAACCTATGATTTTGCTACATATTAACTTTATGTGGGTTTTGGTTAAACTTTCATGGTTCATTTTCTTGTTCTGCTTGTAATTATTTTAACTCAGTTTTTCATACGCTTTTATTTTGGGCATTCTTTACCTTTTTGTTTATTCTTGATTGAACTGTGCCTTTGAATAATTTTCTTATATTGTCTTTAATTTCTTTAACAGGATTGGTGGATCTGGTATGGACCTCAGAAGCAAAGCAAGGGTAATAATCCTTCTCCTTTTGAAGAATTATCAGAATACCTTCTTTTTGTTGTTTCTTGTTTTTTAATTATTTTATTTGGTTTATTAATTTATTCAACTTTACTTTTGGGTACATAAAGACCTTTCCAGGACCTGTAAGTGATCCTTCAAAGCTCCCCAAGTGGAATTATGATGGTTCCAGTACAGGTCAAGCTCCTGGTCAAGATAGTGAAGTGATCTTATAGTAAGCTTTCTAATTTATACTTTTAATTTTCTCTTTTGCCACATGTAAGTTATTTGTTAGTGATAGTCATTTTTAATTGTTTGGTTTGGTTCTTCTTTGTTTACTTAAATATTTTTAGTCATACTCATATTTTGTTTATTGTTAAATTATTAAAACAGCCCTCAGGCAATTTTCAGGGATCCATTTAGAAGAGGCAACAATATCCTAGTGAGTTCTTATTATCTACTATACACTTACATACACATATATATAAATTTGGCTTGTGGTAAAGTCTTTTACTCTCATCACCAATTTAATTGTATTGTCAATGATAAATGACATAGGTTATCTGTGATACTTACACTCCTGCTGGAGAGCCAATTCCAACAAACAAGAGACATAGTGCTGCAAAGATATTCAGCCATCCTGATGTTGCTGCTGAAGTGCCCTGGTAACTTCCATATCATCTCACACTTATTAAAATTGGTTTGAGTACCATGTGACTTTACTTGCAATGAAAAACAGGTATGGTATTGAGCAAGAGTACACCTTGTTGCAGAAAGATGTCAAATGGCCTCTTGGGTGGCCCGTTGGTGGTTATCCCGGCCCTCAGGTATTGAAACTTTATAATAATACTCCTTTACTTAGTTGGAATGCGATTCCATTGTGCATAATGTGGACTATTTGGAGAGAAAAGCAAGATGATGTTTTTACACTATGTATGATTGGATGACTGCATTCCTTTTTCTAATTTTGTTGGAGTTTCTGGATTTATGTAACTTTAGATAATTTCTTGTGGATTGAGATCCTCTAGAGTTCCTAGGGTATTCTACCACATAGAGTTCTTAAAATCTTAATCATTCTTTTATAATAAAAGGCTGAGATTATGCCACATCATCACCCCTACTAACATATGGTTTCAAAAAAAAAAACTCAGTTATTTCCTTGAACCAAACGACGTCTCCAACCGGCCACAAGCTAAAAATCTAGCCAAAGCCAAAGTCACGGTGGTGTAGGAGCTTTTTCCGGCGAGCACAAAGCCCTTGGGAAAATAATTGAAATAAAAGTCACGGTGGTGTAGGAGCTTTTTCCGGCGAGCACAAAGCCCTTGGGAAAATAATTGAAATGTGGTAAAAGATTGTATCATATAAGAGAGCTCCTTGTTTGGTTGCTGGAGTAATGAAATCAAAGAAATTGAAAAAAAAAAATTAAAAGGTTTTCGTTTGATGGGTTTGTCTTAGGATTAATGAGGACTACAATTTGAAGTAGTTTTGATAGTCTTAAGTTGTTTCTATCACTTTTTGATTAGTTGCTGAGAAGTTTTTTATTTTTTTTGTTTGGGGGCGGCGAAGGCCAAGATGGATGGAAGTCATGACAATCTTTAGTCGTAGCTTTTGTTATGATAGCTTTTGTAATGATATCTCGGCAACAGCACCACCACCGTAGTTTATTTTTTGGCCGCATTCATTTGATTTTTTAAAGTTTGAACTCATTTATTTTTACCATTATTTTAGGGTTATATTAGTAGATTGATGATATGGCATAATTTCAGCATTTTATTATAAAAGAAGGGTTAAGATTTAAAGAACTCTATGTGGTAGAATACCCTAGGAATTCTAGAGGATCTCAATCCATTTCTTGTAGTAACTCAATTACACTTCCTATGTACCTAGGTTGCGATGTTTTTAGGGCTCTATGAATAAAATTTCTTTCATATCAGAAAAAATATCCTTTAGACTGGCCCTAATTCTTATATCACTATTCTTTTGGCTCCTGAATTTTAAATATGATTTTGTGGCTATCACTGTGGAAAATTTTGGCCTTTTTGTTCCCATTAGTAAATCTAAATAATGCTTTTGTCAATATATAACTTGTAGCAGCTGTGTGATTTGAAGTTTTTATTGTTGCTCAACAGGGACCATACTACTGTGGTATTGGTGCTGACAAAGCCTGGGGCCGTGATATAGTCGATGCTCATTACAAGGCTTGTTTATATGCAGGCGTAAACATCAGTGGCATCAATGGAGAAGTGATGCCAGGCCAGGTACAATAAAAAATTCCCCACCATCTTCTTTTAATGTTTTATATACATTCATATTTCAATCTCTGAACTGTTCAAATTATATAGTGGGAATTCCAAGTTGGCCCTTCTGTCGGCATCTCTGCTGGAGATGAGCTGTGGGTTGCTCGTTACCTTTTGGAGGTAAATTTTTTTATTCAAATTAATACAATACTAGTTCAACTTTCACTATTACTAAAAAATAGTACATGTTTTCCTAAGATTCAATTTTTATTTTGTATTAACAGAGGATTACAGAGATTGCTGGGGTGGTGGTCTCCTTTGATCCCAAGCCAATTCAGGTCAGAATTCTTTTTCCCCAATCATATATATATATATATATATATATATATATATATATATATATATATTTATAAAAACACATTTAACCCCCCTTAATTCCTGGTTCTTTAATTTTCTGTTCAATCATCGAACTTGTGAATTTTAAAATGTCTGACTGGAATTCCCCTTGTCCAACCAGGGTGATTGGAATGGAGCTGGTGCTCACACAAACTACAGGTAACTTATTTCATTTATAACATCCGTAATTGTGGGAGAATTGCCTCTTTTAATTGGTCTAGAAGTTGTTAAGTTTTACTCTCTCTCATACCTGTTTATGGCATATTTCCAGTACCAAGTCCATGAGAAACGATGGAGGCTATGAGGTCATCAAGAAAGCAATTGGGAAGCTTGGGCTGAGGCACAAAGAGCACATCGCTGCATATGGGGAAGGCAATGAGCGTCGTCTCACTGGCCGACATGAAACAGCTGACATCAACACTTTCTTATGGGTAAAGATATTATAAAGCACTCTTCTCATTGCTGCATAGGTTTGCATATTTGTTTAGAATGATTCTAGGAGTGATAAAATTGAGCAGGACAAGTAGTTCTGTTTAATGAATCATTTTAAAAGGAACATTTACATTGAATTAGCAAGGTAATTAGCAAGGTGTTGCCCTCATAAATCATTTTAGTCAATATATTGAATTTTCTAATTCAAATTTTTTTCTTGTTCCCAACCCATATCAATTTGTGAACTGAGGGTTCCATACAGTTTGATGATATGATTAGAGTGCATCTTCGGGTCCACAATAGTGTAACTTGTTCTCTTAATACTAAGGATACCGGTTCAGTTTGCTTACATTTGATTGTTGGACAGGGTGTTGCAAACCGTGGAGCGTCTATTCGAGTTGGCAGAGACACAGAAAAAGAAGGCAAGGGCTATTTTGAGGACAGGAGGCCAGCTTCTAACATGGATCCATATGTGGTCACTTCCATGATTGCAGAAACCACCCTCCTGTGGAAGCCATGATTTCCCAGCTACACCTGCCTTTAGGAACACCTTTACTTTCTGTGGGATGCAAAAGAAATGTGTTTCAGTATAATCCTTCCATGTGCTTTCCATTAGAGTAGCTTTGTCCTTTTATTTTCTGTGTCATTTACTCTTTTGTATATTAGGCACCAAGGTAAGTTTATTACTTCCTTGCTTCATAGTTCTGCCTCATTTTAAATAATGTGGTTTTAATATAAACCCCAAAATGAAAGGTGCTGATTTCCTTTGTGGAAATGGTTGTATTGCTATCTATCTTTATATATTTTTTCCAATGGAAATTATGATTGTTTGTCCAGTTCTATGGAATCAGTATATACCCTGTTAATTTAGATGCCTTAAATCTCTTATTAAGATACATAAAAATTGTTTACTTTGTGATCTGGTGCTTTACTAGCAAAGCTAACCCCGACCTTTTAATTGAAGGAGTGAATTGTAAGAGCCCTCTGACACTGCCTTTTATTATTTGTAAAAATTAATTAAATAATATTTATTTAATTTTTGATATCATTCTTTATTTGAAATCTGTTCTTCTTGTTCTTTGACTTAGTCTTTGTATGAAAAGTTGAAAACAAACGAAGACTAAAATTAATGAAACAAAATTAAGCTCTCATTTTTTATAACACATCATCCTATTCTCTAATCAAGTTGAGCAAAACTGTAAAAGAAAAAGGTCCTACATTTTGTAATTCTTTGGCTGAATAAAAAAAAAAATTAAAAAAGGTACAAAAAGGAAAGGTGAATAATTAATGCGATGTGATGAAATAGCACCATTCACGCGGGTGGGTAATATGATGTTTATTATAAGAATGGAAAAGGGGAAAAGTCTAAAAGTTTTTGGCTTCTGTACGTCATTGGCTTGTGATAATTGATTAGTCTTTGAGAGAAAATTTAAAAAACTAAAAGACTAAACAAAAGGTGAGTGGATGACAGTAAAGGTTAACAACCATAACAAAAAGGTTAGTGGCTGACGGAAGATGAATAAGTTTGTAAGTGAAGTTAGCAAACATGAACAATAAGAATGGGAGAGTAAATAAAAGCCAACCTGAAATGAAGATGAAAGGAGAGCAGTACACCAATTATTGAGTGGCTACAAAGAAAGCTTGAAAAGATGGAGAAAGCGTGATTATTATTTATTTAATTTGGCATTTTTTTTTAGAGAGAGACAAAATGTCTCTCTCTTGGCAACGTTGGATTTGAGGAATGAATTTGTTTGAAAAATTATTAATTATGATTTTAATTTTGCTAGAGAGAGAAAGGAAGAGTCTATTCTCACTCTGCGTGCTTGGGAGATTAGAAATTTTTACACTAAAAAACTGCCACAAATAGAGTAAAATGCATTAACATAGTAGCATTCGAAAATAATATTTTTATTGATGAGCTGATTTGGACTTAATTAAAAAAATTATATTGCGAAACATATCGAGAATGTATTTTATTGGCTAATAGAGAAGACATAAAAGATACATATTTATTTTGGCTAGGTAAGGGGACCGTAATTTTTTTAAAGTAAAAATGGAAGAGGGGAGCCTAATTAAAATGTCTACATTGTAAGACAAATAGATAATATATTCTATTTGTGGGTTCCAGTTAGTTCAACTTGTAAAGTCTCTTAACAGCCATCGAATCCTGAGCCGAGATCCAAGTTACCAAGCCAAATTTCAAGCCATCGAACCTTGAGCTGAGATTTGAGCCATCGAGCCGAGATACGAGCCAAGCCAAGTTGAGTCGAGTCTTTTGAGTTTTATTTTGTTACCAAACTCAAGGTTTTATTAAAATTACACCTTGAGTTTGAAGGAGAATGTTAAGGAATAGAATCTCACATTGTTTAGAAGTGTTTTACTATTGTTATTGTTGTTTTTATAAATAGGACTTCATATCATATTGTAACACACACTGGCTATAATAAAGACGTAACATTTTAGGCTATATCTTGTGGACGTAGGCCTCCTTTCTCTTCCATTTTATATTTCCATTAGATTGTTATTTTTTTACAAAAGTTTTCATATTTTGATCCTTTTTTGGGCTTGCCCCTGTGGGGTTTTCCAGTCCCACATCGGTTGTGTGTGTTTGTTTGGGTTTAAGTAATCAATCTGTCAATACAAAAGTTAGGTCATTTTGTATTGTCACTTGGTGTTAATAAAAATTAAATTAAATTTTGATTGCTCTTTAGTGATGCTTGGTCATCACGAGCTCCAAAGTTTAAAATTGCGATCAGTTATAATAATTGATATGGAAATTTTACCAACTTACCTTATGCAGTTATACTTAGAACATTTACATTGAACTAGTTGAATTTTGTTAAAACTTGTGTGGGACAAGTCGAGTGGGGACGAGGTAGGCAAAATCTGTCTTATTTTTTGAGTAACATATAATAAGCTATTCTATGTAAACAAATGTGAACCAGTAAAGGATTCAGGGACCCTCAAGGTGTTTTAAAAATTTGAAACTTTCTTGTTTGGTGTATTTTATTTCTCAGTCATTATTTTTTTTTTTATTCTTTTTGCTTACGAGGGCATCCAGAACTCATCCAGTCTAGCGCTATAAAATTAATAATATTATTTTAAAAAAGGGTTACAAAAATAATATTATATTTTGAAAAATGTAATTTTTAAATTGTCCTCTTAGATGGGCCTTTAGGCCTTACTCTCTCCAAACTGGTCACCTAGACATACAAAATTTCTCTTTCTGTTTAATTATTGTCCCTGGTCAATGCTAAAATTGTTGGCAGAAATACACTTTTGGTCCCTGTGTTTAGGGGGTGTTTTCGATTTGGTCCTAGTGTTTTAATTTCATTCAATTGGGTCCCTTTTTTTTTTAATCCGTTTTCAATTTTACCCTTAATGCTAACGCCGTTAGGTTTAATCTGACGTGGCAGACGGAAAGCTGAGCTGGCCAACACTATTTGGCCAACTCAGCTTCCCTCATTTGCCAACTCACCTTTCCCGCCCATTTGAGAGGCACGTGCCTCTCACGTGCGTGTGCAGTGACACCCACACGTGCCTCTGGTCTGCTCTTTGTAATTTGCCTCATTTGCCAACGGTAATAATACAAAAAAGGAAAGAGTAAAGTTAGAGAGAGAGAGAAGCCGAAGTCAGTGAGAAAGAGAGGATTTATACAGTGAAGAAGAAAGACGAAACCGAAATCAGTGAGAACCGAACCTGGTACGAGCTTCGCAATCGTGCGATCGTGCCACCGTGAGAAGCTTTGCAATCGTGCGACGACGGTGAGAAGCTGACCGTGAGAAGCTTCGCAATCAATCACCGTGAGGAGCTTTGCTGTTGAAGCTTTGCTTTGCTGTTGAAGCTGACCCGTGAGAAGCTGAAGTTCGCTTTGCTGTTGAAGCTGACCCGTAAGTTTTTGTTTTTATTAAAAAAGCAAAGAGTAAAGTAAGTCAGATGAAGAAAGAGAAAGTGAAGAAAAAGAAAGAGTAAAGTAAAGTGAAAGAGAAAGTGAAGAAAAAGAAAGAGTAAAGTAAAGTCAGTGAAGAAGAAAAAGAAAGTGAAGCCGAGAAAGTGGAGCCGTGTAGGGTCTGTGCTGTGCTAAAGTGGAGTGCAGTGTAGGGTCCTTTGAATCAAGAGATTTATCAAGGTATTTTCAGTTACTGTACTGTAATTTTATTGTCTTTTGAAGGGCAAATTTTTGGTCTGTAATTTCATTTTGTTTTGAAGTACAAATTTGAAAGCTGTCTAAGGGGACCACGGGTTGTTTTTATGGTTCTGTTATTTTTTTTGTTTTTGTTTTCATCTTTTGACTCATGTGGTCCACTGAGAGTTTCTGTGATAATCAAAAGTTGATTTGTGTTTGTTTATTCACGTTGAAATTGAAGCTTTCAGTCACTGTATTTGCATGCATGCAGGAATGGACAAATTTTTTTCTTTGGTGGTTCATCACGGTGGTTATTTTGTGAACAATCTTCGTGGGTATGAAGGGGGTATAAAAACTGTGTTTGACCAGTGTGATCCTGAGAAGTGGTCAAAAATAGAGATTGATTGTATGGTGAGAGAGTTGGGGTATGCTCTTATCAGTAGGCTTTGGTTTAGGGTCCCTGGTATAAGTATTGAAGATGGTGGGTTGCAGCAGATTAACTCTGATCATGATGCAATGTTGATGACTGAGTTAGTCCCTGGGTATGGTGAGATTGAGGTTTTTGTGGAGCACATAGTGGAAGAACCTATTATAAACAGTGATTTTGAAGATGTGGATGATGATTATAATGGTAATGTGGATGATGATCATCATGTGGAAGAGGATGAGGTGGTTGATGTGGATGAGGATGATGATGATGATCTATATGATAGATACACAGACATGATGGATGATGAAATTTCAGACCAAAATGCTTACAACAGTGATGCTTACAACAGTGATGCTGACAACAGTGATGCTGAAAACAGTGATGCTGACAACAGTGATGATGATAGCTGGGATAGTGTTGAGGATGATGAACAGCCAGAAGTCATGGGTGCTGGGGTTTTAGACTCTGATTATGAAAGTGAGGATTTATACAGTGATGGGCAGGGTTTAACTGAGTCTGAGTCTGAGTCTGATGGTAATAATGTAGAAGTTGAAGCTAATGCAGATGTTGAGAGTAGTGCTAGGAGGCCAAGGGTAGAATCTAGGAGGCCTACATTCCCTATATTTAGGCCAGTTGCTCGTGCTAAAGATATTCGGTTTGAGCTTGGAATGCTTTTTACCTCAACTGAGCAGTTCAAGGAGGCCATGACTGAGTATGCAGTTGAGGGAGGATGGGGGATTAGGTTTGTAAAGAATGATAAGGTAAGAGTTAGGGCTGTTTGTCAAGAAGGCTGCAAGTTTGTTGCTTATCTAGCAAAGCTTCCAAGGGAGCTGACCTTCCAACTGAAGACACTACAGCTGGAACATTCTTGTAGTAGGTGTTTTAAAAATCCTAGAATGACTGCAAAGTTTCTTGCTAAGAAGTTGGTGGGTAGAGTGAAGGACCAACCTGACATTAAGTTAAAAAGCATTCAAAAGAAGGTACATAGGAAGTATGTAACCCACATCTCACAAAGTAAAGCCTATAGGGCTAAGGCTAAAGCTATGGATATCCTAGAGGGTTCTCACATTGAACAATACAACATGTTGTGGGACTATTGTGAGGAACTTAGAAGGTCCAATCCTGGAAGTACAGTGCTTATGAAAGTACAAAGTTTTAATGAAGGTGAGATGGAAGTTGAGGATGTAAGTCAAATTAGAGATCCTGTTTTTCAAAGGCTTTATATTTGTTTTGAGGCTTGTAAGACTGGATTCAAGAATGCATGTAGGTCATTTATAGGCTTGGATGCTTGTCATTTGAAGGGTCCATATGGTGGACAGCTTATTGCAGCAGTAGGTAGGGATGCCAATGAGGAGTATTTTCCATTGGCATTTGCAGTAGTAGAAGCAGAAACATATGACTCTTGGACTTGGTTCCTGAAATTGTTGGATGCAGATGTTGGTGAAAACAGAAGAATGACTTACATGTCAGACCAACAGAAGGTATATTTATAATTTAATGAAATTTAGTTTTTACAATTTGGATATTTATTCATTTTGTTTAACTTGAATTATTGATTTCTTGACAGGGTTTAGTCCAATATTTTGAGTCTACCTTCCCTACTCAAGAACACAGATCATGTTGTAGGCATATTTACAACAATCTTAAGAGGAGGCATCCTGGTATTTTAATCAAGGAGTTATTTTGGAGAGCTGCACAAGCTACATACATCCAAGAATTTGAGAAGGTCATGAGTGAGTTGAAAGAGGTGGATGTAGGTGCACACAAATGGTTGGAGGAGCATCCATTTAAAACTTGGACCAGGAGTAAATTTACTGGGAATGCCAAGAGTGATGCATTGTTGAACAATATGTGTGAGTGTTTCAACAGCAAGATTATTGAAGCAAGAGAGAAACCTATAATCAGCTTGGTGGAGGATATTAGATTATATTTGATCAGAAGGTTTCAGCATAATAGAGAAGGGATTTTGAAAATTCAATCTGAGTTGTGTCCAAAGATTAGGAAGAAAGTCTTTAAACTGAAGTAAGGAAATAACAAATGGGAAGTGGCTTGGGCTGGAGAGTTATTGTTTGAGGTGAAAGATTTTTTTGAGAGTTTCACAGTTGATTTGAATGAGAAGTCATGCACATGTCAGAGATGGAAGCTCACTGGTATACCTTGCAGTCATGCCATTACATGCATTCATTACAACAATGAGGAAGTTGATAAATATGTTGATGATTGTTACAAAGTCCCAACCTATAAGAAATGTTATGAGAAAATGATTTTGCCAATAAATGGGACTACAATGTGGGCTAAAACTGGACTGCCACCTGTGAAGCCTCCACATCTTAGGAGGCCACCTGGGAGGCCTAAGAAAAAGAGAGTTAGAGAGCCTGATGAACCAAAAGCTGGAACCAAGCTTGGAAGAAGTGGCACTACTAAGAAATGCAAGAAGTGTGGGAGGTTGGGGCATAACAAGAGGTCTTGTAAAGGGGAGGTTGGGGGGAACTCAAAGCTGCCACAAACTAGAGGTGAAAAGAGAAAAATGACGAAGGTAATAATATAGTATTTTATTTTTATCAAAAAAAATATATTATAGCATGTTATTGTATTTTAAGTATTCTTGTCCAATGTTATAAGTATTTAAGTATTCATAGTATTGAATTAAGTTGAGTTGAGTTGAGTTTGAGTTTGATTTGATGGTTGTGTTGAATTGAATTGAGTTGAGTTGAGTTTGAATTTAGTTGAGTTGAGTTGAGTTTGAGTTTGATTTGATGGTTGTGTTGAATTGAATTGAGTTGAGTTGAGTTTGAATTTAGTTGAGTTGAGTTGAGTTTGAGTTTGATTTAATGGTTGTGTTGAATTGATTTAACCATAGTGTTGAGAATATTGTTTAAATCAGGAAGGTTGTGTTGATTTGATTTAACCATAGTGTTGAGAATATTGTTTAAATTAGGGAGGTTGTGTTGATTTGATTTAACCATAGTGTTGAAAATATTTTTTAAATCAGGGAGGTTCAATGGCACCTGCTGCATCTTCAGTGGCAGCAGCACCTGCTGGAAGTTCAGTGGCAGCACATGCACCTGCTGCATCTTCAGTGGCAGCAACAGGGGCAGCAGCATCACCTAGTGCAGCAGCAGGGGCAGCAGCATCCTCAAGCAATACCAAAGCTAAAAAAAAGCAGAAAAAGGGAACATCTACAACAATCACAGCAGAAACATTGAGAGCTAGTAAGAATGCATCTAGGTATATGGGTGCATTCAAAGTTGTTGGCAGCCAAGAATCAGTGCATGGACCAATTGCAAAACAGTAGCTTACTGTTTTGTAGTTGATATTTTTATGGATATTTTGTAAAGATATATAGAAATATTTTATATGGATATTTTGTAATTATAATATACCATGAACAATTATGGTAGTATATTTTGTATTGGTACAATTTGGTACTTGATATTTTGTCATTGTAATGTACCAAGAACAGTTATGGTACTTGATATTTTGTTATTGTAATGTACCAAGAACAGTTATGGTACTTGATATTTTGTAATGGTACCAGGAAACAATTATGGATACATATTGTATTATATTTGTCATTTAGATGATACCAATTTATTGTCTCATGTGAACACTTTTTTAGATGCATAATGTATTGAGCATTCACATTTGTAAGGCAGGGATTTGAATTATGCTAGATTTGAACCTCCTTGGAGGCTAGTGATACAAGTATTCCTCAAGTTTGGTAATAGCATATTTTCCTAATGAAATAACTAATTATGCCTAGTTCCAACATGTCATTCTCAAATAGCCTGAAAAAGCTCACAGCACACCTCTTTTCTAGAAGGGAATTTGCAACAGATATTTAATATTTTTCCTAACTTAAATTTGTGATATCTCTAATAATTATTTTTCAATTTTTTCGCACTTTAGATGACTTAGTAATTTTCTATATGCATTAGGAGTTCTAAATTTCAAACAAGCTATTCAGTTGTAAGTGTTTAATGACAGGTATGTTGTAGTAGGAAATGAGCCCTTCCTTGACAGGTTCTCCATTTGTAGTCAATATTTACCCATTTCTAAGCCTCTAGGGAAACCCTGACTTTCCCCAAGACTATGCATTTTTTGAAGGGACTACTCATGCTGTTATAGGTGCATAATAAGTCAAATGTAAATACATTGTCAATGTCACAAACGTGTAATAATGTAAATACATTGAAAAACATTTAGGCAAAAAGTACATTTCTTTCATTGATTAAGAGTACTAATACATTGTCACTGCCAAAACCTACACTGACTTAATACATTGTCAAAATTTACATTTCTTTCATCTCCTAGGCTACTACATTCCATTCCAAACTACACTAGGCTAATTCAGGTACAATCTTACCCCCCTTGTTTGAAGATACTACAATAGCAACAATTATAAGTATGTACAACCCAATTAGCACCCAAGACAATGCCAAACACACTGAAACCACATTCAGTTTCATCTTCAGTTTCTCTGCCTTCACAGAAGCTGCCTTCTCCTTGCTCTTGGACTTGGCAAGCTCAACGGAAAGTGAAGCAATCTTTTCCATCTGCTCACGGATAACCTCCTTACCACGCTCACAAATGACCTCATCAGCCCATTCAAAATAATTACACCCGTTGCCAGTCTACACACAAAATGTATAAAACACATTACCAGACTGCACACAAAAGAAAATGATAATAAACACTTTGCCCATCCCCCATCCAATGAGTTACTAAATAGGTTCAAGGGGTGTTCCTAACAAAGATGTCAAATTCCATAGATAAAAGGAAACGGGGCACTATAATTCCATAATATTATCTGTTAGCCTCAAGGTTTCAATAATTATTAATTGGCTAATTAATCCAAGGACACTCATGTAGTTTTGATGATAACCATGATTTTAAATTGTTCATTAATGATATTTTCATATGAACTAATGATTTATGTTTTAAAGCTTAATTTTGACTATTGATTTAATTGGACCAAGATGGCCAATTCAAATATCAAGCAAATGCAAAGTTGATAAGTTGCAAACACATTGAAGATCAAAGTCATCAAGACTCAAGACAAAGAAATCAAGCTCAAAGACAATGATCCGAGACATATGAGAAGTAAGAGTTAGGTTTTGTAAAGTTTATTAAGATTTGATCTTTAAGGCTCAACTTTAAAACCAACTTCAATTGAAAAATCTCTTAAAGTTTTCAAAGACAACTTGATTGGTTGAAATTCAAATATAAGACAACCATATCAATTGAAAAATCTCTTAAAGTTTTCAAAGACAAACTTGATTGGTTGAAATTCAAATATAAGACAACCATATCAATTGAAAAATCTCTTAAAGTTTTCAAAGACAACTTGATTGGTTGAAATTCAAATATAAGACAACCATATCAATTGAAAAATCTCTTAAAGTTTTCAAAGACAAACTTGATTGGTTGAAATTCAAATATAAGACAACCATATCAATTGAAAAATCTCTTAAAGTTTTCAAAGACAACTTGATTGGTTGAAATTCAAATATAAGGAAGATTTGTGGGTCTTGGTATAAATCCTAAGAGTGAAAAGGATTTTTCACTCGGTGGTTACTCTTCACCGTGTAAAGAAGATTTGTAACGGTCTTGATCTTCACCCGAAAGAAGATTATCAAATTAGTGAATTTGGGAATCCTCGAGAAGTGATCTTGAGGCGGGGACGTAGGCGGGGAAGCCGAACCTCGATAACAATCACTGTGTTTGATTTTCTCTATCTCTATCTCTTACTTATTCAATTGCTTATATATGCTTGTGTTTGATTTTCTATCATATCTTATTGCAATTGAATTGTGTTCTTAAATTTGTTTTTGCTAATTGAAAATAGTTTTTAATTCCGCATTTAAATCGAAAAAGTTTGCCTCAACCTAAATCACCCCCCCTCTTAGGTTGATATTTGGGTAACAATTGGTATCAGAGCCAAGGCTCTACATATAGATTTAACAATCTTAGAGTTAAGATCATGGCAAACACATTTAGACCTCAAATGGTTGAAGGTCAATCTACAAATAGACCACCCTTGTTCAATAGTAGTGATTATAGTTATTGGAAAACTAGAATGACTACGTACATTAAAGGTCAAGATTATCTCATATGGAAAATCATTGTAAATGGTCCTCATGTTCCTACTAAAATAGTAGAAGAACAAGAAATACCCAAACAAGAAACTGAATGGGATGAAAATGATGTCAAACTCATTGAATTAAATTATAAAGCTATGAATTGTTTATATTGTGCGTTTGACTCAAAGGAATTTGATGAAATTTCAAGTTGTAATTCAGCTAAAGAAATTTGGGAAAGACTTGAAGCTACATATGAAGAAGCAAGTCAAGAATCAAAGATGAACATGCTTGTTCATGATCACAAATTGCCTCAAATAGAGAAAGATGAATGTACAAGCATTAGCCCTCAAACATCCAACGATGAAGAAGATTCTACCGAAGCTTTTTGCTTAATGGCATATGAAGATGAGGTAACTTCTAAACTTAATTCTTTAGAAGATGAATCTTATAGCTATGATGAATTACAAAATGCTTTTGAAGAATTGGTTGAAGAATTTGAGAAGAATGTTTTGAAAAATAAAGTTTTTAAAAAGAAAGTCACATCTCTTTCAAACGAATTAGATGATTTCAAAAGCAAAAATGAAATTTTAGAAAAACAAATTATTTCTTTAAATGATAAAAATCTATCTTTAGAAAAAGAAATAATTAAGTTGAAAATTGAATCACAAAGCTTCATTGAGAAAATGAAAGCAAAAGATGTGGAAACATCATCACAAATAGCTTATGATTCAAATCTCTTAGTAAATGAAAATAAAGAATTAAAACTCAAAGTTGAAAACTTAAACAAAATTTTGACTAACTTTACAAATGGAAAGAAAAATTTGGATAATTTGTTAGGTAGTCAAAGATGTGTTTTTGACAAAGCGGGTATTGGATATAACCCGAAAATAAAAGAAAAACACTATCAAAAATTTTTCATTAATGAAAACTTCTTGAAATCTCCCATATGTAAACATTGTGGAAAATTAGGGCATAATATTCATACATGTCCCATGAAAAATATGATTTGGGTAGTCAAAGGAACTACTCCTCCAAAAGCTAACCCTAGTGGACCCAAGAAAATTTGGGTACCAAAGAAGGTTATTTGAAGTTGTTTTGTAGGTATGCTTGATATCCAAATCTACCAAGGATAAGTAGTTTCTTGACAGTGGATGTTCAAGGCATATGACAGGTGACAAAAACAAGTTCACTTCTCTTACTCTAAAAGATGGAGGA
The DNA here is from genome assembly GCA_907173295.1 of Fagus sylvatica. Lineage (NCBI taxonomy): Eukaryota > Viridiplantae > Streptophyta > Magnoliopsida > Fagales > Fagaceae > Fagus > Fagus sylvatica. The sequence goes on from OU015762.1 coordinate 42,102,486, forward strand.
AATGTCAAATTCGGTGATAACTCAAAAGGAAAGATCATCGGTATAGGTAATATTGGTAAAACACATTCTCTTGTTATTGAAGATGTTCTCTTGGTTGATGGTTTGAAACATAACTTGCTAAGTATTAGCCAATTGTGTGATAAAGGCTATAATGTAATATTTAAATCAATCATGTGCATTATAGTAAATGAAATTGATAATCAAGTTTTGTTTGTGGCATTTAGAAATGAAAATGTCTACACTATTGATTTTGACAATATGACTTCAAAAGAATCAATTTGCCTTGCTGCCATAAATGAAAATAGTTGGTTGTGGCATAGAAGATTAGGACATGCCAATATGGAATTACTCTCAAAATTGTCTAAACTTGATTTAGTAAAAGGCTTGCCAGTTACTAAATTTGTTAAAGATAAAATATGTGATGCATGTCAACTAGGTAAACAAACTAAGTCATCTTTTAAGAAAAAGAAAGTTATTTCTACTTCAAGACCTCTAGAATTATTGCATATGGATTTATTTGGTCCTATTAGAACCGCTAGCTTAAGTGGCAAATTGTATGCATTTGTAATTGTTGATGATTACTCTCGCTATACATGGGTATTATTTCTTGCTCACAAAAATGAAGCTCATAAAGCATTTGTTAAACATTGTAGAAGAATTCAAAATGAAAAAGGTTATACAATTAACAATGTTAGAAGTGATAGAGGTAGAGAATTTGATAATCAAGATATTGAACTATATTGTGATCAAAATGGTTTTGGACACAATTTCTCGGCACCTCGTACTCCTCAACAAAATGGAGTAGTAGAACGTAAAAATAGATCACTTCAAGAAATGTCTAGAACTATGCTTAATGAACATAATTTACCTCAATACTTTTGGGCTGAAGCTGTTAACACCGCTTGCTATGTTATAAATAGAACCATCATTAGAAACACTTTAAATAAAACTCCTTATGAACTATGGAATAATCGAAAACCTAACATTGGATATTTCAAAGTTTTTGGATGTAAGTGCTTTGTATTGAATGATAGAGATAATCTTGGTAAATTCGATGCTAAATCCGATGAAGGTATATTCCTTGGTTATTCTACAAATAGTAAAGCATATAGAGTGTTCAATAAACGAACTATGGATTGTTGATGAATCTATGCATGTTGTTTTTGATGAAACTAATCCATTCCATATCAAAAATAATTGTGATGATGAGCCAATTTCTCTTGAAAATAAAGCTAGTTCATCTAACCAAGTTGATTTAAGTGAAAAAGTCAAAGATCAAGTAGATGAACCAAAAGATGAAGAAAAAGCGCTTCCTCCAACCAAAAATGAAGAATTACCAAAAAGTTGGAACGTAGTCCATAGTCATCCTAAAGAATTAATCATTGGTGAAGTTGAACGTGGAGTAAGCACAAGATCAAAGCTCAAGAACATCTGCAACAACATGGCGTTTCTCTCACAAATTGAACCAAAGAACATAAATGAAGCTATTGAAGATGAATCATGGATCTTGGCAATGCAAGAAGAGCTAAACCAATTTGAAAGAAACAAGGTATGGACTCTTGCACCTAGACCCAAGGACCACTTCCGTCATTGGTACAAAATGGGTATTCCGAAACAAAAAGGATGAAGAAGGTATAATAGTAAGGAACAAAGCAAGGTTAGTCGCTCAAGGTTATAATCAAGAGGAAGGTATTGATTATGGAGAGACTTATGCTCCAGTTGCTAGATTAGAAGCTATACGCATGTTACTTGCTTTTGCATGTTTTAAAAATTTTAAATTATTTCAAATGGATGTCAAAAGTGCCTTTTTAAATGGTTTTATTGCCGAAGAAGTTTATGTAGAACAACCTCCTGGATTTGAAAATCATGAATTTCCAAACCACGTTTTTAAATTATCAAAAGCTTTATATGGTTTAAAACAAGCTCCAAGAGCTTGGTATGAACGACTAAGTGGTTTCCTTATTGAAAAGGGTTTTACACGTGGAAAACTTGACACAACATTATTTCTAATGTTTGATGGAAAAGACATGCTTATTGTGCAAATCTATGTTGATGATATTATATTTGGTTCTACTAATGAAAACTTGTGCAAAGAATTCTCTAAGACTATGCAGGATGAATTCGAAATGAGTATGATGGGTGAGCTAAAATTCTTTCTCGGACTTCAAATAAAGCAAACCGAAGATGGGATATTCTTAAATCAATCCAAATATGTCATAGACTTACTAAAAAGATTTGGATTGACAAATGCTAAAGCATATGGAACTCCCATGAGTCCTTCAACAAAGCTTGACAAAGATGAGAAAGGTAAACCGGTGGACGTTAAGCTATATCGAGGTATGATTGGTAGTTTACTTTATTTAACCGCAAGTAGACCCGATATAATGTTTAGTGTATGTCTTTGCGCCCGATTTCAATCCTGTCCTAAAGAATCACACTTAATTGCAGTCAAACGAATATTTCGATATTTGCTTGGAACCATTGATTTAGGATTATGGTACCCTAAGTCAAATTCATTTGACTTAATAAGCTACACGGATGCGGATTTTGCTGGTTGCAAAATTGATCGCAAAAGCACTAGTGGTACTTGTCACTTTCTAGGACACTCACTAGTATCATGGTTTAGTAAAAAGCAAAATTCTGTGGCCTTATCAACGGCGGAAGCCGAATATGTAGCGGCCGGTAGTTGTTGTGCTCAATCTCTCTACATAAAACAACAACTAGAGGATTTTAAAATTCTTTTTGATCATATTCCCATAAGGTGTGATAACACAAGTGCCATAAGTTTAAGTAAAAATCCTATCCAACACTCTCGCACAAAGCACATTGAAATTAGATACCATTTTATAAGAGATCATGTGCAAAAAGGGGACATTGAACTTGAATTTGTGAGCACCGATAGTCAATGGGCGGATATTCTCACGAAACCTCTCATTGAAGAACGATTTTGCACAATTCGACGTGAAATAGGTATGGCTAGATACGTTGATATCAAATAAGCTTAAATTTATTATCCTTCTCTTTGATTCAACTATGTTAAATCTATATATACCTTAAGAATTGAATATAAAATGATTTTATGCATATCATGTTCATAAAATTGTTCATTTTATATCTTCCTAGTTATATTGTTTGAACATTAAATTATATGCCCAGTTCTATGTATATTTGCGTATATGTTCATGCATAAAATAAGAAATAAAACTCATCATTTAAACAAACTTGAGTTTATTAAAAAGAAAGCCATAAAGGAGAAGTCACCACAAAAGGAAAAACCACTACACTTCCCACTACATTTATTTGGGGATAGAGCGAGAAGTCAATTCCTTCACCTCAGCTAGTAGCTTCTCGTACTGCTTCTGCAGCTTATTAGTGGTCTTGCTCTGCTCTGTGGACCGGATTACCAAATCATCGGCATAAGAATCCACGAGCGCCTTCAGCCTTTTGTTCTCCTCCTTGACCTCCCCTACTTTCTTCTTACTCTCCTTCAGCAACCTTTGTAAAATGGTGACTTGAGAACGCAGCGCTTTCACTTCCATATTCCTAACATGAAGACGACGTCCCATGTTAGAAACAGTGGCAGTACACTGAATCGTGAGTGCCAATGATTCATTTATTATTTGTGGGTCAGTCCTCCCAGCTAAAACCTTTGCATCCTCCGGAGTACAAAGACCGGCAGCTACTGCGGTGGCAGTCTCACCATTCAATATCACTGAATCAGTTACTGACACAGGGCCATTAATTGAAAGGAAGTAAGGACGCCAGACTTCTGGCATCACACTAGGTGTATCATTTAGATTAATTGTTTCTGGTTTGTTTTGAGAAGAAGAGGAAGCCATTCTAGAAAATCTAATAAGAGATTAAGCTAAGAGTTTGAAAATGATGAAGTTCATCGAAAATTAGTGTGTGTTAAATAAACCTCAGATTTTTGAACAACAGCCTGTACCTATCACCCGACTCCCGAGATTTTTCTTCAAAATTCAACGTTCAAATCTCGAGATTTAACGTATACGGAAATATCACTGACTCAGAACTCGATGCGTCGACAAGATCTGTTTTCTGAAAAAGCAGAAATTTTTTTTCAAACTTCCTGATTTATCGGTGTCTATGGCGTGCGTAATTGGATAAGTCTGACACATAGCAAAATCTGAACCCTTCATTCACACTTACGACACGTAGCAAAATCTGAACCATTCATTCACACTTATGACACATAGCAAAATCTGAACCATTCATTCACACTTATGACACGTAGCAAAATCTGAACCATTCTTTCAAACAGCGCGTCTGTCCTATAAATTCGCTTCACCTCTCCACTACATACTCACACCTCTCAGATAATATTTTCTCTCATTCTTTAGATAACACTCTAAGAGGATGCAGCATCATTTAGAGATTCATAAAATCAAATACTTGATCTTCTCAGATAGAAGCAAAATTATTATTGATCAAGTTTCCACGAAGCAAGATTATTATTGATCATGCTTCTCGGTTGAAGTACCTCTCTCATACACCAGGTTGATGGGAAGATCTTTAGCATACACTCCAAATATATCTTCCTCATCCGAATCATCCCGTTCATACAACTGTTGATACACCTGAAGCTTTGTATGACAGAAGAGAGAGAGTACATAATATATGGGCTTCATCCCATGTCCTTTCCAGATTGCTTAAATCATCAGCATTTTAGGCATATGGCAAGGGACATCATATCCTTTCCTGAAGCATCTTCAACCGAACCCTCAATCCAACCGAACCACTAGGATGAAGAATCTTACAAATATGAATATATTTGTTTTATTTCTTTGTACCAAATAGGAGAAATATGTTATATTAGTTAGTTGTTCTATGTTTGAACTAAATCAAAGGAGAAATAAATTTTTTTTTTTTTGGTTGTTTAAAATGTTGAATGATGTTTGGAGATATTGAATATAATATTTATTTTTGATGATGCCAAGGGGGAGAAAGATATGACATTTTTTGAATGAATTATCATATCTATTGGTGAATTATCATATCAATAATTGGCAATAAAATACGCATATATATTGATTGCTTGATAATACTTAAATGACAAATTGATCTATGCATAAAGATAGGGGGAGATTTAAAAATCTCTAATATAAAGATATGCATTATTTTAGGGGGAGCTTTTCAAGAAAAGCTTCAAAATCATAAATCGTATAAAAATATCATATCATATGTGTCATCATCAAAAAGGGGGAGATTGTTAGCCTCAAGGTTTCAATAATTATTAATTGGCTAATTAATCCAAGGACATTCATGTAGTTTTGATGATAACCATGATTTTAAGTTGTTCATTAATGATATTTTCATATGAACTAATGATTTATGTTTTAAAGCTTAATTTTGACTATTGATTTAATTGGACCAAGATGGCCAATTCAAATATCAAGCAAATGCAAAGTTGATAAGTTGCAAATTCATTGAAGATCAAAGTCATCAAGACTCAAGACAAAGAAATCAAGCTCAAAGACAATGATCCGAGACATATGAGAAGTAAGAGTTAGGTTTTGTAAAGTTTATTAAGATTTGATCTTTAAGGCTCAACTTTAAAACCAACTTCAATTGAAAAATCTCTTAAAGTTTTCAAAGACAAACTTGATTGGTTGAAATTCAAATATAAGACAACCATATCAATTGAAAAATCTCTTAAAGTTTTCAAAGACAAACTTGATTGGTTGAAATTCAAATATAAGACAACCATATCAATTGAAAAATCTCTTAAAGTTTTCAAAGACAACTTGATTGGTTGAAATTCAAATATAAGACAACCATATCAATTGAAAAATCTCTTAAAGTTTTCAAAGACAAACTTGATTGGTTGAAATTCAAATATAAGACAACCATATCAATTGAAAAATCTCTTAAA
>OU015762.1:42108478-42118635 GCA_907173295.1 Fagus sylvatica
CATGAAGTGGATGATGATGGGAACATGGTTGTCATAGGAGATGGGATAAATCTTGGTGGAGACAGAGAATGGGCTGATGCAGTGTCTGGACTGGCAAAGAAAGTCCATGCTGCTAATGGTGAATTTGAACAAATTGTTCTTGGGGTTGTAGAAGAGCTTGCTCGGTCTTGCAGGGAGAGAACTGCAGATTTTATGCAGTGGATGCACAGCCTTGCTGTTACTGGCCTTCTCTTGGAAAATTCCAAATCATTTCGTTGGCTTCAAGGACAGGCTATTGAACCTTTTGAACTACTGCAATCTTTATTGCTTCCAGGGGTAATGAGTTATTGTATGTCAAGTATTTTTTTTTCTTTGGCCTATGGTTTTCCTTTCAAACTTGTTATAATCTATGCTAAATGGATTCAGTTAGGAGAATCAGTGTTTGGTACATGTGTATGTTAAGTAGTAGGATTTGTTCAACCTCAAAGCCATGGAACACAAGGAGAGGGGTCGATCATTAAAGTATAGCTTTTGTCACTTGCACAACCTAATAGACCAGCTATACTATATAGTATCTACTTATAAAAACCTACATAGTATTGAAGTTTGGGCTATTAAGAAGCAATATATTCATAAAATGAGTGTAGTTGAAATAAAAATGCTTAGATGAATAAGTGAAAATATATAGGATACAAAGTGAAGAAATTCGTCTAAAGATAGGGGTGACTCCTATTGATAAAAATATTAGATAGAGTTTCATGAGATGGTTGGTCATGCGCGAAGGAGAGTGATCAATGCACCAATGAGAAAGAGTTATTGGATTCAAGTGAGGGAATGAAAAGAGATAGAGGAAGACCTAAAATAACATTAGTAGAAATAGTAAAAAAGGAGATGTTAGTTAAAGAGGTGATAGAGAGTATGATTTTAGATAGGATAGAATGGTGGATAAGAATACATATGACCGAGCTTGACTAGTTTGTTTTGGGGTTAAGGATTTGTTGTTGTTGTTTATGTGGAAGACAATTTGTTTGTTCACCCAATATGATGTTTAAATATCTATGCAGTTCAAGAAAATCAAGTACATAAATTGATAATTGTGGTAAAGCACTTGTCAAAAAAAAAAAAAATTGTGGTAATGAAGGAATATGTTCGCTTCCCTCAATGCAATATTTAGACACCCTAGGAGAAACTTTTTCCATACCTTTCGTACGTTGTATGTGCTTAATTCAGTTACTCCTCACTTTTGAATTGTCTCTATAAGCATATAACATAGCTCAAAACTGTCTTTGTAAATGTATTTACTGGCAAGGACTTTAATTGCAGGCAAAACATGTTCACTTGGATGTGCAGAGGATTGCTGTTAGGTGCCTTGGGCTTTTTGGGTTGTTAGAGAAGAAGCCAAGTGAGGAACTAGTAAAGCAATTGAGGCTTTCTTTTGTTAATGGTCCCTCTCCAATTAGTGTAGTGGCTTGTAAGGCCTTAATTGATCTTGTGATGTGGCATGGGCCTCAGGAACTCGACAGGGCCTTAGGCGTGAATTTTTCATCAAAAGGCCAAGATGATAAGAAGGCTTTTAGTCCTGTAAATTTATCTGATACAGGTGAAGGTTTGAATGTTCAAATGCTTGATCTCTTATATGCTGGAATTGACAAAGATGAGTGGGGCAACTCTTTAGCAAGTGATGAATATGAATCTGTTCAAGCTATTCTTGGGGAGGGATTTGCAAAGATTCTTCTTCTAAGTGAGAACTATCCGAGCATACCAGCTTCTTTACATCCATTTCTCTTGGCCAAGCTCATTTATTTGTATTTCAGCAATGAAAGAAACGACCTGCAGAGGTAGGCTGATGTAGTGCCTTTCTAATTTCAATTCTTTTGATCTTTTTTATATACATAGCCTATTAAAATTAATTCTCCTTGGCTTATTGACTAGGTTGAAGCAGTGTTTATCTGTTTTCTTTGAGCATTATCCTTCCCTCTCTGTTACTCACAAGGCAAGTGATGCAGATTTCAAGATTTGGTGTCTTATATATCTATTTAATAAATATGAGGATTTTGTTTTATGTTGATGACCTAAGTATTTTGGTCCTGTAAATGCAGAAATATTTATCAAAGGCTTTCATTCCCATCACGCGTTCAATGTGGCCAGGCATCAATGGCAATTCTGGGGGTTCTGCAGTTCTGTTGTCTGACATGCGTAAGTGTGCAGTCCAAGCATCACGTTTCATGCTGCAGATGATGCAAGCTCCATTATATGAAAAGGAGACCGCAAAAGAGGATGAAAATGGGAATAGTGAACTACCAGAAGTTATAGATGGTTCTCTAGAACCTCCACTTGAGTGTGGTGAAGAGGGGCTTGCAATACGCATTGCCGTAGAGGTACTTGTTTACAACTTTTGGATTCCATTATTATAAGTTAGTACTACTGCTTGACCTTGCTAAAGCTCCCGTTATAGTATAAGTTATGGATATAATAATTATGATTGCCAATGGGCTGTCTATGGATGGAATTTATAGTATTGAAATACATGATACAAGAAACCAAGTCACATCAATCCTCTAAATTTGATGGATGTTCTAAAAGCACATTTGGTATGCAAAATTAGAATATAATACAAATAAAAAATGTTATTTGAAGGAGTCTGTACTCCTGTAGGAAGTGATGTCTGATAACCTAATTTATATGTAATAGTCTCATGACTATCATAGTTATTAAAAAACAAAAGTTAACTATTGTTTTCGTCCCTAAACTTTGCATGAAATTCGTTTTTCATCCCTGAACTTTGAAAAGTTCGTTTTTCATCTCTGAACTTCGAAAAAGCTCGTTTTTACACATGAATTTTGTCATTTTAAAAAAAAGTTTAGGGATGAAATTCATTTGTAAAAAAGAACTTTTTCAAAGTTTAGGGACGAAAAACGAACTTTTTAAAGTTCAGGAACGAAAAACGAACTTTATACAAAGTTTAGGAACGAAAACACTAGTTTATCCAAAAACAAAAAATGTCACATGAATATCATATATGATCTCTTCTGCATCTGATATGATGTTAATTCCTAAGTGATAAGCATATTAGATGCTATATATGTAAAATTCCTAGGTTCAAATGTCCTTTCAAAAGAACACTTCAATTGAATATTGCAGTCATTGAACTTATAGATTTGTCTTTTTATGATTTTTTTTGAGGTGGCGAGCTTCCATATGAAGAAGACAGCTGCTGAGAGGTCATATGTTTCGGCACTATGTAGAATACTTATCTTGCTCCATTTTCGGTTATCAGAACAAGGGTCAATAAAGTTAATGAGGAGGCTCCTAAGTCATGTGGCTGGGCCTGTCTTGGCAGAGAAAGATCTTGTTAAGGAACTGGAGCGGATGGCTGAGCATCTTAAGGCATTAGATAGAGAACCAGATCAGGAACTGTTGCAAGATCAAGCTAATCTTATTTTGGGTAAAACCTTTACATTTCTGTGGAAGGGCAAGGGAGGGACAGTTCTTTTTTAATATTGTGCTGCATATGGTAACATTAACTTTTGGGGCTTGGTAAATTGCTCCAGAAGTTTCCAGTAATAAAGTAGAAAAGTGATAGTTTAGTAGGTGCAAATTCTTGCTTTGTCCATGTTGATAAAGATTACATATGTTGATGATTCCCTACACGCTTCATACAAGGCATTAGTGTGGTAGTAGCAAGCCAAACATGTTAAGTTATGGGAGTAATTTAAATCATTAACCCAATTCACTTATAGTATATGCAGTTTAGAGTTTGATGTGTTAGCTGTAGTTTTGGTGACAAATGCATTTTTGTTCCATAATCAATGTGGTTATCTTTCCAATGGTTTTGTTTTTGTGTTTAACATCTGTGTGATTCTTTGTTCCCCTTTATGTATTGTAGGGAGGTTGGAACTGGACTTTAACCTGGATATTGATGGTTCTGTGACAATGCTACAAACACCAGCCCCACGCTCAACCAGACCACCCCGTTCCAGGAGACGGGTGAGGCGCGATGAGGTCTCTTCTGATGAAGAAGTTTCACCCACTTCTGTTGTTCCTACCGTTCCTGGAACAATATCCATGCGCTCTCAGAGGGCTAGTAAAACTGCAGCACTGACAAAGATGACTGTCAGTAGATCGGTCAGGGTTGATTCAGCTGATGATGAAGAGGAAGAAGGCTCTGAGGTGACATCTGAGGAAGATTCTGATGAATCTGAATGTGAGGGTTGACATGATAGTTCCCTCTGTCAATGCCATGACTTTTCCTCAACACTAATATATGTTGTATGATCGGTTAGTTAGGAGGTTGCTGTTTTTGTACATAGGGTGCATGAGACTTCTAGGATATGCAAGTGTGTTTCTGGAGTTGGGCTTAGGAAAATACCACCAAAAAATTGATCTTTCGCCTCTGTACATGTTATTTCATGAACCTTTGTATTATTATTATTCTCTATCTTCAGGGGATAGTGATATAATGAAGCAGGTGGTGAAATTCTTCCAATTGTTTAATGATACCTTGGTGTTTAAATTATTGTCTTTGTCAAGATTGAGGAGATAACTCAGATTCTTCTTGATTGATTTGTTATAACTGATAGCATTTTTAGCTTCCAATTGATAGATATGAAAGCGATCGGCAACCTTCATTTTGTACTTGCTCACACACGATCACTGCTCTGCTCTCCCTCATACTTGTCCTAATACCTTAGGCTGAATTTGTAAATAATAAATTCCATAGTGCCTTTTCTAAACTTCAATTTTCATCTCATTTTCAATCCTCATCCCAGAATTCTAAGGACCTATATATCCATATAAAGTGGAAATAACATCCTCCAACACGGGAAAAGGAAAAGGAAATCATGCTACTGAACCTAGATTAGTGGTAAAGACGTGGATTGGGTCCGGAAAGGTATGATTTTTAGATCGTGTCTTGCACAAAAATGAGAAAAAAAAAGTGTTCTTAGATAAATGATAGTAAATGATTTTGGTAAAGTTCAGTTTGACCTTTTTAGAATCAACTGAAAGGCATATGTGTAGCCAAGAGATTACAACATGACAAATCAATCTCCAGGTTACTATCTGTACATGCCCATTTTTTGATCAAATAATTGTTGGGCCCCCAATAAAATATTTGGGCTTTAATAAGTTAGCCCAATAAGCCCAACCCATTTAAATATCCCAAAAAATGTCAATTTACTTGGACTTATTTTAAAGTGCCTTGACACAATTCTAAAAAGCCCACAACCTAAAACATATATGGCCCAATCCACTAAAATGCCATAAATAGTACCTAATGAGCCACCTGGGCCCACTAAAAGGGAATTTCGGCACTGTTCACAAACCCAAAGAAAACTCATGTGAAGCCCATAACCCGAGGTGTGCTTATTATACAATTATTTGGCCCAAATACTATTAAAATAAAGGAGGGGGAAACAGCTGGAGCCCAAATGGCAACCAGCCCCAAAAATCCAAATGGTTGAATACAGCCAACCCGTGGGACCCATGAAGTCTGAAGAGAAACTGACAGAGCAGGGGCTGTATATCTGCTGTGGAGCCCACGACATGTCTTATTACACTAAAAGAGAAGAAGTGCAACAGCTCCTATCTTCTCCAACGTGACAAGAGCCATTGAGATACCATTTTCAAATTATTCAAACACCACCAGCTCAGTCCAGCTCTACACTCCACCGGAAATCATGAATTCTGGTACTGTTCACGCAGCAGACTTGTGCACAACAGCTCAAGGACCACTGGCAGCAACCAAAACATGCTGGAAATAAAGAAGTATGGTGGAAAAGCTAATGGCCATGTCCATTCCAGTCCCAAAAGGACTCAGGGAGTAGCTCCCACGGCCCAGACCCGTGAGGAAGCTACTCTCCTTATGTTGATCTGACTTGAGGAGTGTGGTTTGGTGGAGGGGAGTTAGTTCCAAGACTTAGGTAACCATGGACTATTGTCATTAGGTCTGCTGGGGGGCACAGTGACAAGTTTATGGAAACCAAGTCACAAAAGACATGCATAAACCCAACTTTACACTAAAAATCCACTAACTAAACAGTGGACACCTCTGACAAAACCATTTCAGAGGGAAAACAGGCCTTACCCTGCCAATAGGGAAGGACCATAATCATTTTAGCCAACAAAACACTCTCTTTGACCAACACATGGGATAGGGGGGTTAATTTGGAGAATAAACAAGATTAGGGGAAGCCAAAATCTCGTTTTTAGGCAACCCTAATTACATATATATAAAGGACTGATTACATTCTTAGAGATCAGATCCACCAGCCCCAAACAGAACCACCCAAAAAGAAAAACCAGAAAAGGAAGAACACTTCCAAAAACTCAAGAAATTACCACAACAAAGATCCAAGGAGAAAAGGCCCTCGAAATGGGTTTCCTGAGATCATTCCCAACCTAGAAACACCAATCAAAACTCCAAAGACACATTCCTGTCCGAAAAGATTGGAATCCACAACTTAATATCTTTCTCCCCAGAAAAAGCTCTCCTGGCAGATGTCTGGGCAGAAATCCTGAAATATCTTTATAAGAGCTACAATGATTCTTTATCATTGATTTTAGCTCCATAAAAAGCCCAAACACAATTCTCTCTGACCCTTATGCATGTCTTATTGGGACTGACTCTCTCCCAACAAGTCAACACTCTTTTAGTCTCAACAAGTGCATTATTTGTTCAGAGGTCTTGCAGCAGATGTCAACGACAGTATGCAGAACATGTGTTTTCATCATTTTTGACTGAAGATATTCTGTTTCAGGCCCGATCCAGCCCAGGAACAGTGAGAGGCTCGGCCCAACAACTGATTCCTAGGCTCCTCATTAACAATATTGCTTTGATAAGTTCTCTTGTCCTTGTTCTAATTTCATTTGGGTCCTAAAAACATGGGAAACATATGAGTTGGTACTTTTTGTGTTAAGATCACTGTGTTTCAAGTTTAGATACAGTTGAAGAACAGCAAGTGGCTCGGCCCAATGACTGTTCTTTAAACTTCTTGTCGGTTACAATACTTCTATGAGCCTTTAGTCCTTCTCCATTTTTATTTGGGACTTTATTATCTTGGCTCTTTAAAATACTTTTTGGAAGTATCCCATTAGCCCTTGGGCTGAGTTTATGGCCCTCGGTTGAATCTTGGGTTCGACTACCCCTTCTCTAAAGTTCAAGTCCACGTAGTGATCGCCCTCGGCACGCCGCGTGGCAATATAACAAAAACACCCCTCACATTTCTGGCGACTCCACTGGGGAGTCGAGATCAATACTTCCAAGAAGAAAGCTAGAGCTCAGAAATCATGCCTCCTAAAACCCGACAAAGAAGAAATCAAGCAAAAGTTTCAGTTCATACAGAACATTCCCATGCTGAATCTGCTGTCAATGTGCAAGGACAAGATCAACAGCAACCACCTCCAAGTAATCAAAACCAGGAGGTACCACCAACAAACTTGCTATTACAACTGATACAGAGTTTGCAGCAGAACCAAAGTGAGCTGGCAGAAGCTATCAAACAGCTCAAAGAAAAGGATGCTGCTACAAAGACTCCTCCTCAGAATGAGGAAGAAAACCAAGAGAAGCCCCATCAAGACTCAGGTTCACAAGATAAGGAAGCTACCTTTGTGACAATGTCTGATGTGGCAAACTTACTTGAGCAAGAAAGGGAGAAGAATCCAAAAGAGCCTCGACTCTTTGTGAGGAAACCTCCCTATCCCACTGAACTATTGAGGCAGCCTTACCCCGAGAAGTATGCTGTTCCAACTTTCTCACGCTTTGATGGCCGAAAAGGGAGTGCTCTTGTACACATCAGCAAATTTATAGACTCAATGGGGGCTTATGCCGGCGACGGTGATTTATGCCTTCGCGAATTTTCAAAGTCTCTTGATGATAGAGCCTATACATGGTACACCACTCTGCCTCCTGGGTCTGTGAAGGCGTGGGAAGATATGGTTGAGCTGTTTTGCGAGAAATATTTCCAAGCGGAGGAGAAAGTCACCCTCGTCAACCTCCACACTACTAAGCAAACAAATGGGGAAGACTTGCTTCGGTATATACATCGCTTCCGCGATATATCTTTGGACTGTTATGCCAATTATGAAGAAGGCGAACTCGTGGGAGTTTGTATAGATAACATGCTGCCAGAATTCCGGGCCCACCTTGAAAACCTTGACATCTCAAGATTTGGGCAGCTGCTCCAAAAGGCCCGGAAGACAGCGCTTTCAGTCAAGCCCCATATAGAAAAGCCTAAAGAAAAGAAAACCCAGCCACAAGTTCTCACGGTATCTACCGTAAATAATAAGCGCAAGAAACCGAATGAAAAATCTTTTGAGGAGCCACCACCTCCGGTTCCTTGCACTTTGGAAGAAATAATGGCTATTCTTGACAAATGGGTAGCAGATGGTATTATCAAGCTCCCAGAAGTTTCAAAGAAAGCAACTGAAGAAGACAAGAAGAATCCAAAATTCTGCTATTTTCATCAATATGTCCATCACTCTACAGCAGATTGTTGGACACTCAGAAGAAAATTTCACGAGAAAATTCAAGACGGAACCTTGGAGCTCCCACAGGCACGGCAAAAGGTATACATTGATCCTTTTCTCAACCATAAAGAGAAAGGCACAGTTTCTGTTGTTATTCATGGCAATGCTAGCGATGTGGACATGGACGAGCCCGCTGCTGCAAATTCTGCCATGACACCTACAGCCATCAAGGCCTTGCAAAGGAATCCCAGGTTTCGATCTCTCTTTAATCAGCTAGGATTGAATCCAGAAGCTCGCACAGCAGCTACTGAGGCCATCATGGCCATAGCAGCAGATTCCAGAGCTCACTGCTTTACAGCAGAAACCCATGCTAGCCGAGCTTTTCTGGAAACAACCAATGCAATCACATTTACAGATGAAGATATGGAAGTCCAGTATCCAGATCACCGACGCCCTCTCTACCTCTCAGCCACAATCAATGAGGTTCAAGTGAGACGTGCTTTGGTAGATACCGGCTCTTGCATCAATCTTATTCCTTTAAGCATAATCCAAGCAGCAGAAATCTCTCAAAGGAAGATCCAAGGAGCACCTATGGAAATAAAAGGATTTGGTGGTGTTGGTGAATACACTAAGGGGCATATTCAACTGGTTCTAAAGGTTGGTCCCATTGTATCTTTGACGCGGTTTCACGTTGTGGATTCCGTTGTTCCTTATCACATATTGTTGGGAAGACCTTGGCTGCACAAGCACCAGCTTATCCCCTCCACCTACCACCAATGCGTGAAAGGAAGGCTTAATGGAAAGCCTATCCGAATAGCTGCCAATTCCACACCTTTTGACCAATCCGAATCCCACTTTGTCGAGGCAGCCCTATATGATGAAATTACTCCAGCAGGGGAAGCGTCGCTCGCTAAACCTATTGGAATCCCGCTGCCCAAGTGGGAGGAAATAAAGGATGCTCCTGAGGCAGACCTGAGAGATCTGTTGGAGCGGAAAAAGAAGCGCAAAGCAGAAGCTAGCACCAGCAAAAATCAACCACAATGTGAGCGTGTCCGTTTACCGGACGGGCGCACTATTTACCGCTTGTGAAGGTGCGCGGGGGCCAATTGTCCCCAACAAGAGGCCCCCGAACCAGAGGAGGGGATCTCACAGCCCTCGTGTTTCGCAGTCAATGCAACAGATATCCCAGAATCTGCAGAAGCAGTAGAAGCTGCTGCAGCAGATCCTAAAACTTCTGCAAAAGAGGAACTTGAGGTAATCGATTTGAGTTCCAATTCCAATGTACATAGACCTGTTTCTATTAGTGCATCATTATCAGCTGAAGAAAGAACACATTTAATAGAATTGCTAAGAGAATATCAAGATGTTTTTGCTTGGCAATATGATGAAATGCCCGGGATAGACCCGAAATTGGTTGCACATTCTCTAAATGTTGAACCGGGTACTAGACCAGTGGTACAATCCATGAGGACCTTCCATCCGGAGGTCGAAGCTCAAATTACCCAAGAAGTCAAGAAGTTACTTGCTGCCGGTTTTATCAAGCCAATACAGCATCCACGGTGGCTGTCCAATATAGTCCCCGTGAAGAAAAAGAATGGTCAGATCCGGTGTTGTGTGGATTTCCGTAATCTCAACAAAGCATGTCCCAAGGATGAATTCCCGCTGCCCAACATGGACCTTCTGATTGATTCAGCTGCTGGTCATGCAATGTT
>OU015762.1:42118735-42160309 GCA_907173295.1 Fagus sylvatica
AAAAATTACCTTCAATCATGTGATTGTATTGATTAATAAATCACATAGTTGAATTTAATTAAATAAACTAAGGTAATGCATATAATATAAACGAATTCTATCAAGATTTAGGAGTCAATAATTCAAATACGTTTGTTACTTGGATATCTTATGTTACGTCATTTAATTTTAAATAATGTGACACTGAGTATATTATAGATTTTTAAAGATATAATCTTATTAGTGAAATAGATTCTCTTCCCTAAAACATGGCTTGCACTCAAAGCTCTAATATATGTAATCCTCCTAATTGCTTTTGCTTGCAGTATTGTGATAAATATGGAGATCATGTAGAATTCCCACATTTAGAAGAATGGAGGAAACAGCTGTGCGTATCAGCCTTAGTAAATGCTGATGTCAACTTAGAAACATATCGTGATTCGTGGGATGATCATGAGCTGCTTCAGGAGGCTCTTCAAAGTCCGCATTTCACTCAACTTGGAACTGAAGCTAATACTATGTGACAAGCCTATTGCCTATTGGTTTTTCTTGGACCACACAATTTAAGTACTAGTATTGTCGTTTTGGGATTTTTTTTTTCTTCTCTCTTTTGGAAGTGGGGGAGGGGAGAGAAATACTATAATGGTTTATTAAAGTGCTAAAAGAAAAAAGGAGAGTTGAAACTTCCTTTTTCCTTGTTTCTTTATTATTTTGATCAAATATATATAATTTAAATCATTCTATTCAATCAAAAAATTTGATGAGATTTTAGTTGTTTTCTTTTCCTTTACTTAAAGTGTTGCTTGTTAGTTGGCAAATATTGCTTTATTAACCACTTTCACAAAAAACAGAAACCAACGTGCTTTCACCAAATAAAAATAAAAGAGTATTTAGGAAATTAGAGAGTAAAGATATAGTAGTTAAAGGCTTTTTTTCGTGAATTTAGATTTCTAAGATCGTTCCACATTAAACCTTTTGCTTCCACTTTTTTTTATTTTTTATTTATTTGCGTTTCCGCTCACTCAATCACTCAACAACTTTAACATGAAATTAGAGCGGAATTTGATCTTATCTCATAACAAATAATCGTCCATGGTCACCACAAAATTCTCTTTCTTTCCACAAAAAAGGTAAAAAATAAATAAAAGAGTATTTTATGCTTCGGCCATGAACAAATTAATCAAGGGAATATCTGGATGCCTTTACATTTCAGATGTATTGCTTAGGAAATGTTTTGTTAAAATCAAGTAAAACAGCACTTAATAGTTGATGTACACATTAAAAGTTTTTACCTTGATAAATTTGATCTTAATGGCACTGTCAACCTCCATAAATGTAACGTGGTGTGTGATTGTGTGAGATCGTGGGGTTCATGACTTTATAGATTAATTGCACTTTCCCCTCTTTAACTATTGCGTCCATCTCAATTCTCCAATTTATTTATAAAACTGAGCAATATCCCCCTTTATATATTGAAAATATGCAAATAGCCCCCATTGTCTAATTTTATGTTAAATTCCTAACAAAATTAATTAAATGTTTTTATGTATTTTGTCAATTTCTAGTCATAATTTTCAAAACCTATCATTATATATTAATATACTATAAAAATATTCCATTATTTTGGCTTGGATTTAACATAAAATTAAACGGTGGGGGGCGATTTGCATATTTTCAATACATAAGGGGGGACATCGCTCGATTTTATAGATAAAGGAGGGAATTGAGATGACCCAATAGTTAAAAGGAGAAAAGTGCAATTTGCCCTAAAATATACTAAAACTTAATACCATATTCCATTCTTCTCTCTTCTCCTTTCTCTCTATCCCCTCCATTCAAACTTATAGGAGCATATTTTGGATATTTACTAAAATTTTATTGTTGCTCCTTAATCATTATCCTAAGAGTACCCGTTAATAAAATCTTTTAGATATATACCTCTATATATAATTATATATTATTTCAATTTATAAAAAAATGGGCGGTATCCCTTGGCCCCTTGGTAATTTCTTACCTGTTGCCACGATAATTGATGTAACATGTAGTATCTTCCCTTACTAATTTACCATCTATAAATACCTTCGTAGAGTGCTAATTTGTTTGTATTGAATACTGTAAACTTTTCCTAAATTTACTAAAATAAAATTGCTTGGTTAAACATATACCAACTTATTCGCTTCCTATTTACCAAAAAAAAAAAAAATTTACCAAAAAAACTTATTCGCTTCCTAGTCCCACATTGGGTTTGCGTGTGTTTAAGTAACTAATCTGTTGTTATAAAAGTTAGGTCATTTTATAATTACACTTAGTGTTAATTAAAAAACTTATTCAATCCAAAACCGGGCTTCATATCTATGTCGTAGGTAATCTGCTAGCTATTTGCTAGCCTTACTGCTTCACATTATCTTTTGAATGTCACACCCACAATCCCAACTTTTATCCTTTGGCCATTTTGTCATGTTTTCAATAGCCATTTTTCTGGCTTCATAAATTTGACATTAATTGCTGTCTATTTTGGATGTACGAAGAAGCCTTAGACACATTTGCTATAATTTAGCTTCGGAATTGAATAAGAGATGTTGACTTGAATCAGAACTTCCCAGCATTTTCTGTGGTCTATTAGCACGGGGTCCCTACTGCATTTCTTTTTAAAGTTGTAACCATGATGTATTGAAAGCGGATAGTGATGCATGTCTGGCAAATGCAACAACCAAAACATAAATTATTTGGTGCTATGGACTTAACAATAAAAATGGCAAATGAAAAACTATACATATGTAGCAATAACATTGGCTGAAGAAAATCCTTATCCTTCACGCCCTTCAATGCATAATTTTTTTTTTAATAATTCCATAAATAATTAGGAGATAAATATGCGGCAATAACATTGGCTGAACAAAATCCTTATCCTTCGCGGTCTTTAATGCATAATTTTATTTTTATTTTTTTTATAATTCGATAGATAGTTAGGAGAGTAGTGATTTGAACTCCAAATGTCTATGTTGAAAACACAAAAAAATGCCAATCATTGGGTTACAAAACTATCATCTATCAGCACCTTCAATGCATAATTGATTGTTTTTTTCTCTTTTAAAGTATAAAAAGAAAGAGGGTTTGGTTACAAAACTGTCGGCACCTTCAATACATAATTGACTATTTCTTTCTCTTTTAAAGTATAATAAGAAAGAGGGTTTGGATTCCCTCTAGTCTTTTCATGCATAAGAGGGAACGTTTGACTGACACGTGTCCGTGTCAATGCTTGTCAATGTTTCCTTTCCCTCTAGTGCACAGGACATTGGAAACAAGCCAAATCTTAAGAAAGACATATGGTGTAATATATTTACCACTATGTTTGTAAAAAAATGGAATTATCTTGTATTTCATTTTCCCTTTGCTCAATCTAAGCTATTGTTTTCACAATGCATTTATGATTCATCTTTTATTACTACTTTTAAAAGGCATTACAAAGTTATATATATTGTAAATATAATACTAATAATAAATGAATTACTACAATTGTAATACAACTACTAGCTAATGGCATGAATAAAAATAAAGCCAAATTCATAGGCAGGATTAAATCCCAAATTCATGAAAAAAAAAAAAAAAAATCAGATTTCACTCATTTCTTATCTTGTCAAGCTCAGTCAGGAGTCAGACTCAGGCTTGATTGTAAGTTGTAACTAAAGTGGATGAATAGATTAGACAGGTTGGACGTTTATCATGGGTAGGTGGCTGGGTTGTAACTTGGAAGACTTTTTGTTTTTGCAGTTGTTCTTGTATGTATATTCTTTGCGTGTCAGCTGCCCTCGAGATATAGGGAATCCACCTAGTGACCCACTAATAGTAAGTCCAAAATATAGGGAACCCACCTGGGTAAGCCCAATAAAAAGTCAATTTATCTTGAAGGAAGTGATGATGGTACATGAAATAAGCCAAAATTTAGAGGGAATATAACCACGGGGCTCGAAGCAGCACGAATGCACGATGCAAGTTAAATATAATTTTGGAATCTCAAAAGTTAGAGAGATAATTAGTTAATTACTACGGGGCTCGAAGTAGCAGTAAGTTACTAAGTTACATGAAAATTAACACGAGCTCGAGCAGTCCAAGCTAACATGATGACCTACTATTGTCACGTTGCATTGACATTAGCAAAAACTGGCTAACTGCCAAGAAATTGAAGCACACAAGTTTATGATCAATAGAATATCATTTAGAATTTTCCAAAGGCTTGATGCTAAATTCAACAAATCCTAAGTGTTTATTCCTTAGTTTTCTATCGTACTTGGTGTTGGTGGTTCTACACCATCCTAATTGTTGATTCCTAGGTGTATCTTATTTTTTCTATTTTTCTTTTCCTAGTTGTACCAATTTTGGTACTAAGCTTGTTATTTTATGTAAAAGAAAGGTTTCTAATATTTCCCAAACTTCGAGCGAGTAGTATATTTTACCATTTTCGTTTTAAACATACTATAAGTATTGGGTTTCAATGAAAAATTTTGTAGATATTTTGTTTTTGTCTCCCAACGTTTAAAATTTAGGATTTGAACCCCTAACATTATATAGCGTTTTGAAATAAGCTTTTTTGTCCATATCTAGTAATAGTGTCCGTTACGTCTCATCTCAACTTAAAATGACATAATTTTAATTGAATCGAGATACCGTATAATACTAAAAGATTATTTCACTAACAATACTTTTAATATTAGTCGTTAATGAAAAATGACTTTTTATCTCGATCTTCCAATAAAAATCAATTTTTTAAACATTTTATTTTAATAATATTTGAACTGATAAACATCTCGTCTATTGAAAAGTATTACATCAATACTTTTTATAACTATTGCATGGATCTCAATCAGTTTTAATTTAACACCACAAGTCACCGCAATAAGTAACAAACCAATATTAAAAAAAAAAAAAATATATATATATATATATATATATATATATATTTAGACATTCATCTTTTAGGGGCAATATTAATTATTTTTTCAAATTTGTATATCCTTATGAGCACTAATTAAATTGATCTAACTCAATTTTTTCAATCAAAACTAAACCTTAAAATTAGTTTTAACTTTTAAGGTGATTCTGTTAACATGATAACATCGATGCCAACACAAATATCAAATATATTTAAAATCATTTACAATTTAGATCCAAATAGTAAATAGTTGACATTTTCATATGCATGTGATTTATTACATGAGGTTTGCCATTTTCAATCGCAAGCAATTTCATCAACCATATCTAGTTCTTCTAAAGGCAAAAAAAAAATCATTTCACTTGTAAGCATAACTACTAGAGTTATCAAGTCCATTGGAAAATCAAATTTCATTCTGAAAAAAGCTCAAACCGGCACATATATATAAATATCATGTGTTCTTTTCTTATCCACCTATAATGTTGTTTCATATACCATGGCTTAGAAGACATTTACAAGAAATCCGATGGTCCACAAAACACCTCACTCCAAAGACCATAAAAACAAAGAGGCTTAGAAATCATTCTTACTATACTTGGCCTAAAATAAGCTGTGGATTACTAACTGGATGTCTCTGCCCTCTTCGCCGCCTAGTGATCTTCCCCCAGCCTATTAGGTTCCTCTCCTCAATGCCCTTTTCACTGTTGCCAGTTATCTGCTTCAACAGCGAGCCCACCGTGTTTTCTGTAACGCTGGAAGTAGGGACACAAGACCGTTTCCTCCCCCTTGTCAACCCACTTCTACCTGTATAACGACTACCAGCAGCTTCCATTAGCCCTCCTATTGTTTGGAGATCCTCAGTCACTTCATGCCTCGACAAAGAGGCAAGGCTTGGTAGAATTTCACTTTGGAAGTCCTTCCGCTGCCTCCCCCTTCTTGTCCTGCCTTTCCTTGGCTGACTTTGTAATAAAACGGCACCTCTTTCCTCCTCTTTTTGCACATTACACTTACAGCAGCACTCTTCCAGTTTTGTCTCGGTAAGCTGTAATGTCATGGCCTCAAAGTAATCTATTCCGTCAGGCAGAAACTCATCATGACGATCACCACTCTTACCAACTACTACAAACTCATTCTCTGGTTCACCTACCACAGAAGAAACTATCCCAGCAAACCAGTGTAGGGAGTCACTTGAAGAAGCTTGAAACGCCTTGCAAGTGGTCTTTTCAAGACAAGTTTGAACCTCTGATGATGAAATGGAAACTATAGCCTCTGCTGCAATCTTCGTCAGTTCTCCTAGAAGATCTGCATCTTCCTGTCTTGACGATTGAGAAGTTGACTCAAGTAGGTTTTCATCAGATTCTCCTCTTGGTGGAGAACACTCCTTGTTGTCCGGACTGACAGGCACATGAAGATCAACTTCTGGAGAGTGCATTGGAGAAGACTCATCCTCATTAATACATGAGTTCAGGTCAATGTGACCTCCAAAACCTACATGTTTTTTATCGAGTCCATCCTCTAGAACATGCTCACTTGCACTAAGACATTTTCCTGAGTCAGGCACAGGGTCGCGAATCAAATTTATGTCAAGTACCCCATCTTTCTGAGTATTCTCTATGTCTTCATCTCCAGATGGATTCTGATGGGTTTCGGACTGGGAGGCATGTGAAGAACACTGATCACTGGATATATTAGGCTTTTCATAAGTGGGAAAGCCGAGGATTCTTCTATTACTAGAGGAGTCACTCGCATCAACCTTCTTTGACTCAACATCAGGGATACATTCTGAATAAGCTTTTAAAAGGACAGATTCCACCTGGGTTGTTCCTTTTTTGGGGCTCCCATTATGTACTTGCTTCACTTTAAGCCAAGCGGAACCCCCAGTTAATTCTTCAATCTTCTCTATTCCATCTGTACTCTGGATACTCTGCGAAGCATCCACATCTGATGAACAGAAATTAGGCATAAAATTCAAGTTTATGCTCTTAGAAGACTTCATGTCCGTGGAACCCTGAAGGTAGTTTGTAAGGCCTTGGTGTTCAGATACTAAGTCATGGTTGTTACTGCTGTTCACATTATCAAAACTGAAGGATGGTGGGTGAACCCTATATCTCTTGGACTCTGACTGGTCGCTGTTGCAAATGGTGCCCTGAAGGAAACTCACACTATTACATTTGGTGCTAGATCTTGAACTTTTGTTGGGATGAGATATGTCTCCAGCAAGCTCAGGCCTCCCAATTGATGATTTAGAATTACCCAGTGTTACAGAGGTGTTAAAACATGGTAGTGCTTGAACAGCAATGGGATTTCGCACCATGTCGCGTGCAGGCTTTCTACAAGATGCAGCTGAAGATGACCCAGAAATGGCCATATCAGCCTGAGGAACAAGCTCACGTGAAGTGCTCATGTATGAAGCACTTCTTGGTCCAGGTTGGCTATCATTGGGGGGACCATGATTCCTTCCAAAGCTCTCAACATCGAAAATTGTTCTTTTAGTCCGCGATTCTTGGTAACTCTGATTTAATAAATGAAATGTTGAAGGCTGATGAGCTTGCTGAAACTCCTCTTGTGATGATTCAGGCAACATGGATGACAAGTTTTCTGTACCAAAACCTTGAGGAAAAGAATTCAAGTTCGTACTATTGCCTGAAGATAGATGTTCATACAATATCACATTAGTTATCATGATAACAATTAATACAAAATAAAAAGTATCATTGTAAGAGACATACCAATGTGCTTAAAAAATCAAAGGATATCAATTGCTTAGAAAAACAAAATTAATAATGAGATTGAAGAACAGATTTAAATTAATGCAATCTTGCAAAAGAAGAATCTCACCGGCTTCATCATTGAAGGATGGCCACTCCCGTTTTCTTTCTTTCTTTTCTGACAGTAGAACATCCGAGCGAGATTCAAAATCCCATCTGGTCTGGGTATTTTGGATAATTTCCTCAGAAGAAATCTGAAAGGTTGATTTTGTCTTTTGAGAAACATCAAGGAATGGGATCTTCCTGCAACTGGTAGGGCCAACCAAATCAGACATAGAAACTGCTTCTTCCTCAAACTTAATGGGCTCATTTAAGTCAGCCAGAGCTGTGGATTTCTTCAATAATGAAGTGGAGGCTTCCTCATGGAAAACATCGTTCAGTTCATTACTGCCACAAAATGGTTTTATGTCACTGTTGTACACAGCCTGAGTAAATCCTTTTGAAGTATAAGTTGACAGATTGGGCACTTTAGGAACCTTTCCATCTTCCAATGATTCTTCTTCTTCACTGTCAACATACACATAAGCTGGAAGTTGAAGATCCAATACTTTTTTCCCAATTTTCTTGCACTTGGATTCCAAGAGCTCAAGGTCTTTTAAACAACCTTCGGTTTGAGCAGGATCAGGACATGCTTGAGTGCTCTTCCCTTGAAAAGAACTCAAAGGCAATTGGACATTTTTGGCACCTGAAATGCATAATCCACCACAAGCAGGGTTTACCCAAGGCAAGCTAGGGGCATGGCATGTCTTTTGAGCATATTCAGTTGAGACATGAGACAAAACAGAATTTGACTTTGATGTCTCCAACCTTAGTTCATGTTTATATAATTCATTCCTTCTCATTTCATCCATCAACGCCCTCTGTCTACTGTAAAGGCGATGAAGATCATGGATCTGGACACACACACAAATATTTTAAACATATGTGTTTAAAAACCATAAACAGGCACTCAAAACTATCAAGGAGTAAATGACTAGTATGATATGCCAAAGGAATGCAATTACAATACATATGGATGATTCAAGGAACAATGGATTTATTAAAAATTACAAAAATGATACCTAGGATTATTTCTATTTCTATTAACACCAAAATTAGAGAAAGAACTTACCTGATCCCTAAATATGGTTTCATGCTTGAGCATCATCTGCTTTAATACTTCCTTGTTGTACCCTAAAACCTGATCAGGAGATAAAGGTGACACAAAACCATTGTAGAAGTGTCCACAATCCAACATTTTATCAATATTGTTTAGGGGCCATGTGCTGCTATTAGCCTCCATATTAAGATTTATTGCGGAGTAATATCCTGGGAAATTTCCATTATACTGCATATTTGTTCCCATTCCCAGCAGTGCCATAAACAATAGAACACAAGTTTATGTGAAGATGACGTACAGCTTCAGTTATAAAAAGAAACCTGTAATAGAACAAGTTATAAGTTAGTTGGTTAACTTGATTTGCAAAATTAATACAGGCAACTCAACTGAAATTTTTCTTCCTTTTCTATTATTTTTTTTCTTAAAAAAAAAAATTGAAAAACTAGACTCAAGTGAATTTGTAAATTTATATCTTTGTTTATAAATCACTAGCACCAAAAACGAGAAATGAAAATCAAATATGGATTTAATTTAACCATTTAAATAATGTTGCTCAAGATATTAAGAAGAGGGAGGGAAAAGAAAGAATCTGCAGATTTAACTTATCCACTTCATTGAACAAATACCGTATCATGTACAACCCTGATATGGTTAACCTGCTTTATATATGAATATAGCCTTGATTTCAAAATAAAGTTGCTGATATTGCTATTAATGAAGTCCAGCTTTCTTAGCACCGTAAGCATTTATAAGTTACAACCTAATCACTGACAAAACTGCACTAAGAAGATGAAAATCCTAATATTTTAGCAATGAATTTCCTTTTCCCAAGGGCTTTCCATGTGACTTGCACACCGAAGTTGAATGGAATAAGAATTCTTAAGAGAGGATAGAACTTCTTGATTAGTCTAAGCTCAACAGAAAAGTTCTCCATCACAGTACAGACTCCACAGCAAAAAGTTTGACCACATTGTCAAAAACTAAAGAATTTCTTATATGCATCTCATAAACACAAATGATCTAGAGCAAACCCTCCTAATGACACTTTTATGCAACTTAGGACCACTAGAGAAGCAGTCTACACGTTGCACAAGTTTAAGTAGATATCATATGACCAAGGAATCATTTAATGCCATGAAAGAACTTTATACAAGCACAAGAACTCATTAAAAGAAAGGTTTCATGAAGAAGAACAAAAAATTAGCATATAGAGAAGTTCTACATTTCACAGCCGTTCAACTACAAGAATTCAGAATCAGTAGTCAAATCAGAATAAATTGATATCAGACTAAAATTAACAAACCAAGCAATGCAGATTGACAGGGAAGAATAAAAAGTTCTCATTTAAGAAGACCGAAGTCCATATCGAAACCTCCGATAATTCAACATATTCATAAGAAGTAGAAACTAGGCCACACATCATCAAACCCTCAGAACAATCTTGGTACAATGAAATGTGCTTGAAAACCATCCAATGCAATCTGAATCAGAAAGCTCCACATATTAAACAATCCATCGCATAATACAATGATGAAAAGCTGATACTCTTATCCAAAATTAGACAGTGTAGGAATAAGTAATATGATCTCCACCCCCAGCATTGAATAAAGCACCTTTCGAACCTGTTTTTTTTTTTTGACTTTTCATGTCCCAAAAGAGTGGAGAAAATAACATATGATGATATGAATATTAACTAATTATAATAACAGACATGAATTCCAATGGAATACAAATTCAAACAAATCCAGAGATTCTTAAATAGAAAAAGTAAAGTATATTAACAATAACAAAAATCAAAACCCTTCCACAGAGTTCCTATAAAAGCAAACTAACATTAACAATGAGTTCATAGATACAAAGTTGACTGCGAAACCCAATTGTCAAAACCATCAAAATACAACAATCCATTTAAAAATAAATAAATAAATAAAAGAACAGTCAATGATCAAATAGAAAAAGGAAGATTCTTCAACAAACCCATTGGAAAAAAATATGATCTTGAAGCAAAATATCAGTTAATATCTTAAAACTTACCTTAGAAAAATTGAAAAATAATTCTCTGCCACCTCCTCTTACAAAATCCATCAATGGGTTCATTCATTCCACAAGTCATAACTTAGCTCTGAAGCACAAAAAGCTAGCACAACAAGAAAAACCAAAAGAAACCCATGAATCAGGAAGCAAAAAGACAGCAACCCAAAAGAGCTTTAACAATCCAAACAAAAAAATATATATTAAAGGGTGTTATTCAATTGGCCATGAAAAGCTACATAAAAATGGGGATTTGGATCTGCTGGGCCATTCTCTCTAGGAAGATTAAGAGAGAGAGAGAGAGAATCCCAGATATGAAAATCCACAGAAACAAACGAAACTTACATGAGAAGAGACATGGAAGTTGTCAACAACACCCTTCTTTTCATCTTCTTTTCATTTTTATGTTTTGTTTTTTGGATTTTTGAGGAAGCGTGTGTATACGTGTGTGTCTGTGTGAGTAAATTGAGGTATGTGTCTCTGAGTTTAGACTTTAGAGGCTCTAGATTCTATCTATGATTTTTGTTCCATCAAACATTAAAAAAATAAATAAATAAACATTTATACATATTTGGAATAAAAAATAAAATTTGACAACAGACATAACAATGTCTTACATTAATCAATTTAATATAGTTCAATTGAATTTTCAATTTTAGTAATGTTTTAATGTTTTTATTTTATTTTTGATAAGTTAATAAACAATGCTTCTACTAAAGTAGTCAGCAGTGGGGCCCATGACGAATATCAAAGAATCAAGCATGCTGATTTTGTGAATTTCCATTTCAATACTCCTTCACTAAACTGACCCTAGAATTTCAGTTTTATTACAGAAAAAAAGGTATGGATCATTTTTTTGGGGATTATTTGAGAAGAATGGCTTTTTCAATGAATAGAAGATGTAAAGCGACGTTTCTTGTTATTAGACCTGGCAAAATTGGACCCGGACCCATTAACCCGCCCGAACCCGGAGGTAAAATATGGGTATGGGTAAGGGATTTTCGAACCCGTCAAAAAACGGGTCAACCCGAACCCGACCCATTTAAAAATGGTCTGGGTCGGGTTGACCCGCGGGTCATGTGGGTTGACCCGTTTTGTAGGTTTTTTTTCTTTCTGTTTTTTCTTTTACGTTTCAGCGCCTCCACCACTCCAGCAAGGCAGCAACTTTTTCTCCACCAGCAACTCTTGCACTCTGCCTCCACCACTTTGCAACTGCACTCTGCCTCCACCACTCCAGCAACTCTGCAACTGCACTCTGCCTCCACCAGCAACTCTGCAACTGCACTCTGCCTCCACCAGCAACTCTGCAACTGCACTCTGCCTCCACCACTCCAGCAACGTCGTTTTGTAAGGTTTTGTTTTTACTTTTTTTTTTTTTTTCAAAGGAGCACTGGAGCAACCATATATATATATCAATATATCAATATCACCTATTCATATAACTTAAGAGCTCACATTGACGTTGATCATGAACTCTGCCTCCACCACTCCTATGGTCGCTGAAAACGTGTTGAGTTTTTATATCAATATCACATATTCAACACAAGATGACACATTTTCATATCAATATTCATATAACTTAAGAGATCACATATTCATATTCACTGCATGACACTATTGACGTCAATTTTGTAAGGTTTACTGTGGATTTTACTTTTTTTTTCAATGTTTACAACACATTGATCTTTTTTATAGAATATTATTCAGTTATTCACGTCTTTATTGTTCTGACTGAGTATTGACGTCTTTTTAGTTCTGAGTATATAAATTTTTTTTTCTTGCTTATTTAATGTTTGCGACGTCTTTTTTTTTTTTTTTTTTTTTTTTTTTTTTATGAGTAATGTTTGCGACGTCTTGATTGCTTTTCTTAATTCCTTTCAATCATGTATTCAGTATTCTGTTTCTGTATAGTATGTTTACACTTTACAATGTTTGTGAAATCAACTAATCTGCCGCAGATGATTATGTATCCAAGGATTGTTATTTATCCTTTGCTAACATAGTCACATGTGATTGCCTTGATGTTTCAGATAAAACTTTATAATAGCATGGTGGAAAAAGAGGGTACTGTGTGTCTGTGTTTTCTTTTATTTTTCAACGCTTCCAATTGCACTGTTGGTCTGTTGCAGTCACAAATCTGAAATGTGAAACCTACAATATTCCATATTATTATAATATTATATTATCTACAGTATTCTTTGCCAATATCATATTCTCATATTTACTAAAATGTTATTTGAATGTGATGTGACTGATGTCTCTATTATTTAGATGCTCTGTTATTGTGTATGTTATTCAGACGTTTTGAATGTGTTGATCTGTTAGTAATTTTGTTTGTATTTTCTTAAGTAGAGTATTATGGCAGAGTCTCCGCCTATAGATTTGGAAATTTTGGATAGTGATGATGAAGATGCTGTAATTATGAAGAGTCCTCCTCCTAATCCTGCTGCACCATCTCCAGCTCCTTTGAAGAAAATGAAAAAAACCACTTCTGTTGTATGGGATGATTTTAAAAAATTGCCTATTGGTCTTGATGGGAGATCTAGAGCAAAGTGTAAATGGTGTGGGAAAACGTATGGGTCAGAAAGTAGTAATGGGACAAAAAACATGCTTCGCCATATTCCTAAATGCCCCAGACGTAATCATAAGGATATAGAAAAGATGCATGAAAGACAAGAACAAAAAATGTTTACAAGAAAAATAAAGCAAGAAGAGTATCGTGAGAAGGTAGCTAAGGCTATTATCAAGCATAATTATTCATTTATCTCTGTGGAGCATGAAGGCAATAGAGATGTTCATAGCTACCTAAATCCAGATGTTAAACATATTTCTAGGAATACTGCAAAAGCTGATGTTCTAAAAGTTCACAGGAAAGAGAAAGACAACATTAGAAATATGTTAAAGTCAATTCCTGGTAGAATATGTTTGACTTCGGATTTATGGACTTCTATTACAACAGAGGGTTATATTTGTCTCACGGCACATTATGTGGATGAGAATTGGAAATTGAAAAGCATCATCTTGAATTTCTGTCATATGCCACCTCCACACACGGGAATAGCTTTGTCAGAGAAAATTTTCAAGTTTTTGAAAGATTGGGGTATTGAGGAGAAAGTCTTTTCCATCACCTTAGATAATGCATATAATAATGATAATATGCAGGATTTGTTGAAGGCAAAACTTAACTTGCGGAATTTATTGTTATGTGGTGGTGCTTTTTTTCATGTGCGTTGTGGTGCTCATGTATTGAATCTTATTGTTCAAGAAGGATTGAAAGTAATAGATAAATCAGTGTCTAAGATCCGAGAAACTGTGAAATATATTAAAGGATCAGAGATAAGAATTTGCAAGTTCGAGGAATGTGCCCAACAACTTGGTATAAGGACGGCAAAGGGCTTACGTCTAGATGTGACTACTAGATGGAATGCGACATATGATATGTTTGAATCTGCTATGAAATATCGTCGTGTGTTTGCCCATTTGGAAATAGAAGATGCTAATTACAAGCATTGCCCATCAAATGATGAGTGGAATAGAGTTGAGAGGATAGCTCGATTCTTGAAACCTTTTTATGACATTACAACTCTATTTTCTGGAACCGATTACCCCACTGCAAATTTATATTTCCATGGAGTATCTCAGATTGAATTGCTCTTACTTGAGGAAATAGAGAGTCCAGATATATTTATCAATGACATGGCACAACGGATGAAAGAAAAATTTGATAAATATTGGGATTCTTATAGTGTGGTGCTAGCTTGTGCTGTTGTTCTTGATCCAAGGTATAAGTTAGATTTTGTGGACTATATTTTCAAGAAGATAGAGTCAAATGACTTAACTGCCAAGACGAAGTTGCAGCACGTTCGTACACAATTGTATCAACTTTTTTCAGAATATGAACACCAGAAGCCTATGGTCGCTGAAAATGTGTCATCTTGTGTTGGGAGTTCTAGCCATTCTTCTGCACCTAGTGGCATTGATCATGAGGAAGATATGGAAGTTGATGTAAGTAATTCATTTTTAATGATAAAAGTTGGAATGTTGTGTTATATTTTACTAATTCTAATTTGTTTTGAATGATTAGGAATTTGACTATTATGAAAGTTCAGTTTCTGGCAACACAAAAAAATCTCAATTGGACTTATATTTGGAAGAACCAAGACTTAACCGTAAGCAATATGCAAAATTGGATGTTCTCTCTTGGTGGAAACAGAATGACAATCGGTTTTCTGAGCTCTCCTTAATGGCACGCGATCTCTTAAGCATTCCTATAACTACAGTCGCTTCTGAATCAACTTTTAGCATTGGAAGCAAAATTCTTAATCAGTATCGATCATGTCTTCTACCAGAGAATGTGGAAGCTTTGATTTGCACCCGAACTTGGTTATGTGGATTTGAAGGTAATATTTTAATCCATTTATAGAATAGTCATAGTTATAAAATTTTAATTCGTTATTAACCCGTTTCCATTTTATACTAAAGTTATACTAAAATTTTGTATTGTAGCTGAAAATGCTAATGATATTACTCGCCAACTTGAGGTGAAATTATCAAGTATGAACATTTCCACTGTCGGATCTGCTACTAATGTTGATTAGATTGAGGTATAATTCAATTTAATTATTTACTTATTTTTCTTTACCTCATGTTATGTTCTATTCTTGTAGCTTTATTTATTTAATTATCTTGGTAGGTAATTTAAATTTATTTATATTTTATAGGCAACAGGTGGACCTGAGGAGATTGATACTTCATATAATCATATGGTTGAAGACTTTTGGTTTTTTTTTTTTCCTGTTCTTTTGTGGCACCTAAGGAGATTGATACTTCATATGGTTCAAGACTTTATTTTTATTTTTTTATTTTTTTCCTGTTCTTTTGTGGTGATAAGATTAGTAAATTTTGGATTGTATAAACTTAAAATTTTATGTTTTATAATTTTATTTAAATTAGACAGTTAGGTGGTATTATTTAATATTTTTGTATTGTTTTTGTTTATTTGTTCTCAATTTCTCATGTGATGTGAGTATTGAAAGGAACTAAGGAAGACAAAGATAACTCAATGATAAATTTTATTTTTTGATAAAAACTCAATGATAAATTTAGGACGATAAGATCAAGTTTCTTTTCATTTACATAAATATTTTTGTTCATGTGTAAAAATACGGGTCAACCCGGTTTTGACCCGACCCTTAAAAGATAGGATACAGGTCATAGGTTTTGATACCTAGTCGGCCTCCAAAACGTCGTTCTTTAATGGAGACTAATCAAATTTGATATGTATGAATATGTGTGGGTGTATAAGGTAAAATGGTAGTATGTATGGTAAGGTGGGTTGTCGTACCACGGAGAGAGGGGTTTTAAATAAACACGTAATATTAGAAATTAAATCAAGAAAATATTTTGGTTGTTTTGAAAACTCACAATTTAAATAGGTAAAGAAACTCAAATCTAAAAATTGCTAGGGCTTTGGGTTCCTCAAATTTGCTAAGATAAACTAATTCAATTTAAATCCATGGAATTACACAATTGGGGGTTTCACATCCCAAACCCTCAATTGGAACATTTGCAATAAAAACCATTTTTAATAAAATCTAAATTAGAAATACTATTTGATTGTTCATTAATTTAAACACATAATAAATAACTACATTGGAAAAACCTAAAATCGACATTGTACTAATTAATCTAGCAACAATGTAGTAAAAAGTAATATCCAATGAAATTAAGAGTTCTTAGATTTAATGGAACTAAAATCTTTACTTAACTATGAGAAAAACATGATTGAACTCATGAAAAGATTCAAATTATAGAACCACAAATAAAAGGAATGACAAAAAGATGAGAACAATCAAATAATAAATCTTAAACATTGAAACTCAAAATGAATTTAAAAGAAATTAGTTACCTTACAAATTTGGATTCCCCCTTAGCCCAAGCTAAAAGTCTAGCCAATCATAGCCAAGAAATTACAAAAAGAAACTAAAGAAAATAAATCCTACAAAAAAAACTAGAGAGAAAACAATGAAGAATAGCCTAAAAATGGAGTTTCTGCTTCTCTGCTTCCAGCGGCTGCTGCTGCTGTTTTTTTTACTGCTGGAGCATCTTCATTTAGGGCTCCAAAAGAGAAATAATCATGTGTGGTGTGGTAGAAAAAATGGCATGCAATTGGTCAAAGCAAGCTTGTCACGTGAACTCATTAATGGGGCAATGATCCGGTGCATTGCGGCAACAAAGGGACATGCAATCCACGGCAAGCTCCCATGAATTTCAATTAAAACTCTTTTGAGCATTGATCTAGTGTGATGCGGCTAGGAAAGGAGAGTGTGAGCTTGTTAGCCATGTGGGCCTTGTGGGCTTGTGGGCTTTTGGGCTTTGATTTTCTTTTTCTTTTCAAACATTAATTTACACCTAAAACAAAACATAAAATTTAGACTTTATAAAATTAAAATAACACATACAAATAAATTATTTTTAAACAACGCAATGAAATAAAATAAATGCAATGATTTGCATACAACTAAAAATAAAATGCAAAATAATTCTATTAAAAACCTTAGAAAATAGGCTTAATAAGTCATATTTCATGACTTATCAATACCATTTAGGACGACCTGTTTTTTGACCCGAACCCAGATAGTTCGAACCCGAACTCGATTGACCCGACCCGTTTGCCAGGTCTATAGCCTTTGGCTACCAAGCGTGCCTTATACTTGTCTATTGTACCATTCGGTTTAAGTTTCCTTTTAAATATCCATTTACAGCCAATTGGTTTAATTTTTGGAAGTAATTCAACAAGTTCCCATGTATGGTTAGACAAAATGGAATCTAATTCATTATTTATAACTTCTAACCAAAAAGGTCCATCAATGGACTTAATAGCATCATTGTAACTTATAGGTTCGTCTTCAACAATATAAGCAATGAAATCATTACCGAAGCTCTTCTCTTTTCTAGCTCGTTTGCTTCTTCTTATTTCATGCACATCATCAACAAGCTTGTTAGTAGTATCAAGAGGTTTATGCAAAGATTCTTCCTTTTCTTTTATAGGAAACACAAGCTCAAAGAAAATAGCATTTTTAAATTCGATAATAGTATTTGAATCTAAAACATCACTCTTAATAACAAGAAATCTATAACATGAACTATTGCAAGCATAACCAATAAACACACATTCACAAGTCCTAGAACCAAGTTTCCTCTTTTTAGGCTCAAGTAACATAACCTTGGCCAAGCACCCCCACACTTTGAGATACTCTAAATTAGGTTTACGACCTTCCCAAAGTTCATACGGGGTTTTACCGGTTTTTTTATGGGGCACCTTATTTTGTATATGGCAAGCCGAAAGAATAGCCTCCCCCCACATGTTGGAGGATAACCCAGAACTAACTAGCATAGCATTCATCATTTCTTTTAGTGTTCTATTCTTTCTTTTAGCTACTCCATTTGATTCCAGTGAATAAGGAGGTGTAACCTCATGTGTTATGCCATTTTGTTCACAAATTCACTAAAAGGATTAGATTCATATTCACCACTTCTATCAGTTCTAAGTCTTTTAATCCTTTTATTCTTTTGGTTCTCAACTTCGGTTTTTTATTTTATGAACATCTCTAAAGCTTCATCTTTAGACTTTAGTAAATAAATCTTAGTAAACCTAGAGTAGTCATCAACAAAGATTACATAGAATTGTTTACCACCTCTAGTCATGGTGTGCTTTAAGTCACCCAAATCAAAATGTATTAAACCAAGAAGTTCGGTTTCTCTACAAATAGATTTGCATGGTTTTTTAGTGATTTTGGTTTCGGCACGAATTTCACATTTATCCATATTAGTTTCACTTAGTGAGTTTATTATGCCACTTTCTTTCATTTTCTTGATATAACCAAGATTAACATGTCCAAGTCTACCATGCCAAATATTAATTGAGTCAACTAAGTAGGCACAAGAAGAAGATTGTTGGAAATATTAATTTGTGCATCCATTATAAACACAAGTTCAACCTTTAAGATTGTTGGAAATATTTCCTAATGATGCACAAAATATATCAAAGCATCAAAACAAAAATATTAATCCGAAAATATTAATAAGAAAAATTATAACAAGTAACAAAATAAATTTAGAGATAAGTTTAGAACAATCTCACCAAGCTATAGAATCACGCAATGCGTTGTCCTTAAAGGTTGATTTGTGCCACCTGGAGTGATTAACTCAGTGCAAACGGTTTCCTTGACACTCAACCCCCCAAGATTAGACTATAGCAATAATCTTCAAGTTGGATGCACTTCCAAACATGAAGATTCAAGAACAACCACCTCTAGAATATTTCTTGCCAACACCAAAAATGAATGAGAAGATTTCTTTAAGAAACTAAAGAAAACTAAAAGAAAGAGTTTGATATTTCTGACCAAGAAAGAAGAATAAGAGTACAAAAGAGTAATGATTTTTTTGCTCAAAAGAAGGTGCGGCTGATGCTATTTTAAAGGTAGCAAAGCTAAGCTTCCTTTGGAAGCTTAGCAACGGTTCAAAGTTGTCCAAAAACAAAGCAATAAATTTTGGAGGTTGATGGGTTTAGCACAAAGACCATGGTTGACTTTCTTTAAATTTGTTTCCTTCCCAATACTGAATTTTTTCGTGTTCCAAGGCCACTCACACGGGTAAGAAAAAGCAATGGCAAAAATGGAACAAACAAATGTTAAAATGTGTGTATGTAACACACGTGCACAACAATTGTGTGTGGATAACAATTAATATCACCAGGGTCAGCCATTGATCATACCTTTATTTTCCACTAACTTGCACACATATAAGCAAATTGTACCAAAAGTTGTGTAAAAAGTTATGCTCTGAGACTTATTGAATTTTGTTTGCCTCTAAACTTATTATTAATATAAACCAAACCTTTGCATATGGATCGCTCATGACACAATGAATTTCCACAACATTTTCTTAACAAACTTGTTTTGAATTATTCTGGTACCAATGTAATCTTTTTTCTATTTTATTTTAAATTCTGATTTTGCCATCTCAAAATATTGTGAGAATTTATTGGGTGCTAAAAACAACTCTTATATTAGAGTACATTGTAGACGCCCACACCATAGGGGCGCAAGTGGGCATACACCACTAGATTTGATTGCCAAAAAGTTAGTTATAGGACCGAAACGGAAAGAAAGAGAGAAAGATTTCCCATTGTGACGTGTGGTTTCAACTTTCAACTAACTATCAGTGGCAAATCCGTAATTAACACACTAAGAAAAACAAACCCAGAGAATCCATTAAATAGGGAGTCGCAGAATCAGAACTCAGAATTCAGAAAAAAGCGTATAGAATTTTGTGTTTAGAAACCAATTCAAGAAACGTTAGAGAACTTTGTGTTTACATTGCTGATATGTTCAAAATGGAGGTACTCCCAAGATATGTTCGTCGAGATATCTTTGCTACTAGTCACCAGACGAGGTTTCAAGCCGCTTCTCAGGTTTGGCTTTCACAACTTTCCTCTTCTTCTTCTTCTTCTTCTTCTTTTGCGTTTTCAAGTCTCTGTTTGGTTGCTTAGAAAAGAAAAGAAAAGAAATGGCATATGAAAGAATGTGTTTCTGTGTGTGTACGTGTTATACGCGTGTATCTATGTATTTTTGTATATCAATGACATCTTTTGTGTTCTGTTTGATTGCTGAGATTTTGAAAGAAAGAAAACAAAACAAAACAAAACGTTGAGGTCTTTGCCTTATTTATTTCCTGCATTCTTGATTTATCAAAAAGACGAAGTTTTTATGCATGAATTGTTGTTCTCTAAACAAATTTTGCAGATAAGAGATATCGTGAAAAAACTAAGTAATTCTAGGGAGCAGGGCAAAATTGAAGAAGTAATCAACTTGATGATAAAATTTGTTTCCTTGCCAGAGGAAAATCAGAGGAAGGTGATGAAGTACTTATCTTTTTATCTTTAAAATTTTATTTTATTTTATTATTATTATTATTTTTTTTTAAATTAGTTTGTTGTATCAGGGAGGACTACAAGGGCTTGCTGGTGTAGTGGCCGGGCTGCGTATGGATGATGATGAGTTGAGTCCTGCTGGTGTATATTATCTCAAGGTTTGATCCATCACTTTTCGTATCTTTTGCATAATTAAATGTTTATATGGGATTGCCTTCTTCTTCTTCTTCTTTTTTCTTGGTCTAACTAAAGATGGTCAAAATTTGTTTAAATGTATGTGAAACTCTTATGCAATGCAGTATAATTACTATGAGTACATTTATCATGTAATTTTTCATGTGCAGTAACCTTTTAAAGCATAAATGTTTCACTTTTCTTGCCTGTTTATTCTATTTGTTTAAATATATTTTTAATTTTTTTTCTGGATACTTGTCAGACTATTGTCCCACGGGTACTCAGTGTAATATCTGACGAAGATAGCAAAATTCAGTGTCATGCTAGTGAAACTCTTTGTAACATTACAAAGGTAAAAGAGTTCCTGCTGGCTTATCTACTTCTTGGTCAATGGATTACAAATTTGCATTGGATTGTCTTTCCAGAGAAAGTTTATTTCAATGCATAACCGATTCTTGTACTTTTTGACTAGGTAGCAAGAGAAAACATCATTGACTTCGTTAATGAGATTTTTGATGCAATGTGTCAGCTTTCTACTGACTCAGATAAGGATGTACAAAGTGCTGGTTTTTACCTCAATCACTGTTTTCTGGTATATTCTGACTTGATTTCTCCTTTTCATGTCATGCCTGAGAAATAAAAATGACTCAACATATGATATAAGTAATAGCTGAATTCTCACTAAAAAAAAAAAATTCTGCCAATTGATAAACAGGATGTTGTAAGCAATCGCGTTGTGCAGAACCGGTAAGCCATCTTTTATTTT
The DNA here is from genome assembly GCA_907173295.1 of Fagus sylvatica. Lineage (NCBI taxonomy): Eukaryota > Viridiplantae > Streptophyta > Magnoliopsida > Fagales > Fagaceae > Fagus > Fagus sylvatica. The sequence goes on from OU015762.1 coordinate 42,140,417, forward strand.
ACATATTAGGTTCAGGTTATGTTGTTGCTAAATTTTGTCTGAATTTATTATTCATGTGATTTACAGCACTGAAGAATTCATGCAATTGGTGGTTGATCGTATTGATATACAGAATTCTTCTGTTCGTAGAATTTTGTTATCCTGGATTGAAGTGATGAACAGTTCTCCAGAAGTTGATTTGCTATGTTATCTTCCAAAGATTCTTGATGGTAACAATTCATTATGTGTTTGAGGTTTTGTATAAAACCCTTGTTTAGTTGGATTTTTTGGATGATAGCAAATAATGAACTGAAACTTCAGGTATTTTCAACATGTTGAGTGATTCTGTTCCTGAAGTGCGATTAGGAGCTGCTTCCTTATTGTCCAATTTTATCGAAGACACTGAAAATTCACCAGTATGTCTTCTGGTGATTTGGAATTTTTATTAATTATTTGATGACTTATAAGATTGATGTGAGACACAGAATTGTGCTTGTTACTATACCTAGGTCTTAAGACTCTTGTTTGAATAAGAGAAGTTGTACCTATTGTGTCTGGGATAAAGTTACACTTAGTGAAACACTCTCTAAAGCTTACACCACTCAATAACTTATTATTGAATCAGATGTTCTGCCATATCCACTGTTGAATTATTTATTCCTATTTGATTCATGAGTCAATGCCTTTTAGTTTGTTTTCAAAAAAAAAAATACAATGATATTTTTAAACATTTGTGGATTAGACGTACCTTATTATCCTATCATTTTGTCATTTGACAAGCATGAAAAGCACTGATAAGACATGCAATTTAGCAGTGCGTTCGGAAAAATTATCAATCCATTGAAAAGATATTAGATAGTGTAATATTACAATAGTCTAAATGCTATGCTACTCAATAATTGGTTACTTGAATCAAAATTTTACCAAATTTCACCATGGGATTATATGTTATTCTTATGGAAAATTTTACTTTAATGTGTACATTGGTTATTATTTAAACAATGAAAGTTTAGGGAGGACATGTAATCCAACGGTGGGTTAGGAAAAATATTGGCCCCCAACTAAAAATTAGTGAATGGTGAAGAATGAATTAAGTGTTACACTAGGTTTTAACTTAAACTTGACCCTATATACTAAGAAAGGACCATATAAATCATAACAGACAGACCTGGCTAGATTGGAAAGGCAGAGCAAGGTTTAAGTAACTGACATAACCGAATAGGTGGAGAGATTGTTCTGTGTTTAGCTGAGAATAGATGAAAAACTTTCTTCTTCTTCTTTTAACTTTTCTGTTTTCATTATTCATCCATGTCTAGTTTTTGACTTTGCTCCTCTAATAGTCTGTAGATTACGTTTGTATGATTCAAGTCTTATTACATAAAGCAGCTGTTCCAGATGAATTCACTCGGCTTAATGCTGTCACATGGGTTAGTACATAGAAAATCTATTTATTTCTCACAAAAACCTTATAAGGTTTCATATCACATTTCTTCTTCTAATAAAGGATTGACAAACTTCTTGATTTTTTGATACAATTGAGATGTGAAGTATGAGACACTCGAGTTAAAAGACCAAAAAAAAAAGGGATGGTGAGAGAGAGATTTGAGAAAAGGTTTAGGCTTATGTAATCAGCCATTCACCTTACCACATATTTATATTGACATCATTACTAGAATACCCTAATTAACATACTAATATAAAAAAGGTTTAATTACACATTTAGTTCTCAACATCTTCCTCATGAATCAAAATGATCTATATCCTTCTAAATGTTCCATTTTAGTCCTTCTTTTAAGTTTGTGTCAAAAAAATTAACATTAACTGTTGAAAGGAAAAGGTGATGGAAAAAGGTAAACTTGGGCAAGCACCCTAGAGTGAGAAGGGACATTTTTTACACAAACTTAAAACTATAAGGGCTAAAATGAAACATGAAACATCTGAAAGGATATGGACTATTTTGAAACATGGGGCAAACATTTGGCCACCAAAATTTGGTGACTATGTCGGTGTGGATGTCAACGATGATGTCATTGTACGGATCCTGACGTTAGCACACTCTGGTCATTTGATGACAACCTCCAGATTGTTCTAATGCATCTAGGGTTGGATCGGTATGTTTTGATATCAAGTGGAGTTGTGAAATATGAGATATTAGGTTAAAAAAGAGAAAAATGAAGCGAGAGAGAGAGAGAGAGAGAGAGAGAGAGAGAGAGAGAGAGAGAGAGAGAGAGAGACTTGAGAAAAGGTTTAGGCTTCTGTAATCAACCTTTCACCTTAGCATATGTTTATATTAGGGTCAATGGCATGTTTACAAAAATACCCTTATTAACATGTTAAATTAAAAAAAAAAAAAAAAAAAAGCAAAAACACCTCTAAACTTTGGGTCAAAATCAAAACCCCTTAATTTTCTAATTTGAAATTAGAAGCCCAAAACTTTGAGAAATACCTAAATTGGTCATTCTGTCTAAATTTTTGTCTCTCTAAGCTTTTTTTTTTTAAAAAAAAATCATTTTATAGTATATTTTAACAAAATCTGTTCAAATTAAAATGTAATTAAATATATTTTTTTATGCTTTTGCTCAAAGACGGAGACGAAATTTAGACAAAACGATGAATTGGGTATTTTCCAAAGTTCAAGGGCTTCTAATTTCAAATTAAAAAAGCATAGGCTTATTTTGAATATGACCCAAAGTTTAGGGGGTGCATTTTACCCTTAACATAAATAAATAACTAAAGTAACTCTGACAAATACTTATGTTGTTGTTTCACCATCAATTTAGATGTGATGTTAGATATTCTAATTGAGTGCATATATATGACTTTGCAGATGAGTAGGATCATACAACCTGGTGGACAAAAGCTTGTTCCGTATTATGCTGATATTTTAGAAGTCATTTTGCCTAGCATGTCCAATAAAGATGAGAGGATGGGACGGGTAAATCTTTTTACTTGTTTCCCCAATTTTCAGTTTATCTAGTTAGGGGTAAGTGTAGCTATCCACCTTAAATTATAAGGTCATTTGCTATGTCCACCCTATACTGTAAAGTTTTGATCCTAATTGGGACTAATCTACAATGTCCACCTTTATATCCAAATTAGTGTCAAAATTAAGATTAGTTCCTATTAATTTACAAAGTCTACCCCAGTCAGCCCACTAATTTGTTAATTTTAACAATGATTTTTTATGGTGGAGTGGACAATGCAAATTAATTTTGAATTAGAGTGTTGATTGCAAAAAAATATAGTTTATGCCTTTATGGTGGACATGCAAACGACTCCATAGTTAAGTGTGGCTAGCTACAGCTAACCCTTCTAGTTATATTATATGATACATATATACATAGTTTTCCTAAATTATTTTACATCTTATTTCATATGTTTTCCAAAATTTAGGTTGCTTATCAAACTAATGAAGTGGCTAAAGCAATTGCAAACTATTCTTTTGAGGGATTGGATGTAGGAGCAATTCTCACTGTTGCTACTAGGTACTGTTTCTAAATCATTCCTTAAAAAATCATTAGTAGGAACAGCGCAATGGAAGAATTTTTTTATACTATATATTGCAATGGGTTTCATGACAATATTTCCTTATTTTTTTGCTTGGTAAATGTTCTCACACACTGAATTTGATTACTCTTAATGGATAGGTGCTACATGAATGGACCAGATAGTTATTAATTGGTTGTGTTTGGCCATTCAGGAATTTAACTAGTGAATGGGATAACACTAGAATCCAATCATTGAAATGGATTGAAATCTTCTTGGCTAGAAATTGTTCTGAGGTAATTGTTTTATTACATTTTTCACATCCATGGCCATACTTTAATATTGATTACTCTTAGGTTTGTGAAGATTATCTCCAGTTGATGTTGAATGTTACAAGTTCTGCAACGATTGAACTTTCTGAAATTTACTGATGCTGTTACAACTTAGGACATGGTATTGCTTAATTTGCCTTGTGTGAAATATATCGTCTTATTAGTAGTTTTATTGGACCTTTCCGATCATTTGGGGCCATATTTATTGCAATGGTAAGGTTTCAATCTGTTAGGTGCAAGTAGCACCTACGACTTGTCCATAAGTTTATGCTAGTAAAGTAATAAATAAAGTTCAAGTAACTATTCAATTAACTCTACATTATCATCATCCTATTCCACGAAATCCCAACAGAAAAACCATTAAGTTTAATTTTATTTTTCCATCCATCATATAGTTTTTCCAGTAAGTGGCATAGTTCATATTTCACTCCATGGGATCCATGTTCCAAGTAAAATCAGCAGTAAACTTGGAGTTTATCTAAATTTTTCTCTCTTTTATAGTTATGTCCAGTTGCAAAATTCTTGTTTGCATTTCAGTTGTAGTTAAAGCTGTGACAGTGCATTAAATAAAATAAAAGAAATGCAGTACATGTGGAGCAAAGTTCCATGAGAATACTCATCAATTTTGGGAAGACAACATATTCAACCTAAGTTTCTGAAAATTGCGGTAGATAAAACTTTTTCACAACTGAGAAGAAGAATTTATTGACAATTTGGCCATACTTTTTACAATTATTCTGAGCAATCTTTTGTTTTTTGTTTTTTTTTGCTTTTCTTTCTTTCGTGGCTGTTTAGGACCTTATTCATGTAATCAAATGTTTGTGCTTAAACTTGAAACAGGTTTTACAAGATGCCCTATTTGATATCCTTCTTAAAGCGTTATTAGATCCTTCTAGGGAGGTACTTTCATTTTCTTGGTTCACTTTTCTTTTTTCCTATTTACATTTTAGTAGTTTTAGTGCATTCCCTTGTTAAAATATCATTAAGATTAATTCATCAAAGTGTTACACACCTGTAATTGTGGGTTTAAAACATTTATTATACTTATGTCTATAAGAAAAAGGGGGTCTAATTAATCTATGGAGCCTAACTTTGGATGAAATTTCTTAGTGCTTGTTAATTGTTATATGGAAAAATATTTACTTTTAAAGGGGTATAAAGCTGTGAAATATAGAGACAGAAACAGGGAAAGCAGTTCTGGTAGTTTTTTGCATGCCTTAGTTGTTTTGTAGCTTTCTCTTACTGGTGAAAAGGTTACAATCATTTGTATTAGCATTTTATATTTTTTCCTACCGTATAAAGTGTTATGATCCTGGATTATACGCAGGCAGTGGTGCTGGTGGTTGGGCTGCATGCATGTAGAGCTAAGGATCTGAAGTACTTCAACCGTCTTGTTTTGTCATTACTGGATCTTTTTCGGGCCAACAAGTCGCTGGTTAAAAATAAAAAGTGAGTTTCCCCAGTCCACACCTTCAACATTATAGAGTTGTTTACCATTTTTATTCAGAAATAACTGGGAACATGCTTCTGGGCATTCTCTCTCTCTTCCTGTGTTTAGTTTCAATCGTGTTTCGTTGATTATAACTCAACTGTGTCTACGTTTGGATGCTCAACGGGTTTACCAGAAATTTGCTGCTGTACTTGAGGAAGAGGGGGACTTAACTTTTGCGTCAATCATGGTTCAGGTTTAGTATATTATTTGTAGAATAATTTGCACATCCCCATGGAAGCAAAATGTTGGTCCCTAACAAGTTTTATATTTATGAAATTTGGTTTTAGGGTTTAAACATGTTCTTGCTTACTTCACCTGAATTGTCCAGTCTTCGGGCTCTTCTAAAGCAGTCACTGTTGAATGCTGCTGGCAGAGATTTATTTGTTTCTTTATATGCTTCTTGGTGCCATTCTCCGATGGAAGCAATAAGTCTTTGCTTATTAGTTGAGGTACTTCACTGTATCCATTGTATTTGTACTAATTCTCTATCTGTAGGATGCTCTAAAGGCAGAGGAGATTCTTTTTCCCTTTCATGCACCTCTTTTTTGTCATCCTTTGTTTGTGACTACATGTGATCTTTCCCTTAGGCGTATCAGCATGCAATTCAACTGATTAAGCTGCTTGCTGAAGCAGACATGGATTTAACTTTTCTCACCCAGCTAGACAGATTCGTCCAGTTGCTGGAAACTCCATTGTTTTTCCATTTACGATTGCAGGTGCTTAGTATTGAACAAGTTTCACTATAATTCTCTAGGCTTAAAATTTATTATCTGACTCACCTTTAACTTCATTGCATGTACACTTGACTATTTTGTGATTTATATATCCTTGATGGCACAAATTGTTTGTGGGAACAAATAATATGAGCCTTTCACAGAATGGACGAGCCTAATCCTATTTCTATTAAAATAGAAATTAATCAAAGCAATTAACTAGTATTTGTTACACAACTACCATGATCAACAACAGATAAGCCCATCTATTTCTATTATATATATATATATATTAATTGATTTGCTTAATTATTACTTATATAGGCTTTGTAGATAAGCTGTAGTAGTTGCATAAAATTGCCTGTTAGTGGTGATTTATTGAAAAGAAGAGCTGCTTATTTGAATGAATCGCAGTGAAGAAAAAGTATTATTCAAGGTTGGAATCTATAAAAATTTCTGGTAAAGTTCTTGTATGGTATGGGCTTTTGTATACTTCTTATGTACTTTGATTCCAGCCTTTTCCCTTTTTTCTTTGATAGATTATATTATTTTCCAAAAAACTGCAGTAATTTCAAAAAAGACCATTTTCAATGCCAAGATTAAGTTCAAACAAGGATGAATGTCAATGTAAGAAAGCATTGTACACCAAGACTGAACCACCACAATGTGGAATGAATTAATATCTGAGAACCTATACAATTTAAAGTAGAAGAGACTTTAGGTACTCAGGATCTTGCTTGTGGATATGGTTAGGATGAAGAATTGTGCTTTTGAAAAGACAATGAGGAAATTAGAATTTTAACGGCTAAATCAAAACATTTAACCGCTCATCGGATCATGTATAAAACTGAATATGTACTTCAGCATAAAAATTTATCCATTCTTCTACTAATTTCAGCAGCTCATTCCACAAGTCTTGCTGTGAGTATGTCATTGTTCCTGTAGACTATAGTTAACAACTAAGGATTCCATGCTTTCCCTTTGACTAAAAAATCCTTTAAGATTAATTGGTCTCTTTCCTCCACGCAATATTCTTGTTTTTTTTCTTCTTCATGTACTTATATGTTTCAAATCATAACCAGCCAAGTTATAATATCTTCAAAGATAATTAGTGATGGAATTTATATGCAGCCTCTAAGTATATCTTGTTTACAATTTTATTTTAGAACATTTTATTCCATTCTTCTACTAATTTCACCCCGTCAATTTTGGTATTACTACAGCTCCTCGAACCTGGCAAATGTGCATGGCTAGCGTTATATAATCTTCTAATGGTGGCCCCCCAGGTTCTCTCTCTTTCTGTCTCCCTATATATATATATATGAGGAAGCTTGCTTTATGAGTCATTATGGTGAAAAAATAGCATGGTTTTGGTCTAAATTAAAACTCGATTGGAATGGTCCAAACTTGAATGATGTAAGGGACCAATTAGAATAGAAAAATGGATGTCATAGCTTCATTGCAAACTGTGGACCGTGTTTATAATCCCAACTAGGTGTAACGCACACAATGCGCCTGATATGATGTTATAGATTGTATATGATATCATAGACTTTTGTAATTACTCTCCGTTTAGTTTCAGCACTTATAATATATAAGGGATATTAATGTATTGGGAAGTGTTAATACAGATTTCTTTAGTGGACATGTCAGCCTGTCCTCCTGTTAATATGGTTTGATATATTGAAAGGTCATTTTTTTTAATAGTCAAATTAAATGGTAAACGGATTTAAAAGGATGATGAATGTATTAAATGCAACCAGCAGACTTAGTTAACAAAATCCTATAATGTTGCTATTGTTTTAAGCAACTCTTTAATTGAGCTTTTTATTTTTTATTTTTTTTAAATGCAGTCAAGTACTGCCTTCAAAATACTTTGGTCTCGATTGAACACCATGCCTTCAAGCTTCTTCACTGGAAAAGAATTCAACCGAATCCTCTCAGGGGATCAACAGTCGCAGATTTCACATCAGAAACAAGAGGGCTCACAAATTGCCGAGGGTAATGAGGGCCCTTTTATCGACTTTGTGTTATTGTTGCAGAAGTTTAAGGATATGCGGCACAAACATCACATTCAGATAACATGAGAACTCAGTGGTGTCCTCACAGTTTCACTTCATCCATCTTGTCCCAGGTTTTCTCAACTCTACAAGGCCTTGCTTATTTTTGAATTTCAATCGTTATATATAATATCATTTATTTTCTTTTTCCCACTTCAATCACCATGCTTATAAAAGATAATTATTTCCCATTTAAGATTCTTAGCTTCTTAATCAAACAACTCCTACTGCTGTTTGGGTTCATTTTATCATTGTCATGAACTTGAAGGCTAAATATGCAGGATTTACCAAGAATCAGAGAAACCAATGAAGTTTTACCTTTCACAGAGCCCAGCCATCCTTATTCAACATCATTGAGAGAGGCCTAGTGCAACTAAAAGACTGATGTTTCTTCCTGTTTCAAGTTCTACTGTTTACTTCTCCATTGGCGTATATAAGTCTGATTCTGATTTATAAAGGAATAGGTTGTACAGATTTTTTGTCACTATTACTCATAAGCTTTGATTAGAGTCCTAAGTTTCCTAACTATTCTTTTTCCATAAAAATTCGAAGAATGCTATGATGGTTTAGTGAATTACCCATCGAAACAATATTGGCAATGTGCGAAAGTGAATTTAAGAAAAAAGATTTTCTATATTTGAAATTTATCTATTTTATAGTTAAGATTAAATTTCACAAATTTAAAGGTGTACAGTGACAAATCTGTTCATTATTAAATTTACAAAATAAAATCTTAGTAAGAAAATAGACGAAATTGAGAGGATCATGTTTCTAAAATATAGAATATGATTATCATGCATGTTTTAATTTTGTACTGATAACATAAAGTAATGTGGAAACGTATAGACAATGACATTTTAGGACAGCTAATGACATGGCTTCATCTTTTGCTGGTTTGTAAATGTGGTTCTTATGTCTAAAATGGCTAGCACATAGCTAACTTGGGTTTTGGGTCGTGTAAATTTGTGTATGTAATGTATTAATAAATAACTAAAGAATTGTGTAACTTCTTACATTCTTTCCTCATTAAAGTTATACTAGTGTTGGTTTAGGGAAAAAAAAAAAAGCGTTATAGGATTGTCAGAGCTTAGGCCACGTGTCAGGTTGGCCTTTTACGCATGTGTTTGTTTTGGGAGTCATGTCTGGAACTGGACACCAACAACTACATGCGCACCTTTACGGTGTATAAAACAGAAACCAAGCCCGAAGTCCAAGAAGCATAAGAGAATATATTTAATAAGGATCCAGTGTAATATCAGTCCTTTACACCCTCCAATAAGAGCTTGACACATTATCATTTTTCACATTTGAAATTGTTCTCACCTACACACAACCACTCCTCTTAAAAGTTGCTTTACTGAAAAAGAAGAAGACGACAAAACTTTCAGGGCTTAGCTCACCCCTGATATTATCACCTTGTCCCACTTGCCACTATGTACTGTAGCTCTTGAAATCTAGCCACATTCACAATCCATTAACACATGTAATTGTAAAATATCCGAGAACATTAAATGCGGAATATTCTATAATTTTTCTATTAACACACAAAAAACCCATAAGTTTGAAAGATGATTGGCTGCTAAGAAAATGAAAATAATAAAACCCAAAAACCCATTAGTTTGAAATTAATTAAAACCAACAATCTAGGCTTAGCAAATAAAAGGGAACACTAGAAGGGAGGTAACCGTTTCTTAACGGATGTCGTGGGGTGCCTAACACCTTCCCCACGCATAAGCAAACCCCCGAACCCGTCTCTGGTTCAAGACCATTTTGTTTTAAATGTCTAAACAAGATAAAATCTATTAAACATAGGTGCCCAATCACACCTTAAATTTCTCATGATTGGTGGCGACTCCAAAATCGTGCTCAGATGCACACACACACACGTGTTCCCCCCCACACACACACACAACTCATATCTCGAAACGAAAAAGAGATAGAGAATTGATACACAACACGCCTCGCCAAATGGGGGTCGAGATCAAGGAAAAAGAAAAGACTACTTAGCTTAACCTAACTTAGTAAGTAGTGATTTTTCGCCGGATGTCGACACCTCATATGTTGGTGCTTTTTTCTTTCTGTGTTGACGACTTACTCCACTATGGCTGCTGAAGAGGGCTTTTAAACGACCAAATATGCCTCGTTCAGTCCTCCTAGTACAGGTGAAGAGGGAATGAGGGGGTGATGTGAGGGAATGAGGAGGTGGCTTTTGTGTGAGGGAATGCGGGGGTGGCTTAACCTCCTGTATCTCATTTGGCTGCCAATCCAGTAAGCCATAATTCTCGATATTATATCTTGAACTAAGGGAATGACGGGCTGGCTGAACCTCCTGTATCTCATTTGGCTGCCAACCCGGTAAGCCATAATTCTCAATATGATATCTTGAAGATTGGGATCTACTGGATCTACGGATTGCAGCCAATGGATTTCTCCTCTTGAGTTTTGGTTTCTTCAAACTTAATATAACGGTGTCATTATATACACAAAAAAATTTCCATTTTTGCTCCATTCTCTCCATCGTTCTGTGATAAATGTTCGTCTGTTTTTAGAAATTTTTTTTACAACTGGAGATTGAAGATGCTGCTAAACAACTCATTGATTTTTTGACTTTTTGAATATTTAACATTGTCATTGTTAACATAATTATTTGTATACGTTGTGATATTGCGAATCGAGAGTTGCGTCTCGTAGTTGAAGTTGCACTCTTTCTTAGGGTTCTGAACTTGCGGAACCAACTCGTTGCGAGTTGGGAGGAATCTGCGCACGAAGGCGGCTGTCCGGGAGGAAAAACGTGTCAGAATTTCATAACGTTTTCCTTATTTTCGTCAATTTTCGCACGCACGGTTGACGTAGCTCTCGACGTCGGTTTTCGACGTTCTTGGTGTCCTTGGAAAGCCTACGATACCCTCTTTCTTAAAGTTTCAGACTTACGAGAAGTCAAGCTTAGGTCCGGGAGATACGGCCTCACGAACAGGTGCCGCCGAAGTGTTTTTTCGATCAAGATTCCGACTTGACCAGGAAAAAACTTGGCGATCTGAGAGTTGCTCGTCTTGTCTAAACATCTCTACTTTCTTAAAGTCCCAGACTTGCGGATCAAATCTCAGCGAGCAGGGAAGAATCTATGTGCGACGGCGACCTTACCGGGAGGAAAACTGTGAAATTTTCAGCATAGTTTCCTTATTTTCGTTGATTTTCCCGCGCGCGGTTAACATAGCTCCCGGTGTCGGTTTTCGACGATCTTGGTGTATCCAGAAAGCTTGCGATACCATCTTTCTTAAAGTTTCGGACTTGCGAAGAACCGAGCTTGGGTTTGGGAGATACGGTCCCGCGAACAGAGGCTACCGAAGGGTTTTTCCACATCAGAGGGTCATTTTCCGATCGAGATTCCGCCTTGACCGGGGAAGCTCTTGACGATCCGAGAGTTGCGTGCTGTAGCTGAAGTCACCCTTTTCCTTAAAGTTTCCAACTTGCAAACCAAATTGTTGCGGGTCTAAAAGAATTTATGCGCAAACATTGTCTCCCAAATGGGCTGTTTTGTCAACAATACTTAGCAAAATTTAGCTAAGTGTTGAACCGATTTTTACGGTTTTGCCCATAACTTCCTCGTTTCTCATCCGTTTTAAACCTGTAAACTCTAGCGCAGAGAGAGAGAGAGAGACGATTTTGGTATGAAAGTCATTTTAAAATTTTATGATTAGCTGAAAATGGGCAGATCGGTACGAATAACAGCTCTCTAAATCTTTTTTTTAATAATCTAATATAGGATGTGAGACGTGCTTAATATAAACTTCTTAAGTATAATAAATTGTTGCAAGCATAATGTGTGACATTTAGTTTGATGTTAAATAGTCTCTGTTTTTTGCAATGTCTATTTGGCAGCAATCATGGTATGAGTGGAGAAATATGCTAAAAAACTTTTTCTTGGTTTAAATAGTTCCATTGGCAAGTGTCAGTTTGGAAAAATTTATATAAAATCATTAAAATGTTTGTTTTTTACGATTAATGAGTTTTCAATCATTTATGCTGGGCTTTTGAGTAAACCAAAGTATAGGTAGTAATGGCCTGTTGAGTGTTCTTACTCCTGGTGGAGTTAAGTTATCTGGATGGCTGGCTCTTTTTGGCTCCTAAGTAGTCCTGCAAGAATTTAATATGTAAGTATGTTTTTACACATATTTAACATATGACTATGCAGATGTACGATTCTATATATCTCTGCCTGCATATAGACCAAACACATTCTGGACATTTTCAAATTTTTTCTTTATGGTGCCTTTGTTGTTCTTGTTGTTGTCATTCTTATTCTTGTTGTATGAGGTTGTTTGGTTAAAAATAATTTATTAGTTTAGTTTCATTTTGATGCTCACACTAGGTCTGCTACATAACAACCCTAATTTGACTACTTAGGTAATTATCACAGCATACGGAGGAAAATCTTGGACAAATTTCTCCTTTTATTTTAATGGAGTTGCTTTACTTAATGTGGACTATTTGGGGAGTTCTAGTTTAGCTCTTTTGTATTATTCTTTCCTTCTAAGTGCATGCTTTATGCCCTTAGAGGGAGTTTTTGCTGTTCTTAATAAAATCTCTGTTACCTATAAAAAAAAAAAGAATGAAAGTGTTTATGACGATGTGATTATTGTATTTTGTATACTATAGTAGAGCTGTATATTATAGATGATGCTATGTTTCTTTCAGGATATTAGTGATAGAAATGCTGAAAATTGGGGACAACGAGATTCGATTCATCGTACTGGTAGTAAATCGTACTCACAAATCAGTTATGAAAATGTAAGCTCTAATAGTAAAAATAGTCATATTATATAATGTTAATAGTGTAGTTATAATTACTTAAAAATGATATTGTCATGTGTTTGTTTTATATCTTAGACGAACCCAGAAACACAAGAGGAGCCAAATGATCTTCAATTGTTGGCGTTGACAAATTATCCTAAAGGCCAATGGATTGATATTGAGAAAGAGCGTGTTTATGTAAGTATAATTTTGTTTATGCATTTAGTTTTAAATTTTTAAATTGCATTGTATGTTTCACTTGTTTGAAAGCATGTGTTAATGCTTGTAATATAGGATGAAGCTAAAAAGAGGATTGCTGAGATAGAAGCTGAAAAATGCCGGCTTTTATCTGCTGAAGAGCAAGATGCAATATACCAATCAATTGTGGGTTCAAAACCAAATTATGTTCGTGGACGAGGATACATGGCGAAACCTCCTACTTTTGCTGAACGTGTACGTGATGAGGTCAATTGTGAGATTCAAACTTTGAAAAAGAATTTGGAGGAAGAACGTGCTGAGAGGGAGGCAGAACGTGTAGTAGAACGGGCCGAGAGGGAGGCAGAATGTGCAGCAGAACAGGTCAAGAGGAAGGAAGAACACGCAGCAGATCGTGCTGAAAGTGATGCACGACTAGAGGCTCTTAAAGAGGAGTTCATGGCAATATTTGCCAATCAATCTCAGGTATATAAACTTGTTAAATTTAGGCCAAATTGCATAATCACCCCCTGGGGTTTGGCTCAGTTGCAAACAGACCCCCTAGGGTTTTGATTTTGCAATATAACCACCTTGGGTTTGACCCCTCTAAGTATATTTTTTGTCAATTTTGCTAACAAAATTTGTCATATGCATTGAATGTGACCACTTTATAATAAAAAAATTCATTATTATAAACCCAAGTGCAATGCATATGACAAATTTTTTTAGCAAAATTGACAAAAAATATACTTAGAGGGGTCAATTTCACCAATTTAAAAACCCCAGGTGGTTATATTGCAAAATCAAAACCCCAGGGGATCTGTTTGCAACTGAGTCAAACCCCAGGGGATCTGTTTGCAACTGAGTCAAACCCCAGGGGGTGATTACGCATTTTAGTCTTAAATTTATGCAAATGAGTTATTTGATGGTTTGCTTGTAACATTTGTTTGTTCTCTCACCAGCCATAGTGGTTTTATTAATTTATTGCACCATGTTTATAAATTCTTGTAAGATTAACTTTTATCTTATATAAATTGCTGATATGTTTTGCAGGTTATTTCTTGCATTATATAATCCTTTTTCTTGCATTGTCACTTAGGTTTATTGTCACTGGATTTCAATATTTTATTAGAACCATTTATTTTGTTAGTTTCTTTTTGTAGGTTGATTCTCAGAAACACATACAAAACACAATGATAAGGAATTGAATCCTTAAAACAAGACGGAGAGAATTGCAATTTTGGAAGAGGGTAGAGTTGAAAGGATTAGAATGGGAAAACTGAGTATAACTTGGTATCAAGATAGGGAATAGATTGTTGGCTGTGGTTTACTGAATTTCAAACCTTTTTGGCTTCCAATAAAGTTCTACTGTGGCCCTTTAAGACCGGTTACTGTTTAGACACATGTATATGTATAGATATCACTTCATCCATGCTAAACTGGCTTCTCTATTTGGACTTGTCCTTCATCCATCACTCATTAAATTTCTTTATCACAAGATGAAGAATTTATGATTTTTTTTGTTCTCTCACCAGCAAGAGATGTTGTTTTGTTTATCTATTGAGTAAAGTTGATGTAGATAGTTTTGTACAAATTTTGATAAGCATGTTATATACACGTTTATATATTGAGTTCTTACAATTTTTTTCTTTTTTATAGGGAGGTAACCAATATCGTGGCTTTTGATTGATACATGGCTGAAACATGGATTGGAGCTCAAAGAGAATTTTGTGTTTGTTGTAAATCCATGAATTTGTATCCATTAATGACTTAAACTTAGACGGGGATTATTTTTGTACTTATGAATTTTATGTAGAAGTTGTAGTTATTAATATTGTGAAGTGTTATAAATTTTCTATCTTTTTGTAGATTTCTTGATTTTGTGAATGTTGCTCTTTATTTAGTTTTTATATTATTAAACAGGACCGGTGACAAATAGAAATATCAACAATTAATGCTGATAAAAAAAAAAAATTATTGCAACGAAATGGTTGAAGCAATACCTTATCGCAACGAAATAATCGAGGCAATAAAAATGCTATATAACTTTATTGCAACGAAATGGTTGAAGCAATACCTTATCACAACGAACTAGTTGTGGTAATAAATGAAATTATCGCAACAAAAATCTTGTTGCAATATATGATATTCATTGCAATGACATATTTTGTTGCGAAAACCTATTACCACAGAGTTTATTGCAACGGCTTGTAACGACTAACTTTCGTTGCGATAAAAGTTTATTGCAACAAAAAATTTCGTTGCAATTAACCTTTTTTCTTGTTGTGATTACTGTAGTCAACAGCTGCCCTTCCCTCCCCTCCTTGAAGTTTCCAAACATGCTTTATATTCTCACATAAAGTTTTAGTACATACTATATAGTTTAGGTGTTTGTTAAAATATAACTCAGGGGAGGTTTGAAAAGGGGAGATGGTAAAGTTGCCCAATACATGGCATGTCCAGCTGTGTCATATCTGGGTCTATCCCCAAAAATGTTTAATATTTCATTTTGATGCATGTCTTGATTGGTCTTGGATGTGGAGTTTTATGCATATATAGCACATCTATTTTCGATTTTATTCCCTCTTTTCATACTTGTATATAACTCTTTTGGTTCTTTTAGGTTATTTTGTGTTTACTGTCGTGAACATGATATAACATTTTTCAATAAAATACCATTACTCCATTCAGGAATTTTTTTGCTATACAACAACCATGGCAGTCCGTGCCTTAGTTTTCTGTTCTGAGTATCCTGAATACATCTCCTAGTTGTAAGGAAGCAGAAGAATAATATGTCACAAATCTTATTTTTAAATTTACTCTTAAAGTTTGAAATAACTTTCTTGTTTTATTTGTTCCTACACAGGAGGTCAGGAACACTTGTTGTGCGGTAAATGGGAAGATATTCGCATGACAAAAATTGAGAGATATTTTGGCATAATTTCGAGGACTCTCTTTGTAGTTATTATTCTTTCCCGATGATCAAAATAATTCGGAGATAATAGAAGAAAAAAGCTAGAATCTTATATGTTAGATAAATTATAAGGAACTAGATTCTTTTCCTGTTAATGCTATGATGATTATAGATAAATATAGTAGAACAGAGAACAGACTATAATCTTATTATCTTATATCAGGTTTTGGGTGGAGTAGCTCCTGTGCAAGATCTAAATTATGCTTTTGCATAAATTTTGCAGGTAAAGTCTTGGATAGTGATGAAGATTTCGAAAATCCATTCATCCATTGACGGAGCTAGAAGGGACAGCCACTCCTCAGCATCCTTGAAGGATTTGTTTTGATTTTTTATGCCATTGCCTTTCTTTGTATTAGTATTTCCTTTAATTTGGTTGTAATTCCACAAATTTAGCATTTTCTTTGCAAAATTAATGTAACAGTATTTTTTATGTTTTTTGATCTTCAAATATAGTTCAATTTGCAGAATATAATGGTACTTTTTTGTTTTTGTTTTTCTTCATCAGATTCATACATAAAGTGCGTTTATTTCTTGATATTTATCGGTAATTAATTGCATATTTTAAATTAATATAAGGATTGTAATAGATTTGATATTTTCATATTTGAAATTGCATAGCAGACTCATTTTTAAGGAATATGATCATTTTCATTTGGAAATCTCTCCATTTGTCCATTTCATGGTTCAGATTTTATTTCACAAATCTAACGGTGTACAGAGTGTCTCGTCATTTAAAATTTTAAATGAATGACAGTCTATACATGTTAGATTTGTAAAATAAAATCTGCAGTCTATAACCGTTAGATTTGTAAAATAAAATCTGAACTATGAAATGGAGACTTTCCATTTCATTTCAAATGGAGATAATCCTTGTCACATTTTTAAGCCAGATCAGCCTCAATTTCATGGTTTATATTTCTTTTTTGAATCCATAGCTCATACATAATTTAGGATTATGTTATTGCACAATAAAAATAAAGTACAAAAAGATCCGAGAATAGATTTTAGTCTTAGCCATAACAATAGACCAAATGTCAACAAGCATATCACGAAGATAATAGGAAAATGATGCTTTACAAAATGCGAGCCCTCCATCTTTCAAAAAAGAACCATGTGGGTAGGTCATTCCCACATGAAAGTCGAAACCTTCGACCTGAATCCAATCCAAAAACATTTTGACGTCGTCATTATTAGTGGCGGCTTTACATAGAGTTCAAGGGGTTCATTTGAACCCCCTTGACTTTGAAAATAAAAATTTATATATATATTAAAACCCTCAAAAAAAATTTTGAACACCTTATTACTTGAGATCCCAAATTTTGAACACCCTGAGTTGAGATTCCAATAAACTCAATCCATTAAACCTTTAAAAAAAATGAATAACAACAAAATCTAAACTGGATAACAGCTACCACAAATAGCCCAATCAGATTTAGTCTAACAAAACAAAAAATCTCTCTACTCAATGTCCCTTTCTTTATTTTTTTTCCCTTTTAATCTTTCTCTAAGTGAAATCCTCTTCCTCTATGACTTCCCTACGAAGCAAATGTGGCTCTCACAAGACTAAGAAAGATAGATTGGAGCAAAAACCTCTAAAAAAATCTCACAGTTTTCTCTCTATCGTTGAACTATTTAATTTTTATGAGAAAATTTTTCAATTTGTTTTATGGGGTAGGCATTAGTCACTTGATTATTTTATAAGATAAGTTTTTTTGTTTTTAAATAAATGCGTAGTCTTCCTTTTCTTTTTTTTCTTTTTTTAGAGCACCTTTTACTTTCTTTTTAGGAGAAAAATTCTAGACTTTTGGACAATTGAAGTTCTGCCATTAGCATCTCCTGGAAGATATTTTTTGTTTTTTTGTTTTTCATTTCTTTCTCTAATGTCCATGGTGATTCTTTGATGATCATAGTTAGTATTTGATGAGAATGATTTGGATTAAATTTATTTTGTATTTGATAGATTGGGCTGAAGTTAAATACTTTACAATCTTGTCCTTTTTTATTTATACTTTATTTGTTTGACAAAATGTCTCAATGAAAGAATTAGTAGGTGTACTTTTTGGTTTCTACATTTGATATTGCAATGATTTGATGTTGGTTTTAAATATGAAAACTCGTAGAAGGAAATTATAAAATTTCATGTATTTACTTTTTTTTTTTTTTTTGTGATGTTAATATATTCAAGTTTTTAAACTAACCCCCTAAAAAAAAAAAATTTTTGGAGCCGCCACCTAAAGAAAATCATGACCCAATATTCTCAGTGAAAACTTGGGCAATTTTTCTCATTAATATAACAGCCTTTAAATAAAGGTATATGCTTATTGAACCAATACAAGATAAGATAGAATAAATGCAAAAATAAAATAAAACTAGATGTTTAAAATACATATACATCTAGTTGTTACAAAGTGATAAGATCAAACTAATTTCTTATGTGCTCTATTACTCTATCAAACTTGGCGTGAGTTATACCGAAAGGCCAAGTTTGGTCTTGAATGCATCAAAGGTGGATGTAATCCAAGCTTTAACCCGCCTATTTGTGCGTGTCCATGTCGCCTGGTCTGGTTTAGGGACTTTGCCATCTTCATTGGAATCAGTAATCTCACATTCATCAAGTGGTATGGTTCATGTGTTTCCCACAAGAGATAGATGGTAGAGGTGAGCTTTATAGACACAAAATTTGCTAGATTGAGATGTTAAAGATATTTTGGTAGGGATGGTGTAGCCTTTTTTTTTTGTTGGATCGAACTCGTTAGAGTTTTTATTGCTCTAATACCATAAAGAAAATAACGACCCAATATTCTCTGTGAAAACTTGGGCAATCTTTCTCATTAATGTAGCAACCTTTAAATAAAGGTCTGTGCTTATTGAACTAATACAAGATAAGCTAATGTTGAGATAAAATAGAATAAATGCAAGCTATTTGAAAAACAAATGCAACTGGATGTTTAAAATTCATAAACATCCAATTGTTACAAAGTGATCAAATCAAACTAAGTTCTTATGTTCTCTATTACTCTCGGTCAAACTTGGCGTGGGTTGTACCCAAAGGCCAAGTTTGGTCTTGAATGCATCAAAGGTGGTTGTAATCTAAGCTTTAACCTGCCTATTTGTGCGTGTTCATGCCGTCTGGTCTGGTTTAGGGACTTTACCATCTTCATTGGAACCAATAATCTCACTTTTATGAGGTGGCATGGTTCATGTGTTTCCCACAAGAGATAGTTGGTAAAGGTGAGCTCTGGAGACACAAAATTTGCTAGATTGAGATGTGAAAGATATTTTGGTAGGTAAAGTGTAGCCATTTTTTTTTATCGAACTCGTTAGAGTTTTTATTGCTCTGGTAACATAAAGAAAATAACGACCCAATATTCTTTGTGAAAACTTGGGCAATCTCATTAATGTAGTAGCCTTTAAATAAAGGTCAATGCTTATTGAACCAATACAAGATAAGCTAGAGTTGAAATGAGATAGTATAAATGCAAGCTATTTGAAAAAAATAAAAATAAAAAATAAAAAAATACAACTTGATGTTTAAAATACAAATACATCCAGTTGTTACTTGAGAGAGGGTCCTATCTTTTTTTTCTCAGTATGAGTGATCTAGACCCACCAGATTGGAACCAGATGAAACACAGGCTCGTTCAACGTGTAAGCATTCATAGGTTAATCATAATTCATACAGAAGTGAAAAAATGCCAATATTTTCGAATTGACTCCATTGGATGGCACGTAATGATTTTTATCTATCATACATACTTTTATCATCAATTTCAGTGACTATAAATTGAAAATTTAAACTTAATCACATAAATTCATCAATTATTTATGATGAGAGAATCTGTGGTCCACGTATGTATGACGTTGATAAACA
>OU015762.1:42160409-42258395 GCA_907173295.1 Fagus sylvatica
GTGAACAGTGATTTTCTTCAGTCCAGAGGGCTTTCTCTTTTTTGATTCGTCTGGAGTGTTCTACCTTTTTAAGGGGTGTAGTAGTAGGGCTCCATCTGAAATTTCTCTTTACCCCCTGACTTCTCCGTGGGCTGGGCTCATTATTGGGGACTTATGGCAGATCGCTCCCAATAAGTCTTGGGCTTTACAGCAGACTGGTTTCTCTTGCAATAACACAGTGCCTCCTGGGCCCATCGTGGGCTATTGTGCTTTGGGCTTTCCCCAAATCATGTCACTTACCTTCCTTTGGGCTTACTGCAGATGACTCTGTGGGCTCCTCTTAGTCTGCCATAACTTAGGCAAAAAGTGGGCATCTACATACTTAAAATTAAATACAATGCTAAATAAATCCATTTATTTAATTCAAATTAAATCCAGTTATAGATATATAGATGTTATGGAGGAATAGGGAAAAATAATAATAACTATATCAACCCAAAACAATGTCGTTTTTTACATCAGACGAATTCTTTAACTATCTGATACATTTCAAGATCAATCGAGCATTTCCGGCAAGTAATGACAAATTCTTTTAGCCCAAAAGGATAAGGCCCGTCACGATTCCAATGTCCATTTCCTATTTTATTGCATGCTTGTATATTCGGCATTTCATATATTGCACTTCCAAAAGTTAGTGCTTGAAGATGCATTCGGCAAATTCTTATTCTATGTTTGCCATGCTCATCATCTAGGACATGTAGAAGCCTAGCTATGCCTTCAGTGTTTGATTCACAAAGTAATGCAATGCCATAGGAATAAGTACCATCAATATCACCAGCTTCTGCCAACATTGCTTTGCCTATAGATCTTTGCCCTTGATGGAAGTAGGCAGAAGAACCTAGCATGTATTTTGCCTGTGGGTTTCCAGCGAAGTAACATCTGGCTATTAATTTTTTTGCTTGATCTTGAAGGACTTGTGGGTGATGGTAATGATTATATAGGTTTAGTCTTTGAAAGACCAATCTTTCTTCGGTTAATTTGTTGAATTTCTTGCAGCTGTTAGAAGTAATTTTAGAAAACAATTATGATATTATAATATTGGTTTAAACTATATTGAACAATATAAAATAATATATTTTAAATTACCTTGTCTTAATGCTTCCAAGATTAGTTTGAGATTCCTTCCCCACTCTTGAAAAGATTTCGACCAAAATTTCATCAGGAAGGCTCTTAAAACGTTTCATTTCTTATGTTAAAAAAAGCAAATATTTTTGGTCAGGAAAATAAAGTGAGAAAGAACATAACAATAACACATGACAAAGAAAGAGTGCATTAACAACAATTTATAACCAATTGAACATACATATTTAAAAAAATATATATATTAAAAAAAACGTTATGTGTACTTTAGTTAATATATTCATCAAGAGACTGATAAGATACCATAATCCCACTTTACTCTATAAATTTTACATATATGAATTAAATCTTTCTCATTGTATTTCCAAAAACTTTAATTCATAAAACTTAACGAAGAGGCTAAGGAAAGATCTACCAAACTAAAAAAAGACACAATAATAGTGACACTATCATCATTAAGATTTTTGTAAGTTACGATTACCAGCCACTTGTAATCGTTCAGGGATGGAAAATACACTATCATCATGAAATAAAGAAACAAAAACAACTAACTCATTGGTAAATACCACTTCATTATGATCAAAACACATCAAACACAAATACGAAACTATGAATAAAAATAAATGATGTACAAATACAATATATTTAGAATTTAAATTTTTAAAAGGAAAATACAATTTAAAAGAAAACTAACCTTCAGAGGGGAAATTACGAACAAAGTTTCAAAAGACAAACTTTACCAGGAAAACCTTACATGCAAAACAAATGTTAAATAGAATTCTTTTAGATATGTCCTTTCATTATCCCTTGAATAAAAACGGAATCATAGTAATTTGTGACCTTCCATTATCAATTTTAAAAAATGTCTCAGTCTGTTTGCAATTTGGAAACGTAATGGACAAATGACAGTTTGCATATTTTATTTATTTATTTGTATAAATACATTTTTACATTAATTTGCAAAAGCCTTGGAATGTTAGTATTCAATTTCTGTGATTACATAATTATTAGGCCTAATGAAATAAACATTATTTTAATTTATTTTGTAAAGTTTGAAATTAAATAATGATTTAAACCTGTCCATAACCATTCTCGTTAAGGGTTTTCAAGCTGATATATATGAAACTAATAGGATTTGCATGTGTAATTAAAAAATAAAAAATAAAATAAAATAAAATTACACACACTAAAAAGAATTCATTAATATTTTCAAGTCTTTCAATCTTACCTACGTATTTTAACTTCTGTCTATATATATAGTTCCAATTTTATTTTCACTGTTTTTTTCAAATTTCGCCAATGTGATGGTCATATAGTGGAAAAATGAAATATGCATACGTAAAAAGGTACAACACTACCAGTTGTAGTAATCGTTAATTGTGTTATGGGATTAAACTGTTTGTATTCTTCTAATTGGATATGATTAAAAACAATTTTATCAATTTCATAAAAATAAAACATTAATAATAATTAAAAAAATAGAATAGCATTTAATAATGGGAATATTGCATCACTGCAACTGTTTGGCCATTTTATACATTTCGAGATCAACAGAGCATCTCTTGCAAGTAACAACAAATTCTTCATCACCAAAAGGAAAAGTCCCATTACGATTCCAATGGCCTACTCCTCTTTTTTTGCAGGCTTGTATGTTGGGCATTTCATAGTGTGCACTTCCAAAAGTGAGTAATTGAAGATTTTTTCGGCAAGCTCTTATTCTATGCTTGCCATGTTCATCATCTAAGACATGGAGGAGTTTGTTTATGCCTTCAACGTTTGACTCACAAAGAAGGGCCACTCCATAGGAATACGTAGCATCAAGATCACCATCTGCAACGGCCTCTTCCAACATAGCTTTCCCAGTAGATTTTTGATCATGATTAAAGTAAGCAAAACACCCAATTATGAATTTAGCTTGTGAGTTTCCTGCTAAGTAACATTTGATTATCAGTCTCTTCGTTTGTTCTGGAAAGAATTGTGGGTGATGATAATGGTTAGATAGGTTCATTTTTTTAAGAACCAATCTATCTTCGGTCAAATAGTTGAATTTTTTACAGCTGTAAATAAAAAAGAAAAGAAAAAGTTAGCACATTATAATATAATTTAAAATAATAGTTAATAATAAGGAAATAATATATTTAAAAATAACCTTGTCTTAATGCTTCCAAGGCAGGTTTGACATTCGTTCCCCACCCTTGAAAAAATGTCAACCAAAATATCCTCGGGAAGATTCCTTATAGGTCTCATTTCCTATGAAAGACATAAAAAGGAAAAACTGTATTAACAAAAAATTTAAAATAGATAATTTCTGAAAAATGTAAACTCTACACGTATGGGAAGAAATCTAACTATCCAAGAAAACATACACACGTAATTATAGCAATTAATATATTGGTAATTTGATTGCTTACTAAAAATACATTTCTTTAGAAAAGTTCCCCTAATAGGACATATGGAATCGAAATATTAGGAATTAGATTTGAAAACAAACTAACATAGCTAAGGAAATATACCTGTTGTAGTGTGAGAACCAAACTTGAAATCACTGATTTTTTTTAATAGCACCTTGCGTAAGTCTGATGATTGTGTCTGTAATAGCAGCCTTTTTGTAGTTGTTAGTAAAAACCAAACTGATGGGTTAGAAAGCGAAGAGACAAACTTATTTTCTTTTAATTTTTATGATAATAATTAAAAAATAGAAACTGTTAAGGCAAAACCAAATACACATTTCAACTGTAAACAACAAAAGGACTGCATAGATTTCTTTTAGATATGTCCTTTCATTATCCCTTACAAAAAATTCCCGAAATTTTTATTTTGTATATAAGTAAAAAAATGAGATAATAGTTGGGCCGTTTTTTTAAATAAGGATTAATTGGACATATTTGAAGGGATTAATCGGAGATATTTAAGAGCAATATCTCTTTTTCCCACACCAAATGTCTATCATACGAGAAATTATTCAATCCACCAGATGAACCATATCATTTGTCCACCCACCTATAAAAAAATACCATGTGTTTTAATTTAATGACTCAGATGCTAATCACATAACTACAGAAAATAAAAAGACCAAAATACCCATCTGACTTCCAAACAATCACTGCAACCCATTCACCGGCAAGCAAACGGTGATCCACGTTTAAGTTCCACTGACGAAGGTGAATGCGAAGAAGTTTCTGGAATCTGAAGAACTTTCACAGCAAAACAGAAGGAGACGAGACTCAAGAGGGTTAAGATTCTTACCGTAAGAACGAGAAATTAAGTTTTGTTTAAATAGATTTGACTCTCTTTCTTTCAAACTTACTGCGATATGTTGCCAAGTACAAATTAGATCTCAAAAGGCATTTTGATGAAGCGAACATCATTCTTGAACAATATTATTGCCGCTTGACGTGTGAACTCAGCGTAAAAAAGAGTCAAATATATGATCTTTTTGGTCTTTGAGTTTTTCTTTTCCTTTTTCAAACAATTTATACAAATATTGGTCCCTCTTAGGTACGCAAGTTCTTGTTTTTAATTTAATTCATTAGAAAATGTGATATCCTCCATATCAGGCTATCAGCTAACAAAGTTGTGATTTTAGTCTTGGCCAATTTGATTTCTATTGGAAAGCGAAGCTTCATATAAAGGGCCAAATGAGTGGGTTTTCATCAATACCCGGAATATTTTGGCCAGAATTTGATCTGGAGGAGGTGAAAATTTAGTGTTTTTGATTTCTTTCTTGACTCTGATGTGGATATGAATCAATTTTTTTTCTTGAAGAAGATGTCAAACTCAGCTACAAGAAAAAGAATTCCAGAATTTGTGAAAAGAAGAAATTACAAGAAAAAGAATTCGATTGTGCCATTGGATTTGGTTGAAAATAGAATCGCCATGTTTTGCGATAAAAAAAAGATATACAAGATACGTATCTTTGCGTATTTCTTCTTCAGTTGTTGAACACCAGAGAGTCAGAGACTAATATATTTCTTTAAAAAATTAAGCCAAGGTTATTTGGGTCTTTTGAATCTTGATGAGCTGTGTAATATTTAGCTGAATCATTTAATTATGACACATGGCATTTAATTAATGGGATGGTAAATAAATGATGTGGTTTACTGGGTGGATTGAATAATTTCTTCTATCATACCAAGCAATCATTAACTAAAATCAATGGACTCATGGGAGTGCTTAAACGTTTTCCATTTAGATTAAATTCTTTATATAATTAAACCTTATTAAAAAATGGAAATCTATATATATTTAGAAGCAACAATCTTGATTAAATATTTTAAAATTGTAAATATATATGTTGGACGGTTTAAGAATGTAAAAAAAAAAAAAATGCCTTTGGACAACCATATATGTTGGACGGTTTTAGTAACTTGGACAACTATATTTACAAAAAAGAAAATTTTTTTTTTTTTTTAATAATAAGGGGAAATAGTGTATTTATGTATTTAATAATAGGCTTAAACGTTGTCCATTTAGACTAAATTTCTTTCTATAGTTTGTAAAAAAATGGAAATCTATATATTCAGAAGCAACAATCTTGGTAAATTATTTTAAAATTGTAAATATATATGTTGGACGGTTTAAGTATGTAAAAAAAAAAAAAAAAAAAAAAAATTCCTTCGTGACTTTAAAAATAAGGAAGGAAACGAATATGATATTAAATGCGGCGTCATTTTGGGAAAAACATAAATGCCCAAAACGACGTCGTTTTGGGACTTGCCTTGTATAATTATATTTACAAAAAAGAAAATGGGATTTTTTTTTTTTAATAAGGGAAAATCGTGTATTTAATAGGCCACATTTAAGAGCATAAAGTGCATAACGGATCAAATAAGTGGATAATTAAAAGTATATTTATATTCAATATGTGACATTTTATAATAAGGAATGACATTCAATGCGTTGAATATGATATTAAATGCGGTGTTGTTTTGGGAAAAACATAAATGCACAAAACGACGTCGTTTTGGGAACTGCCTTGTATAATTATATTTACAAAAAAGAAAATGGTAATTTTTTTTTTTTTAATAAGGGAAAATCGTGTATTTAATAGGCCACATTTAAGGGCATAAAGTGCATAACGGGTCAAATAAGTGGATAATTAAAAGTCTATTTATATTCAATACGTGATAAATACGTGATTCTATTTATAGAAAAGTAAGTGACAATATATATATATATATATTTTTTAATTAGGAAAAGTCGTGTATTTAATAGGCCACATTTAAGGGCAGAACGGGTCAAATAAGTGACAATTAAAAGTTTATTTATATTCAATATATATATATATATGTTGGTCGGTTTAAGTATGTGGGGAAAAAAAAATTCCTTTGTGACTTTTAAAATAAGGAAGGAAACGAATATGATATTAAATGCGGTGTTGTTTTGGGAAAAACATAAATGCACAAAACGACGTCGTTTTGGGAACTGCCTTGTATAATTATATTTACAAAAAAGAAAATGGCAAATTTTTTTTTTAATAAGGGAAAATCGTGTATTTAATAGGCCACATTTAAGGGCATAAAGTGCATAACGGGTCAAATAAGTGGATAATTAAAAGTCTATTTATATTCAATACGTGATAAATACGTGATTCTATTTACAGAAAAGTAAGTGACAATATATATATATATTTTAATTAGGAAAAGTCGTGTATTTAATAGGCTACATTTAAGGGCAGAACGGGTCAAATAAGTGACAATTAAAAGCTTATTTATATCCAATACGTGGCAAATACGTGGCTGTGATTGCCAAATAAGGGGTGACTTGTCAAGCAATGGAAGCTACAGACCTTCACAAATGGCAGAGATTCGGCATAGGCTTCTGCTTTAATATATATATATATAGTTTTAATTAGGAAAAGTCATGTATTTAATAGGCTACATTTAAGGGCAGAACGGGTCAAATAAGTGACAATTAAAAGTTTATTTATATTCAATATATATATATATATGTTGGTCGGTTTAAGTATGTGGGGAAAAAAAAATTCTTTTAAAATAAGGAAGGAAACGAATTGATATTAAATGCGGTGACTTTGTGACTTTTAAAATAAGGAAGGAAACGAATATGATATTAAATGCGGTGTTGTTTTGGGAAAAACATAAATGCACAAAACGATGTCATTTTGGGAACTGCCTTGTATAATTATATTTACAAAAAAGAAAATGGCAAATTTTTTTTTTTTTAATAAGGGAAAATCGTGTATTTAATAGGCCACATTTAAGGGCATAAAGTGCATAACGGGTCAAATAAGTGGATAATTAAAAGTCTATTTATATTCAATACGTGATAAATACGTGATTCTATTTATAGAAAAGTAAGTGACAATATATATATATATATTTTTTAATTAGGAAAAGTCGTGTATTTAATAGGCTACATTTAAGGGCAGAACGGGTCAAATAAGTGACAATTAAAAGCTTATTTATATTCAATACGTGACAAATACGTGGCTGTGATTGCCAAATAAGGGGTGACTTGTCAAGCAATGGAAGCTACAGACCTTCACAAATGGCAGAGATTCAGCATAGGCTTCTGCTTTAATATATATATATATAGATAAGTTTAGAGGCAAACAAAATTCAGTAAGTCTCAGAGCATAACTTTTTACACAACTTTAGGTTCAATTTGCTTATATGTGTGTAAGTTAGTGGAAAATAAAGGTATGATCAATGGCTGACCTTAGTGATATTAATTGTTATTCACACACAATTGTTGTGCACGTGTGTTACATACACACATTTTAACATTTGTTTGTTCCATTTTTGCCATTGCTTTTTCTTACCCGTGTGAGTGGCCTTGGAACACAAAAAAATTCAGTATTGGGAAGGAAACAAATTTAAAGAAAGTCAACCATGGTCTTTGTGCTAAACCCATCAACCTCCAAAATTTATTGCTTTGTTTTTGGACAACTTTGAACCATTGCTAAGCTTCCAAAGGAAGCTTAGCTTTGCTACCTTTAAAATAGCATCAGCCACACCTTCTTTTGAGCAAAAAAATCATTACTCTTTTGTACTCTTATTCTTCTTTCTTGGTCAGAAATATCAAACTCTTTCTTTTAGTTTTCTTTAGTTTCTTAAAGAAATCTTCTCATTCATTTTTGGTGTTGGCAAGAAATATTCTAGAGGTGGTTGTTCTTGAATCTTCATGTTTGGAAGTGCATCCAACTTGAAGATTATTGCTATAGTCTAATCCTTGGGGGGTTGAGTGTCAAGGAAACCGTTTGCACTGAGTTAATCACTCCGGTGGCACAAATCAACCTTTAAGGACAACGCATTGCGTGATTCTATAGCTTGGTGAGATTGTTCTAAACTTATCTCTAAATTTATTTTGTTACTTGTTATAATTTTTCTTATTAATATTTTCGGATTAATATTTTTGTTTTGATGCTTTGATATATTTTGTGCATCATTAGGAAATATTTCCAACAATCTTAAAGGTTGAACTTGTGTTTATAATGGATGCACAAATTAATATTTCCAACAATCTTCTTCTTGTGCCTACTTAGTTGACTCAATTAATATTTGGCATGGTAGACTTGGACATGTTAATCTTGGTTATATCAAGAAAATGAAAGAAAGTGGCATAATAAACTCACTAAGTGAAACTAATATGGATAAATGTGAAATTCGTGCTGAAACCAAAATCACTAAAAAACCATGCAAATCTATTTGTAGAGAAACCGAACTTCTTGGTTTAATACATAGTGATTTGGGTGACTTAAAGCACACCATGACTAGAGGTGGTAAACAATTCTATGTAATCTTTGTTGATGACTACTCTAGGTTTACTAAGATTTATTTACTAAAGTCTAAAGATGAAGCTTTAGAGATGTTCATAAAATAAAAAACTGAAGTAGAGAACCAAAAGAATAAAAGGATTAAAAGACTTAGAACTGATAGAAGTGGTGAATATGAATCTAATCCTTTTAGTGAATTTTGTGAACAAAATGGCATAATACATGAGGTTACACCTCTTTATTCACCAGAATCAAATGGAGTAGCTGAAAGAAAGAATAGAACACTAAAAGAAATGATGAATACTATGCTAGTTAGTTCTGGGTTATCCTCCAACGTGTGGGGGGAGGCTATTCTTTCGGCTTGCCATATACAAAATAAGGTGCCCCATAAGAAAACCGGTAAAACCCCGTATGAACTTTGGGAAGGTCGTAAACCTAATTTGGAGTATCTCAAAGTGTGGGGGTGCTTGGCCAAGGTTATGTTACTTGAGCCTAAAAAGAGGAAACTTGGTTCTAGGACTTGTGAATGTGTGTTTATTGGTTATGCTTGCAATAGTTCATGTTATAGATTTCTTATTATAAGAGTGATGTTTTAGATTTAAATATTATTATCGAATTTAAAAATGCTATTTTTTTTGAGCTTGTGTTTCCTATAAAAGAAAAGGAATAATCTTTGCATAAACCTATTGATACTACTAACAAGCTTGTTGATGATGTGGATGAAATAAGAAGAAGAAGCAAACGAGCTAGAAAAGAGAAGAGCTTCGGTAATGATTTCATTGCTTATATTGTTGAAGATGAACCTATAAGTTACAATGATGCTATTAAGTCCATTGATGGACCTTTTTGGTTAGAAGTTATAAATAATGAATTAGATTCCATTATGTCTAACCATACTTGGGAACTTGTTGAATTACCTCCAAAAATTAAACCAATTGGTTGTAAATGGATATTTAAAAGGAAACTTAAATCGAATGGTACAATAGACAAGTATAAGGCACGCTTGGTAGCCTAAGGCTATAGGCAAAAACAAAATGTTGATTATTTTGATACTTACTCACCGGTAACTAGAATTGCATCTATTAGAATCTTGTTTGTCATTGCTTCTATTTACAAATTTATTGTGTATCAAATGGATGTTAAAACTATTTTTCTAAATGTTGATTTAGAAGAGGAAATTTATATGGAGCAACCTGAGGGTTGTGTAGTTTTTGGTCAAGAGCATAAAGTTTGTAAACTAGTAAAATCTTTGTATGGATTAAAACAAGCACCTAAACAATGGGATGAAAAATTTGATAAATTGATGCTTTCTAATGCATATGTGATTAATGGTGCTGATAAATGTATTTATAGCAAGTTTAACAATAATGAAGGTGTCATTATTTGTTTATATGTTGATGACTTGCTTATTTTTGGAACTAGCCTTGATGCTGTGCATGATACTAAAAGATTTCTTGGCTCAAATTTTGATATGAAGGATATGGGTGAGGCTAATGTCATTTTAGGCATTAAAATTCTTAGGAATGATGACTTGCATTACACTTTCACAATCTCACTATGTTGAGAAAGTACTTAAAAGATTTGAATACTTTGATTTATCACCTATGTCTACTCCATATGACTCAAAGGTGCACTTAGTTAAGAATCTTGGTGACAGTGTTTCTCAAGAGAGATATGCACAAATCATTGGCAGTTTAATATTCTTAACAAACTGTACAAATCCTGATATTGCATATGTTGTTGGTAGATTGAGTAGATATACTCATATTCCTAGCATAGAATATTGGAATGCTATATCTAGATTGTTAAGATATTTAAAAGGCACTATTAATTTTGGTTTGTCATAATATGGTTATCCTACTGTGCTAGAAGGATATTGTGATGCTAACTGGATTTCTGATTCAAATGAGGTGAAGCCTGCTAGTGGTTATGTTTTTACACTAGCTAAAGGGGCTGTCTCTTGGAAATCCTCCAAGCAGACTTGTATAGCTAGATCCACTATGGAAGCAGAATTGGTTGCCTTAGAAAAGACTGATCCGAAGCTGAGTGGCTAAGGAGCTTGTTAGTTGATTTGCCTTTAAATACTAACTCAGTTCGACCTGTTTGTATTCACCGTGATTATCAAGCAGCTATAACACGTGCTAAAAGCAAAATATATAATGTGAAGAGTCAACATATAAGATTGAGACACAATATTGTGCGACAACTTATTGAAAATGGTATAATGTCCTTAGACTTTGTGAGTTCAGAAAGGAATATGCCCGATCCTTTGACCAAACCATTAGCAAGAAAGCTAGTGAGTGAACATCGAGGGGGATAGAACTGATAGCCAAATTGTGACACTATGATGGATACCCAACTTCTATGATTGGAGATCCCATGAATGAGGTTAAATAGGTAGAAATCATAAGTGATCCTTAGAGGGGTATTGTCATCTAACTATATGCTTCCCATTATCTCGAGTAAGGAGATTAGTGATGAGCCCATCCCTATGGTGTAAGACAGTACCAGATGCAGAGTGATTAAGGTTGAGCTTTAGCTCTTAATGGATCCATAGTTCCTACTTGTTGGAATGGGGTGTTGCCTGCTCACACTCCTGATGGATGCCACCTATATGAGTGTGGAAGTGGTGCCGCTTCCTATGAGACTTAGTGGGTAGGTCTCTAGAGCTCTCATGAAACCCAGGGGCGCATGGCCTGTATTATGCGTCAACCCGCTTTAGAACAACCTTTTGAGAAGAGTCATGTGGGTGACAAGTTTGTTCAACTAATGATCTTGGTTAAAAGAGTTTTAACTCCACCACGATTCATTTAGTTACTACTTATTTGTCCTAAGTGTGGTTAAAACCTCTAGAGGGTACCACATTGATGCATGCTTTTCTGTATACCTTGGCATTCGAGTGTTTGTAACAATGTGGGGGATTGTTGTGCACATGTGTTACAAACACACATTTTAACATTTGTTTATTCCATTTTTGCCCTTGCTTTTTCTTACCCATGTGAGTGGCCTTGGAACACAAAAAATTCAGTATTGGGAAGGGTACAAATTTAAAGAAATTTAGCCGTGGTCTTTGTGCTAATCCCATCAGCTTCCAAAATTTATTGATTGCTTTTGGACAACTTTGAGCTGTTGCTAAGCTTCGTGCCTTTAAAATAGCATCAGCGGGATCTTCTTTTTTAGCAGAAAAATCATTACTCTTTTGTGCTCTTATTCTTCTTTCTTGATCAGAAATATCAAACTCTTTCTTTTAGTTTTCTTTAGTTTCTTAAAGAAATTTTCTCATTCATTTTTGGTGTTGGCAAGAAATATTCTAGAGGTGGTTGTTCTTGAATCTTCATGTTTGGAAGTGCATCCAACTTGAAGATTATTGCTATAGTCTAATCCTAGGGGTTTGAGTATTAAGGAAACCGTTTGCACCGAGTTAATCACTCCGGATGGCACAAATCAACCTTTAAGGACAACGCATTGTGTGATTCTATAGTTTGGTGAGATTGTTCTAAACTTATCTCTAAATTTATTTTGTTACTTGTTATAATTTTTCTTATTAATATTTTTGGATTAATATTTTTGTCTTGTTGTTTTGATATATTTTGTGCATCATTAGGAAATATTTCCAACAACAATTTAACACCTCACACAGTTGTGGTAAAAGTCATGCCAATAGTTGTGTTCGTACTTCGTAAGGGGTGTGTTGCACAAAATTTCCCAAAAATATTCATAATTACTGATGTGTTAAGTTGTAAATGGTAAGTTCTGTGTTATTGGAGGCTTGTATCTTGTGTTCGCACCATCTAGAGTCAAACAAAATTCAATAAGTCTTGGACCATAACTTATTACACAACTTTTGATACAACTTACTTAGGCATCTTAATGAAGGTAAGACCAATAGTGAACCTCGATGATATTGATTATTATCCATACAAAATTTGACATTTCACATATTTGTGCCAAAAGTTATGCCAATAGTCATGTTTGTAGGGGCATTGCCCAAACTTTCACAAAAAAAATTCATAATTGTTGATGTGTCAAGTTGTAAATGGTAAATAATAAAGTGATGTTAGTTATAGGTACAAATTAGAACTAATAAAAAAGAATAATGACACAACATATTTCACAAATGTTGAGGTAATATTAGTTCTCATATAGATCCATAACTGACATTACTTTATTATTTACCATTCACGTATCGACACATTAGTAATTGTGAATTATGAACTTTATTGGATTTTTTTTTTTTTTTGCAAAATAATATTGTTTTAATATTAATTATTTAAAATAGTATTGTTATGAAATTATTTGTGAGAATAGCTTTTTTTTTAAAATCGTGTTTTAACACGATTTCAACGTGGAATTGGAAAAAAAAAAAAAAAAATTACAATTCAGTAGCGTCACGTACCCTAAAATTGTGGGTTCAAGACATGATTTCAACAGTTAAATTTGTGTTTCCAAAAACCGTTTTTAAAAAGAGTCTACTTCACCAAATAATTTCAAAACAATAACAATTTAATAAATTAATATTAATACAACAGTTTTTGAAAAATTCACTCGAGTGCCTTTCTTTGGACTGAATGAATAAAAAACTGCCACGTCAGCCGCAGTTGTGTATTTCAGTATTAGACGGGTCAGAAGACTGAGAACGGGCCACTGAACCGGTCCGGAAGGTCCGCCCCGAGTTTGAAACGCAGTTGTTGTTCCTCCACTATACTTAGGGTGAGTTTGGCCCCCCGTTTACATGCTAGAAACGCGCGTTTTTGAATGAAAACGCAGAAAGCCAATTTTGGCACTGCGTTTTTTAAAATTTGATTTTAAGGGTTCAAACTAGGCTACCCCCTCCGATTCTGAAAACACACTTTTTAAAGAATTTTAACAAAATACGAACATTTTTTATGTGTTCTTTAAAAAATACCCCCAACCAAACTTAAAAATAGCAGAGGTAAATCGGTAATGAGCTGAAGAAGAAGAAGAGGAGCAAAAGTAGATCGGCTATGAGCAAGAAGAAGAAAAAGAAGGAAGGAAGGGACCCAGCAAGAAGAAGAGCAAAATCCCAGATCATAGCTTGAAAGCGGCAGAGTCACATTTTTCTTTCTTATTTATCTTGAGATTTCTAGTTGAAGAAGAGTAAAGTGAGTACCTGTAAGACTTTTTTTTTTAAATTTGTTTTGTGGTTTTTTCTCTGGAAAGTGACAAGTTGGGAGGGAAAATTGCAGAGTGTGTGAGAGTTGGTGGGTGTGAGTACGTAAGACTTACTAAAAGATATTACTAATTTGCTCAGAAGAATCCTCAAAACAAGTGACAAGTTTGGACAGGAGGTAATCCCAAAACAAGCTGAGGGACCCGCCTCTCCAGCCGCTTCAGCCTTTAGGGACTGATTACAAAAGACAATTAAAAATTTCCTATCAACTCTATAATCTCATCAGCTTTTTGTTTTTTTCAATGAACAACCCATTTCATCCAATTTTTTGCTTTTAATGTTTTATTACTTCAGGTGAAAGCTGGGCTTGTTTCATTCCACAAGGTTTAGTTTTTTTTATTTCTTTTATATCCAGTAATATTACGCAATGGCTAATGATAGTTCATTGGATTTATTATTGTTAAGTCTTTTATTTGGTTGGGTTTATAGTTTGACCAATTTGCATTAAAACAATTATTTTAATAAAATATTATCTAAATGTTTAATTAATATATTTTTTTTAACAATGATATGGATAACAAGATAACCTTAATAATATTGTTTTTTTTTGGTCTTTACACCAAAAATATTAGTTTAGTACTAAAATTATTATTATCATTTTTAGATTTATTTCTATTATCATTTTTATATTTAGTCAAATATTGTTATTATTGTAAATGTAAGCATGAAAAATTTTTAACTTAACAGTATAGTCTTTTTTGATTTATACAAACAGCAGTAGATTAAAATTAACCAAATGTCAATTGATAGAAATAACACTTCATTAGTTTTGCAAACGCTTAATTGTGATTTTCATTGTTTTCAAAATCATTTTAAAATCACTTTTTAAAAAACGCACTTTCAAACAGCTACCCAAACCCACCCTTAAGAGGGTTTAAGAAGAAGAACAAAACAAGTAAAAACCCACACCCATCTCATAAAAGAAGAGATGTTCCTGCGACAAGCCGCTATGCTCAGAAGAATGTTTCAGCCCTTCTCCAGCCGCTTCTTCTGCTTGCGGACAACCCGCAATTGTAAGCAATAAATTTGCCAAATTATGGATATGGATGGTTTTTCTTTTCTGATTTGTCAAATAATGTAAATGTATGTTTTTGCTTGATCAATAGGTCCACTTCACAATTACATTACACAATTTCTACGTTTTAGAATGATATGGTGAAACTTGTTAAAATTCAAAAGCTTATGCGTACCTTTCGTTTCATTAATCTTTTGGAAATGTATAGTTATATGTTTATGAAAGCAAACAATCAAATTATATTCCAATGCTGTTTATATATATTTATTAGATTTCAAACTTGGTACTAGATGTGTAAAGTGAGTTTCTATTGGGAAGTATAGTTCATGGCTGATATGCATACTTTCGCATCTGCGCTCACCCTTTGATGCCTTCCTTGCTAATGTGTTACTTATGCTGCATCCATATTCAAAGGCCTTCTAATAACATTAGATTTCATTTCGTTCATCTCCCCTGCAAGAAACTGAGAACATAGTGGAAGGTCAAGAAGTGGTTTCAAGACCCATCGGTGTGTGTGACTAGTGTTATATATATATAAGTAGTATACGAACAAACTTAGAAAAACGTCTGCTGTTATAACTACTTTCCTTTTACTTTAAGTAGTGCCATAATCACCTCTATCAATTTCCTTAGCATGTGGAATCCTTTTTAAGTCCATACATTAGGTCTATCTGATGTTTGTTGTTATTGGCATTACCCTGAATGTTAGAGCACAATGTAATATTCTATATGGTAACATATTTGTCTGCCTCATAAAGCTTTGGTTCACCAATTTAGTGATTAGATTATTATCTCAGTGATGCTTTTCTGTTCTGACATTAGAACTAAGATGTCTAGAAGTCGTCCTGCTTTTCTCATCAGTCCTTATTGTTGCAGGAGAAATGAACTTTTCTTATAATTTTGGTTCTGGAGGCCATACTTGGAGCATGAACCAGAGGAACCATCATCTATGGATTGTTATCTGTGGGCATGCTGGTATACTTCTTTCTCATTGGGTCAGAGAACTGGTAGACCATTCTTTTTTATAAGTAAATAATTTTATTCGAAAAAAAGGGAAGATCAATACAAAAGATGTGTATCTATCCGTTCCTAAAGAATACAATCACATAGGCAAGAAAGCTGATCTTGGGTATATATCCAGTATACCCCATTTGTTTCCTTT
This sequence comes from Fagus sylvatica, assembly GCA_907173295.1. Taxonomy (NCBI): domain Eukaryota; kingdom Viridiplantae; phylum Streptophyta; class Magnoliopsida; order Fagales; family Fagaceae; genus Fagus; species Fagus sylvatica. The sequence continues at coordinate 42,176,632 of OU015762.1, forward strand.
GTATCCTTTTTTATTGATTTAATATAATTACTCTAAAAATCTTAGAACGGACATACGAAAAGTAAAATAACATGGAGTTAAGACAGCTAAACAAATAAAAGCTGATTCACTTGTCTTCACATGGGATTAGCATCCTCTGATGTTGTAGTGTTCCAGTTTCATTTGGACAAAATCTGCTTGCTAATGCAATTGACTGTTGGGAAAATATGCTGATATAATATTTTGTTGACTATGTTAATTTGTTTGCAGCAATAATTCTTGGGATAAATGCCAACCCTGTCTTTGCAAAAGATATGTCAACTGAATCAAGTTCTGAAAATGGCACTGAAGGGGATGACGTAATTGGATTACGCAAGGTTGAGGATGGCTCTGTCATATCAAACATACATACATCTAAATGGAGAGTTTTTACAGATAAAGGGAGGGATTTATTCTTGCAGGCAAGCATTTCTAGCCTAAATGACTTTGTTATTTCCTTTATTTTGTTTGCTATTCTATGTGGTTTTCTTGGACTATCAATTTTGTTTTCTGTTTGTTTTCTGTTAGGGAAAACTGGAGGAGGCTGAAAAGTACTTCTTTTCTGCGCTAGAAGAAGCTAAAGAGGGTTTTGGGAAGAGGGATCCACATGTTGCATCTGCATGCAACAATCTGGTGGGTTCACAATTGAGATACTTCAGTTAATCTAGTTGTGGTTCCTTGGTATTTGATATGGTTAAACTTTTTCTAAATCCTTTGTCTACATTATCTTGATTTGAAGGGTTCAAACTGGTGCTCTATATGTAAACTGGATTATATAAGAATACTCCTCCTCCATATGATGGAGCACTATTATCAATTATTAGACCTATCTTGAAGAAGTCAATGTTGGAAATTTTCTTCAATCAAATAAGTATTAAGACGACAGATTTTTTTATTAATTTATTATGTATTAAAAACTGTGTCTATATACTTGATATTGGGAAATCTTGTTTGACAAAAAGTCACGATTCTCTATTGTTCTTGTTTCAGGCGGAGCTCTATAGAGTTAAGAAGGAATTTCATAAAGCAGAGCCATTGTATTTGGAGGCCACAAACATACTAGAGGAATCATTTGGTCCTGAGGATATACGGTATAGCTTTTGTTCATGATTATTACTTATTAAAGAAAAAGGATGTACAAGGAATACATATGGTGGAAAAAGATGTAGAATAGCTTGGTTTGGTACTTAGTGAAGCCATTCTCTATTGATAATTCGCAATTGATTTCTAATTTGATGATTATAAAATTGAACTTTGAGCGTCACTACTCAAAGGGAATGTCATTATTACTTTGCTTTCTTTTATTTGTTTACAACTTTTTTAAAATAGAAAGACTTACTTAAAACCAAAATTGCTATAGTAGAAATAAGAAAGTAAAGCCTTAGCACATTTAAAGTATCTAAATGCTTTTTTCTACAACTTTGGGTCATGCCATTGTAGATTTATAATAAATTTATTGTGGCAATTAGCTACTTGTGCTTGTGCTTGGGTATTGAGTTTCATTACATTGGGAGTTATGCAATTGGAAGTAGTAAATCTGACCCTCCTATACCTATGCACTCACGCATGCACACCCACATTTTTTTATTCGATAACGTAGTAACCTTTCTAAAGAAGAGCCCTCTGGACTCGCTTTTAGGCCATAAAACCCACGAGCAACTGATCCCACCCGCCAAAACCAACTCATGCATGCACACACACATGTACTTGCTCATGTGTGTAATTACACGAACAATATTCACTTTGTTTGTTTTGGTGGATTATTTTTTCCACAATTTTTGGTGTTTGGTATGTCTAAAAACCATAGTCAATGGACTTATCAAAAAAAAAAAAACCATAGTCAATGGAAACTTGTAGCCTGGTCAATACAATGGGTTTTGAGCAGAAACCATTTTCTGGGTCCGGCCATAAAATCAAAGCTGCCATAGTGCAAAACGAAAATACTCTCAAACCAAGTAATGAATAAAAGTTTCAATTCATATAATTATTTGGAATTACAAGAAATGTTAATGATTTTCTGTGCGAATCAAATAACAGGAAATGGTTACCAACTAATTTTTAGGGTTGCAACCAAACACAGGAAAACAAGTTGATTTTTAAGAAAATGAGTTATTTTCCAGAAAACTTGTTAAGCTAAAACAAACGGAGCACTAGTTGTGACTTCTTTATCTACATTGCTTCAATGCCCATGACTGTAGTTCGATGGTCTGTTCACCCCAATCAATAGCAGTACTTCTGATAGGCTAGATAATTAAGCAATTGTCTTCTTCAATATGTTGAATCACTGAAAGCTCATCTGAGCACTGTAACCTGTTATCAATACAGTGTGGGAGCTGCTTTTCACAACCTTGGGCAGTATTATCTAGTGCAGCGAAAGCTAGAAGAAGCTCGTGTCTGCTATGAGGTAACAATCTAATTGTGTTTGATCTCTAGAATTTAATTTGTTTTGGTAATAGGTGCATCAACTAAGCAGTCATAATTGCAAGTGTTTAGCTGTCTCATATTTCTGAATGTATCAGTTAATGTTTGTGTTGGATTACTTGAGATTTATACGCAATGGATGCATATTTGGAGTTGATTTTCAGACCTTATAAATGTCTTCATTGATGTAAAATGAGGCAAGAATGCCTTTATATGGTTCACTTTTTGGGGGGTTGATGATTAGAGCTGCTTAGTTAAGCAAGTTGTGTTGTAGAGAGATTGTTTGGTGTTAAATATTTTTTCCTTCTCTGTTTTACCTTTCTTCCAGAAGTTTTGATATGTTAAAATATTTTTTTCTGGTCATAGTCATGATAATGCTCATGACAAGTACAACAAGAAGGTAATGGGATGCCGACATGATAAATGGACAGAGAATATGCCCATAAACATCATTTAACTTTGAAAACCAGAGGAATTTGATGGATTTTTCTTGAATTTCATGGCATCTAACTATTGACAGTGCATAAAAGGTGAAAATCTTACACTTTAGTGATGGAAGGTAACCTTCACCCAGAAACTAGAAGCCTTATCCACTGTAGTAAATTGCTATCCATGACTTCTCTTTCTCTCTTTTCTTTTTATTTTTTTAATTTATTTTGGGGGGAAAAAAATCCGCCTATGCCATATTATATTGTCATATATTTTTTTTGCATATCTGATCCCAAGTCCAGATAAAGAGAAGGGTTATAGTAGGTTGATAGCCAACTTAAAACTCTTTTCACATCTTATAAACATGGATCCTAGGAAATTGCTCTTGACAGGGACAAGTGGTGCAAAAGGACCATGTAGCTGACCTTAATTAGTTAAAATTAAGACTTAGTTGAGTTAAGATCTGGCGGGTGGGGTCAATTGCCTGTAGGTTTTTCTACCTAGAGACGAGTCCAAAGGGCTCTTCTTTAGAAAGGTTCCCTATGTTATCAAAAAAAAAAAAAAAAAATAGATAACTTAAAAAGAGAAAAGAACAGAAAATTCTGTGTAAATACCTCTTAAAAATGTAATGACCCTTCTTTTGATTATATGGTGGCACACAATGAAATGGACTACTTTTTAACAATTAAAAGAAAGTTCTCAGAGCATGTAGAAAAAATTTCAAGAAGTACCAGAAAATGAACAATGCATTTTAAGCCAAACGGATGGCAACCTTTCAAGATTCCTGTATGGTTGGCAATGTTAATCTTACATTTTACCTCACCATATGAAGGCTTGGTGTTAACAGAGAATCACATCATATGATTTCTTGGCAATATGGCTAGAAAGAGCTTTTGAGGAAAATGAGGTTGTTGAGGTGGTGAAAAGTTTGAATGGAGATATTGCACTAGGTCCAAATGGATATATCTTGGCACTCTTTCAAACTTGCTAGGATGTAGTCAAGGATGATATCATGAGCCTTTCATGAATTCTACGAGCAATGTATGTTTGAGAAGAGCTTTAATCCTTCGTTCATTGGCTTATTCCTAAGAAAACTAGGCCTGTGGAGGTAAAATATTTTTGATCTAATAGGCTTATTGACGGGTCTATATCATTGCCAAGGTTCTAGCAAAGGTTGAGAATGGTTTTAAAGAATATCATCACAAAATCACAAAATGCCTCTATTAAAGGTGGACAGATTCTGGACTCAGTTTTAATTGCAAATGAATGTTTAGATAGAAAAATTAAATCAGGAGTCTCAGGTGTTTTGAATTCCTAGACCTTTTACCTTTGAGATGTATTAAATATCATGGTATCTTTTTTTTGCTTTCATTTTTTGGGATTCTTTTTACTGCCTTTATGCATTTGTTCATTTTTAATAGCTTTCTTACCTGTAAAAATAGTGGTGGATTAGTTGCTTTATGATCTCATGCTTGTGATTACAAACATGGAAATTTTACTTCTTTGATGTATTCCAGACTTTTATCTCATATCATCACTGGCTCAGATTTTTTTGGGGATTCACAATGAATTGATGCATTTTGTGGTATCAATTTTTTTGTTCGTTAACAAAATTGACTGAACTGATTTAGTAATTTTGTGATCTATAAATGTACATTTATTGGATATTTGTTGTTTTATTTTTTATTTTTTTCATGCACATGTTTCTGACACGCCGCCCACATAATTTTTGAATCATGTACATTTATAATATTTTCAATTTTGACTGCTAATTTAATTTAGTATTAAGTTTTACTGACAACTTGTGCTGCTGTTTCTCTTTTGTTGTCTGATGGTTCTCTGGACAGCGTGCTCTAAAGGTATGAACCATAAATATATTCTGTGCCCCAATTGCAACTTACATAGTTAAATTTGCTTTGCAACAGGTTCCTTTTCTGTTTGCCCCATTCATATACTTATCATGTTTTAGACGCAATATCAACTTTTCATCTCAATCTGACATTGTAACCATTCAGATCAAGGGGCGTGTTCTGGGACATGGCCATACAGACTATTCAGATACTATGTATCATCTTGGAATGGTAATTTGTTAAAGCTCTGTGTCATGAAATTGTTTGTGTTGCATTCTTGTGTTATGCTTTTTGTCTGAAAAAAGAAATTCTTGAGTTATGTTCATTTGTGCTGCTCTGATTTTCTCTGCTCTAGGAGAGGTCCAAGCTGATATATTTTAATTTTATTGTTATTCTTTTTATCATAAAGTGTGCATTTTATATTCCTTCTTGAGTTATGTTCATTTGTGCTACTATGATGTTCTCTGCTCCAAGAAAGGGAATCAAGTTGATATATTTTAATTTTATTGTTATTCTTTTCCTCATTATGTGTGCATTCTATATATTGTTTACCTTATACTGAGTTCAAGGTAGTGATAAATATTACCTTATGTGCGATAGAAGATTAATAGGGAAAGTGGGGTATACTATGGCTACATTCTCAGTTTTCTTTTGTAATAAGTAATCTACGCTTGATGTAGATCTCAATACACGCCCGCACAATACCCTTATAGTCCATATCCACATAATCCTTAGTCTTTTCAGTTCAAATTAAGGATCTTCACAAAAGGGATCATACCGCCTTATTATTTTACATCTTCTAAGCAAGTGTTAGAATGGATGTTGGGTTGACGTCTTATTTTCGTTTGGGGGAAAGCGCCCTACATGACAGGCTACAAGACTGTTTCACTTGTGATGCAGTTTCAGTTCTATTATGTTTTAAGTTATTCTATATTGGGTGAGGAGTCCAGTCATTCGTCATTGTAAATTATTATTATGGGATCAAAGGTGTGGCAAACAAAATGGAATATTTCATTTTAAGCCGTGTTGACCTTAAACTTAACCATGTTTCTTCTGTTTTCTTGTATATTCTTATTTTGTTATTTATTTCTCTGTTTAATGTGTATATCATAATGTACAGGTGCTATATCTGCAAGGAAAGGAGGATTCTGAGGTTCTCATTCAGGATTCCATTAGGATACTAGAGGTGCATCATTATATTTACTTGAAAATAGCACTAACTGTGGGCATTTTTTTTTGTTCTGGCTCTCATTCTTACTGTGAAGTTTTGTTGGACTGTGTAGGAAGGTGGCCAAGGGCAATCTTTTGCGTGTGTCAAGAGATTACGATATCTTGCCCAGGTTGATCTTCTCACCTTCATTCTCATGATGTTTTGGATATACCTAAGGATGTCTTCTAGATGACCTTCTCCTGACATAAAACTGATTTTACACTAGAAAATGTGTTGTAACATGAAATATGTAAATATTTCGGTCTTCCTTTATGTTCAAATTTCAAAGTGAAAGTAATCTAGAACACCATTTTGGAGAAAATAGAGAGACGTAGCAAGTTGGAAGACACTTATATCAGTTGCCCGGAGGTTTTATTGCTTAGAGGTGAGTCCAAAGCTTTTTTTAGGAAGGTTCCCTCCGTTATCAAAAAAAAAAAAAGTTGGAAGACACTTATATTTATCCAAGTGAGGTAGAATTACTTCAATAAACTATACTTTATCTAATCTACCTGCCTATTTTATTACTATATTCTCCATTCTAGTGAGTGTAGCTCGCTGTACCGAGAAGTTGCAGTGTTATTTTTTATGAAGAGGTATAGGTGATGAGTTTAAATTTCATCTAGTTCAATGGAACAAAATCTGTGAACCAATTCAAGTGGTGACTTGGATTTCATCTAGCTTCAAGACAATTTTCACAAAGACATGGCTTTTTTTTTTTAGGGCAAACCACACTTTTCCACCCTAATCTATCACCCATTTTTCAATGTCCCCCCAAACTATCGATTTGAACAATTTACCCCCTAATTGGACTGAATTGCATGCCCAGTACCCCCTCCGTCTGAATTGCTGTTGAACCTGATGGAAAAGTAAATCATGCGATAAATCTAACCATCTTCCTCACTTAACTCAAAACTAAAACTAAAATTTTCTCACCTCCCAAAACGGGTTATGCATTTTCTCACCTCCCAAACATCTGCTCCTCTCTCTCTCTCTCTCTCACTGAACAACCACAACCTTCAGCCTTCAGAGATCTAGGAAGAATAGCCCTTGAGAGTCAAAAAACAGGTAAGAGTTAAGACTCACTCCAACTGAGTGCAAAGTGACTCATTGAGTCACCATTCCACCATTGTTGGAGTCCATTTTGGTGAAAATAATCACAAAAATTCAAGCTTTTTTTCTTCATCCAGCCACAAAACAACATAAATAGGAACTGAAAATGAGATTTGGGTGAGTTTTAGAGAAATACCCAGAACTCCCTGCAAGCTCTTGGTGGTGGGAGGACTTTAACGGCATTCGCGGATGGCGTGGCTGAGTTCGTTGTAGTGATGGCAGCAGGTTCATGACCATGTGATGTGGATTTTGCTTTGTGGGTCTCTATTGGTTTATGAATTGAGGGATGGGGATTGCGTTGGTTTTGGTGTTTGTGTTTGTATTTCTAGGAAGAGATGAGGTTGCGGGTTGGTGTAGGCAGAGTGTTTGTGTTTCGGTCTGTGTGAGGGGGCTTTGTAATTGTGTTGGTTTATGAATTGAGGGATGGGTTTGCGTTAGTTTTGGTTTTGGTCTCTTTGCCTCCAGTCTCTGCTTCCAAGACAACGATGGGCTTTCAAACTGGAAGGTTTCTTTGTTCCTTGCCCATGGGTCCATGGACCACCATGAGCAACAGCCCAACGAGCCTGATCTGGGGATTTTATTTTTGGTTTTGAGGGATTTGATTTTTTGAGAAGAAGGTAAGAGCTTTGAATTAAAGGGAAAAGTCTTGATGAATTACATCAAAAATATCAGGAGGAATATTATCCACCCAGAGGGATTTGGCTACATTCTTTGCTGGTGAATGATTTGGGGCTTTGTATTTTTATTAGTGTTGTGTTAGTCTATAAGTATGTGTTGTTGTTAGTGTATAAGTTGAGGGCATTTATGGGAAGTCACTTTTTTTTAAGTGGACTCAGCTAGTGGTGTGGGCCCATGGGTCATGTGACTAATTTTTCCGTTGGGTTTTACGGCAATTTAGACGGAGAGGGTACTGGGCGTGCAATTTAATCCAATAGGGGGCTAAATTGTTCAAATCGATAGTTTGGGGGAGACATTGAAAAATGGGTGAAAGATTAGGGTGGAAAAATGTAATTTTCCCTAAAAAAAAATCCATGTCTTTGTGAAAATTGTCAATTAAAGGTTGCATTTAATTCTTCAGTTTTAATGAAGGGGTTCAATAATGGCCCTGGTAAGAAAAATTTGTTGGGAATTAAGGAGATTTGGTTTCTCACAGGTTCACTGAAACTCCTAGGTTGATGCTCTTCAGATGTGAAGGCTAGTTGGGATCCTCTGCAGTCTAGTCTAGGTTAATTATTATTCAGTCTTGTTTTCAATTTTAATTTCACTTGTATGCTGCTGGTCCTGTTTTATTTTACTGCTCTTGAATAAATCTGATTCATGGTCTTGATTTTCTGGACATATACAGCAATAGTGGCTCCTGGTTTAATTTGCTTGGAGATGGGATAGGTTACCGTAGTGCCTGTTTTGTGTTGACTTGAACTTGATTTTATTAGTCATTTTGTTTTGTTAAAATTAATTAGTAAGTTTAATTTTATAGTTCTAATTTTAAAGTCATAATCCTAGTAGAATTTGGAGTATCCAGTAGTTTATATGTGGCATGGTTCAGTGGTTGCCTCAACTGGTGAGAAGGCCCATGGGTGTAGTCATTGGGAATGCATTAGGGCTGGTTGGGAGAGGCTTTCTGGTTAAGTATGTGGTGGGACTAGTAGGAGTGTACATTTTAGCATGATGCTTGGTGTGTAGGCCATAACGGTGTTGTTCCCTGATTTTTTTGCTTGATAGTTGAGGATAAAGATGCTTTTGTTTATGCTTTAAGGAGTACTCAGGATGATGGGGGGATGGAATTTTAAAGTTCAGATCTGTACATGCTTTCCAGTATGGGAATTTTAACCTGTTTACTCTTTTTTTGATCTATTGTATTCTGATTTTTGGTTGGGTGAAAAGAATGAAAATTTCTTTTGGAAGCTGAATGTTAGTGGCAAAATTGACATCTGTTCTTTCTTAGGCATTGAGAGGGCCTAGTTTTGCGGCTCCCTTGGAAGAGTACTTGACATAGCAAGGTCCCCAGGAGTGTTCGATTTTTTTGTTAAAGCAACTGCCTTGGGAGAATTCTAGCTGTCGATGGCCTCTATGAGGAGAATTTTGTTTTAGTGAATTCATGTGCATGTGTAAATGCAGTGGTGAGTTTTTTCTTTTGATGAATAAATGAAGTGGTGAGTTGGTTGATGATTTGTTGATCCATTGCTTTGCTGTAAGAGAGTTGTGGACTTGTGGTCTCTGGTCCTTTTGCATTTGGGGTTCAATAGGTATTGGCTAAAAAGATAGGTAATATCAGTCGGAATGTGTTTGGCTGACAGAAATCTTTTCATATGGAATGCAGCCCTTTTTGCCTCATAGGGACCATTTGGAGAGAGGAGCAATCACACATTTAAATGTTATGAGATGTCTATTAGAAGAATGGTTAAATGATTAAATTCACCATTTTTGAACAGCTATGCTTTTGGGACAAGTGGTACTTTATCACGATATCAGAACCTTAAATCTCCCTCCACCGTTGTAGTTGGCATTCCGCTGCTGCCAACTTTGTGTAACCTATCGGCGATGACCACACCCATCACATTACCAAACTCCAGCAACCATCCCCATACTCAAAAACCCTCAACACTTTCCTGTACTCAACATGGTATTAGAGTAAGTGGTTCTGGTTCAAACCTTGTCTCCACTCTACCTCTCATTTAAAAACTTCAAAATTCCACGTTTTGGGCTCCACTTATTAGTGGGAGCATATCCGCTACAATTGGTAAATACGCAATCCCTACAATGTATAAGATGTGGCCCAATAAAAAGAAGGCAGAAATACACTTTTGGTCCTTATATTTAGGGGGTGTTTTCAATTTGGTCCTAGTGATTTAAAACCATTCAATTGGGTCCTTGTGTTTTTAAGCCGTTATCAATTTTATCCTTGGAGTCAACTCCGTTAGAAATCTGCCTACGTGGCAGACGGAATTGCTGACATAGCTAACTATGTTATTTAAAAATAATAAAAAATAATTTAATTAAGCCACGTCAGCATTTATTTTTATTATTTTTTTCTTTTTCTATTTTTCCTTTCTCTTTTCTTTTTTCTTTTCTCTCTCCTCTCTTCTTCTTCCTCCCCAGATTTCTTTGGAGCTTCTAGAACCCTCCCTCTCTCTCTCTCTCTCTCTGCTCAAACAAAGCCAGCGCAACTCTTCAAGCTTCACTGTTCACCACCTCAACAATTGTGGTGGAAGCTTGAAGAGTTCTAGAAGTCCTATAACACAAATTTGAAAATCAAGGTTTGGATTTGTCTCTCTCTCACAGCAGATCAAGAAGGTTGCTTTGATCTAGTCCATAAATTTGAAAAGGAAGGCAGCAACTAGAGAAGACGAGCTCGCGAGAGAAGACGAAGGCGGCAAAGGCTGTTTCTTCTTCGAAAGACGACGACAAACGCCGGAGAAGATGATGGGTTTGCGCCGATCTTCACTCGAGTTTGATGTTGGGTTTGCGCCGATCTTCACTCGAGTTTGCTGATGAGTTTGCGCCGATCTTCACCGAAAAAGACTATGGGTTTGTTTCAATTTTTCCTCAAATCTCTTCATCGATGTTGTCATTGATGATGGGTTTGCTTTGATTTTTACCTGATGTTGTAATTGATGACGGATTCCCCAAGTTCTTCGATGTATGCCGTGGCCCGTGGGGGTGCTTAGCAATAGAAAGGAACAATGGGTGTGTGTGAATCACTTCAAAAAGCAAATGATGTGCTTCAAGGAGGTGATCGGCGATGGTTGCGCTTCAAGGATGGCCGATCTACACCGTGGGCCAGATCGGGTGAACCTCCAAAGATTTTTGTTTAAATCAAACGCTGAGCTCCGTTGGTGATGTTTTGTGTTATAGGACTTTTTGTTTAAATCGAACGGCGAAGCTTGAAGAGTTGCGGTGGCTTTGTTTGAGCAGAGAGAGAGAGAGAGGGAGGGTTCTAGAAGCTCTAAAGAAATCTAGGGAGGAAGAAGAAGAGAGGAGAGAGAGAAGAAAAAAGAAAAGAGAAAGGAAAAATAGAAAAAGAAAAAATAAAAGAAAAGAAAAAAATAATAAAAATAAATGCTGACGTGGCTTAATTAAATTATTTTTAAATGACATAGTTAGCCATGTCAGCAATTCCGTCTGCCACGTAGGCAGATTTCTAACGGAGTTGACTCCAAGGATAAAATTGATAACGGCTTAAAAACACAGGGACCCAATTGAATGGTTTTAAATCACTAGGACCAAATTGAAAACACCCCTTAAACATAAGGACCAAAAGTGTATTTCTGCTTAAAAAGAATACACATCAATTAAAAAAACCACCTAAGCAGTTAAAAGCCAACTCACACTAATCCATCTTACATACTCCTGTATCCAAACAATTCCAATCCCCCACACCATCTTACCACCGACGGTCACCTCCTGTAACAAATCCTGAATCAACATGCAATACTCCACCATAAAACCCATTCTTCCATGGTTTAAAGCCACAGCCAGCAAACTCGCCACAGCCACCACAAAACCCTTCTTCTCTCTTCCATTCTTCTTTTCTTCTTATTTTTTTCATTGATCTCTAATCGGCAAACATGGCAGTGATGATGCTAGCTCTAGTTCCAACGGTAAGAGACTGATACCGAGGAGGACGATGCCGGTTTTGTAATCTCAGCTCTCTCTTTCTCTAAATCTCTCTCTACATCTCCCTCTATGGAGGAGGCCGGCGTGGTGGTCTAGGTGGGTTGCTAACCAATGACAAGGAAAAAAGAGGTGGCAGTGAGTGGTTGCCAGTGGCAGCATTGGTGGAGGTTTGAGGTTGTTTGGGTGCTGTAGATTTCAATTTGATGTTGGGGTTTTGAGGAATTTGATGTCTCTGTTAAATTTTATCAATTTCTTTGCAAAACATCCATTTTGCAGATTTGTTGGTTTATGATTTTGACGTTGGGGTTTTGAGGAAATCTATCTTTGTTGTTAATCTTAGGAAATATCCTATGAACCCAGTGTTTTCCCGAAAATGGCATAAAAAATAGTAAGTTAGTGTCGGAGATAATGGTTGCCGGCATCAAACCGATAAAGGTGTGGCTGTCGATGGTGACTAGATCTAGGTGTGGGAAAATAGGATTGTTTGGTTAGATAGACAAGATTATAAATGTGTTTGGATTAGTGGGAGTTGGAATTGGTGAGTTGGCTTGAAATAGTCTATTTGGCATTTTTAATTGACGTGTCTTATTTTTATTGGACCATTTGTTATACATTGCAGTAATTGTATGTTCACTAATTGCAGCAGATATGCTCCCCTTATTAATTCATAATGTGGGTCCACATGTGATGGAGAGTTTTAGAATAACAATTAAATGCTTAAATTCACTATTTCTTAATAATTTAACCCTTTGAAATAAGTGGTAATTTATCAATGTCTATAATTGAGCTTAAATCTTTATTTTCAAGATCATTGTAGAAGGGTACTTGGTCTTTTGGCAGTATTCCTATTTCTTCTTTCGTAGAATTTATTGGTCTATTAAATTTTAGAATGTAATTCTTAGGTTAACCTTTTGGATGCTTCCTCGATAAATGAGGATTCCCTTCTTAGCTCTTTCTAATATAAAAACAGACTCATTTTATATTATTTAGCGTTTTTCTTCTAACGTAATAATGTCTACATTGTTAATTAATTTTACTATAATATGTGTATTCTTTTGCTGCATGCGTGAAAGTAGTTTCATGTTTGTGCCACATGCATTTAGATTACTTTCTATGTTGTTTGGTTTCAGTTCTTTTAAATCTTCCGTATAAGTCTACTTATGATTTTCTTCCTCTTTTTTTTTTTTTTTTTTACTTAGATACATCTGAAGTCTAATCGTCCTGCAGAGGCTGAGAATGTGCAGAGAAAGACCCTGCATATAATGGAATTATCAAAGGTTTAATTTCTTTTCTTTTTCCTCCTTTTGTATATGCTATTCTATATTTTGGTTCTGTGCTGCTAAAGTCTCTCTCAATTGATATTTCAGTAGACTTAAATATTTTAGACCAAAGTTGCTTGGTATTTATAAGGTTTGAAATTTAGATTATTGCATTAAGCACAATCTCTCTCTCTCTCTCTCTCTCTCTTGTTTATGAATAATAAGGTTCTATTAGAAATAGAGAGAGAGAGAGAGAGAGAGAGAGAGAGAGAGAGAGAGAGAGAGTGGGTAGATTGGAAGATTGGAAGATGAACGAGTTTACGGAGTTTGTGGGTTTTTCTATTGTGGGGTGTGAGACACAGTGTAAAGCATTGTTTCAGAGGATTGAGCGAGGCAGGCATCCTTGGGGTGGCTCTCGAAGCTCTCGCAATAAGGTTAAGTCTTCAGTAAAGGGTCTTAGGGAACTTCGTGGATTGTAATCCACGGTGAATTATGATGGGCCCATGTCTCGGGCTCGTGGTGCTACTGGTGTGGGGTTACTACAGTATCATTAATGAAGTTGCGACTAATTTCATGGAACATAAGGGGGTTAAACAATCCTCAGAAAAGAGATGTTGTGAAGAATCTGTTGAAGGATTGGAGGGGTGATGTTGTGTGTCTTCAAGAGACCAAGTTGGCTAGTGTGGATGGTAGTATTGTCCACAGTTTATGGGGTAATCCTTGTGTAGGTTGGGCTGCGTTAGATGCGATTGGCTCAGTTGGGGGGGGGGGGGGGGGGGGTGGGGGGGGGGGGGGGGGGGGGGGGGGGGGGGGGGGGGGGGGGGGGGGGTGTTATTGATGTGGGATAAAAGGATGTTTATGAAACAAGATTTGCATGTTGGTAGGTTTTTTGTTTCGACTCTCTTGTCCAATGTGGAGGATGGGTTTCAATGGGTGTGTAGTGGTGTCTATGGCCCCAATGATGATAGTCTTAGGAATGGTTTATGGTTGGAATTAGGGGAGGTAAGTCAGAAGTGGAGGGCGGCTTGCGGCATTGTAGGTGATTTTAATGTGGTTAGATTTCCAAGTGAGAGATTGGGTGTCAGAGATTTAGCTTGGCGATGCTTGCTATCTCTGATTTTATTGAGGAACATCATTTAATTGATTTACCATTGCGTGGTGGCTCCTTCACTTGGTCTAGTAATACTATTTTGCCATCAATGTCTTGCATTGATCGGGTTCTGGTGTTAGGGGATTGGGAGGATTTTTTCTCTGATGTTACCCAGTCTACTTTACCTCGGGTGGTTTCGGATCATAGTCCTCTTCTTCTTGAGGCAGGAGGAATGGTCAGGGGTAGAAACTATTTTAAGTTTGAGAACATGTGGTTGAAGGTGGAGGGTTTTACTGACATGGTTGATATTTGGTGGCGAGGGTATCAGTTTGAGGGCTCCCCAAGTTATGTGATGGCTTGTAAACTAAAAGCTCTCAAAGAAGATTTGAAACAGTGGAATAAAGATGTCTTTGGGGATGTTAATTTGAGGAAGAAAGCTTTATTATGTGAGCTATTGGGGCTGGATGTCAAGGGAGGAAGTCAAGGGCTCACTATTCGGGAAAAAGAACATCAGGAAGCAGTTCAAGCTGAGGTAGAGCATTTGGTAGCATTACAGGAAATCTCCTGGCGCCAAAAGTCGAGAGTGTTGTGGTTAAAGGAAGGGGATAGTAACACTAGATTTTTCCATAAGGTTGCTAATTCACACCGAAGAAGCAATTCTATCAGAAGATTAGAAGTGGATGGAGTTTTTTAAGAGGATGAGGTGGAAATGAGGGAGAAGGTGGTTCAATTTTACACGTCCCTTTATCAAGAACCGGAGGTGTGGCGCCCAAAGGTTGATGGTCTTGCTTTTGATAGCATTTCTGAGGATGATAAATTTTGGCTGGAAAGACCTTTTGAGAAGGAAGAAATCATAAAGGCATTGAAGGAGATGAAGGGTGATAAGGCACCCGGTTCGGATGGTTTCACCATGGCTTTTTATCTTCATTGCTGGAGGGTAGTGGAAGCAGATTTGCTGGCTGTTTTTGCTGATTTTCACTACCAGGGTGAGTTGGAAAAATCCCTTAATGCTTCTTTCATTGCCTTGATTTCTAAAAAAGCCAATGCCTCCAATATTTGGGACTTTAGACCCATTAGTCTTGTGGAAAGTGTGTATAAACTTGTGTCTAAGGTCTTAGTTGTGAGATTGAAGAGTGTTTTGGATAAGGTAATTTCTGAATCACAAAACGCTTTTGTTGGAGGGAGGCAAATGTTAGACTCGGTCCTGATTGCAAATGAATGCCTAGATAGCCATGTAAAAATCGGGGTTCCAGGGGTTCTATGCAAGCTGGATATTGAGAAAGCTTATGATCACGTCAACTGGGAGTCTTTACTCTACTTGTTGAGCAGGATGGGGTTCGGGGATAAGTGGAGGAATTGGATTGGAGTATGCATCTCCACGATTCGGTTTTCGGTCTTAATGAACGGTTCTCCGGCTGGTTTCTTTCCTAGCACTCGTGGGTTGCGCCAAGGTGATCCGTTATCTCCTTTACTCTTTATTTTGGTGATGGAGGTTCTGAGTAGATTGCTACAGAAGACTGTGGATGGAGGTTTTATTAGGGGATTCAAAGTTGGGTCTGAGGAGCATACTGGGCTGGCTATTTCACATCTTCTATATGTAGATGACACAATTATGTTCTGTGACACCGATAGAGAACAATTGTTATATATACGGCTGGTTCTGACTTGCTTTGAGGCTATTACAGGGTTGAAGGTGAATTTGGGGAAGAGTGAGATGGTACCGGTGGGCAACGTGGGAAATGTGGGGGACCTTGCAGAGATTTTGTGTTGTAAAGTGGGTAGTTTACCCATGCAATACCTAGGCATGCCTTTGGGTGCCTCTTTCAAGGCAAAGTCCGTTTGGAATCCGATTTTGGAAAAAATGAAACGCCGGCTAGCAAGGTGGAAGTCGTTGTACTTATCCAAAGGAGGTCGACTTACATTGCTAAAGAGTACGCTCTCTAGTCTTCCAACTTATTACTTATCTCTATTTACTGTTTTAATTTCCGTGGCAAAGAGGCTGGAGAAAATTTAGAGGCAGTTTTTGTGGGGAGCCTCTGAGGTTGATTTTAAGTTCTCTTTGGTTGCTTGGGAGAAGGTTTGTACCCCTATCTCTATGGGTGGCTTGGGGATCCATACTATTCGGCACTTTAACCAGGCGTTGTTGGGGAAATGGTTATAGCGCTATGGGCAGGATAACCAGCCTTTGTGGAGACGGGTTATAGCCTCTAAATTTGGTGAGGAGTTGGGGGGTGGACTTCCCATCAATGTCGTGGGCCATATGGTTGTAGCCTATGGAAAGGGATAAGGGCTGGGTGGGACAGTTTTCTGCCTTATGTGCATTTTGCGGTGGGGGATGGCACTAGGGTGAATTTTTGGAATGATAGATGGTGTGATGATCTTCTTTTGAAAGATAAATTCCCTGACTTATATGGCTGCACAGTGGATAAGGATGCTTTGGTCAGTTCTGTTCTGGTTTGTAATGAAAACGATGCTGGTGTTGTTTGGGATGTGTGTTTCTTGAGAGATTTCCATGATTGGGAATTGGCCTGCATCACTAGCTTCATGGATTTTACTTATTCCCATTTACCCCGCGGGGTAGGTGTAGATAAATGGAGTTGGAGCTTGTGGGGTACTGGTCAGTTTGAGGTACGTTCGTACTATAAGGCACTTTGTGGCTTTACGGCATCTTCTTTTCCATGGAAGAGTATTTGGAGTGTGAAGGCCCCCAAGTGAGTGTCTTTCTTTGTATGGACGGCGGCTTGGGGTAGGATCTTGACTCATGATAATCTTCTTAAGAGAGGGGTGTGCATAGTGGGATGGTGTTGTCTGTGCAGGTGCAGTGGGGAATCTGTTGCCCATTTATTACTCCATTGTGATGTCACGATGGGTTAATGGATGATGGTCTTTGGCACTTTTGGGATTCACTGGGTCATGCTTGGTTCAGTGTTGGATCTCCTGTTTGGTTGGTGGAATTGGCTAGGGAAGCAGGGATCTGATATTTGGAACTTGGTTCCTTTATGCCTCATGTGGACTGTTTGGAAGGAGAGGAACCGCCGCACTTTTGAGAATATGGAGCTTTCTAGAGATGCTTTCTAGAGATGCTTTGGCTAATATTTTTTTTCGTACTCTTTCTGATTGGGCTCGGGGATGGGGGTTTACTTATTGTATTTCCCTTCCAGATTTTCTAGAATCCCTTCGGATTTGCTAATTTCTGTTGTAATGCTTTGGTTGGCTGTGTTTACTATCGTAAACACATTTTAACCTTCTTTTTAATAAACTCTTTATTACTTATCAAAAAAAAGGTTCTATTAGAAACAAAAGGGCATAGCCACACAATCCTAGAATATGAGAAGTCTATAAGAGATACATAGAAAAAGAAGGAAAATGGTAAGATCTAAAATTATAATGATAAACCCAAAAAAGTGGAAGAAGCAAAAACCCCCAATCGGATAATCACATTATGAAAAACACAGGTTAAGACATGAAACAACAATGTCAGGTAATTAGTTTGGTTTATGCCAGGGAAGTCTACTATGGAAGCAATTCTCTTACCCAAACATCTAATGAGAAATATAGGGAAGCCTATAAAGATCTCAACATGATTTTATTGACCTAGAGAAAGCGTATGATAGAGTACCTAGAGAGGTTATATGGTGAGTTTTAAAAAGAAATGAGTTCCTCTAAAGTATATTAAGCTGATTAAGGGTATGTATGACAGAGCTATAATTATTGTGAGAATAAGTGGAGGCATCACAAGGGAGTCTCCTATCACAATAGGTTTGCATCAAGTATCAGCTTTAAGTTCATATATCTTTTCATTGTTTATAGATGAACTTACTAGACCGATTAAAGATGAAGTTCCTTGGTGTCTAATTTTTGTAGATGATATAATTTTATTGGATGAAATTAGACGTGGAGCCAACATTAAGTTGGAAGCATTGAATAGAATCCAAAGGTTTTAGTTTAAGTAGGTCTGAAGCAAAGTACATAGAGCGTAAGCTTAGTAGAAAGAGAACTAAAAATGGAGTTGTAAAACATAGTACATGGAGACTACGCTCAGTTTGGTCCTTTATCTCAATCATGCATTCCTTCGTTGTTTGTTGTGGAGTCTAAGGACTGATAGTTGCATTGTTTGTATGTTTTCTATACATGCATGGTATATATGTATGCATTTTTGTATTTAAATGCATGCATGTGTATGATGTATGTGTAAGGAGATTTTACTTCTTATTTGTTGTCATCATTTTTATGTTGCTATGATTTATGTAAGACAGGGATGGAATTCCTTGGACACTATTATTGCAGCTGAAGGGCTGGCCCTGACCCTACAATCAGCTGGGAACTTAAAGGAAGCACAGGAGCTCTTTGAAAGGTGAATAATTAAGTATACAGCTGTACAAAAGTAATTTTCTGATGATTTCAAATAGAATATATTTCTTATCCTTGCAGGTGTCTTGATTCCCGGAAAAAGTTACTTCCAAAAGACCATATTCAGGTTTGCTATTTTTTCTCATTAAACTCATCTATATATTGTCAAAAATGGATTTTTAAAGTTTTCATAACTTGTAGATATATTTTTATTACATCTAGGCTTCAGTCTTGATGTATAGACAAGATTGCTCCTTTAATTATTGATAATCAGTTACAGCATCAGGACTTAGCAAAAGATCTTTTAAGAAAAAACAATTTTCACATATAATATTATATAGTATTCCTGTGTCTTTTTATGATTTATTATGGAGTCATTGTATCTATGTCTCGTTAAGAGGCACTTTAGCTCAATTAAAATAATGTCGTTTTGTTCCCTAAATTTAGCACTCAGTTTTTTTTTTTTTAAATGCAAAAGGTGATCATTTGTATATGTTGAGATTTGTAAGGAGTTTTCGGGACTATAATTGAAAAACTAAAATGTAACTTACACCCTCAAAGTTTGGGTCAGTTTTGATTTTGCTCCTTAAAGACTCAAAATTTTGATTTGCTCCTCTAAAGTTACGTAACATTTGGATTTTGGTTTCCTTTTTTTTACATCTGTTAATGAAGTAACCAATAAGTGGCACTTCAACTCAATTAAAACGACATTGTTTTGTCCACGTTAGAAAAAATATATATTTAACACTTTTATTTTCTGTTATTTCTATTTTTCGTTTTTACATTTTTTAACCCATTTTTTCATTTCTCTTATGTTTTTCTCACACCAAAGGTCCTTTCTTAGTTTCCCAGATCAAATCATCGTTTTTACTGTTCTCATTGAGAAATCCCAACCAAAAACTAAAAAACTTAGATCATGTCTCCATCACAAACTCTCTTCCCCACCGCCAAACCCTCTCACTTCCCTCCACCTCAAACTCGCCACAAAAACCAAATTCACCATCTCCGTAGGTGACAAGCTTCTAGACGCCACACTTCGATCCTGCAAGAGAGCTCCAGACCACCATCATCTCTGACAAAGGCGTCGTCGACCGAAATGCAAGCAAAGGTGTCAATGCCCTTGGCCTTGAGGTTAGATTTCTCGATGAACCTAGGAAGATGTTTCTAGGAGCAGATTAGGTTGAAGGAAGGTTTTTTTGGGAGAGAGAGAGAGAGATTTGGATCTGAATTTGAGGAAGGAAGAAGGAGAATAAAGTAAAAAGTGAAAAGAAAAATGAGGTGGCCTTCGCAATTCACACTTGCCAAATTGAGCCCTTCGTAGTTTGCACTTGCCAAACTGAACCCTTTGGAGTTCGCACTTGGTCTTAAGAAAAACAAATGAGAGAAAGAGAGAGCCAGGGGGTGAGAGAGGTGAGAAAATGAACTGAGAAATGAAAAGATGGAAAAAAAGAAAAAGAAAAAACCAATAAAAAATGAAATGAAAAAAGGAAAAAGGAAAAAAAAAGGTTTATGTATTTTTTAATGGTGTGGATGAAACGACGTTTGACTTATTAAAACTACATCGTTTTGGAACTAAAACATGTGTTTAGGGTGTCTATTTGGTACTTAACGGACACCTCAGTACGACGCATAGATGGAAAGATTGAAATCCAAACACTATGTAACATTAGGGGGCAAAATCAATATTACCCCAAACTTTAAGGTGTAAATTGCAATTTAGTCCAATTGAAACAGTTAAGTTTGACTTTATACTTAGTGGAAGTTAATACATGTTGATTTATCCAAAAATAATGTGTTGGAACTTTGTCTATGTCCATAACCAGTGCATTCTCTTTGTTGTGGCTTCTGCTAATCTCTGTTTGGCAATTTGTGTTCTCAATGTTTGGTTTTGCTCCCGCTGGTGGTTGTTAATGCATATGTTGGAAATATGATTTTGGAAACTTGTTGATAGCAGCTGCTTTGGGTTCTCTGTGATAACCTTTTTATATATTTTTTCCTATAAAATATGCTGAAATCATTAACTATTGAGTTCCTAGACATATATAATTTAACTAACTTTGACCTCTCAACTCTTTAGACTCTTGAATGTCTCAATATTTATATGAAACTTTAAAGTTTGGTACTTTTCTTTCTATGTTTCAAACCTGAAGCCTAGGACATATCCAGACTGACACAAACACATACTCAAAAGGGTTCAAACTATGACCAGACTTGATTGGAAAAAAGTGATGTCTAAAACAATAATCTGTTGTCGTTTTAGGTTATTATCTGAGCTGCTAACTGTTCTCCATTTTTTTTTTTTTTCCCCCTCCCTACTGTATATTGATATTTGATAATAAAATTGCCAAGAGGAAAAGATTGCAGAAACCTTGAATGATGATTTCTTTTCTTTCCATCGGCAGATTGGTGCCAACATGCTTCACATTGCTAGGGTGGCAATGAATAATTCCAATCAACTAAGGAAGTTGGATATTTCTGGTGCAATTTCTGAGCTTGAAAAGGCAAAGGATCTTCTAGAGAATTCCATAAGGTTATTTTTATTTTGCTACATTTTAAAAATATTAGAATTTCAAAAAGAAAAAGAAAAAACTGAATGTTAAATAAATTTCAAGAGTAAAATAACTATTTATTTTTTTCATTGTTTCAAATTATTATTCTATTATTCTTTCAATTTTTATTTTATTTTTTTATCTATTGTGCCTTCCCCCCCCCCCCCCACCCTAAATGCTGTTCTGCTATGTACTTTGGTGTTTTCCTTTCTTACTGAGGTCAATTTTACTTATTATTATTTTTTTTATAAGAATTTTACTTAATTTATATTCATAACGAGGAAGTATAAGGTTTAACAGTTAATTAGAAAAGTGATACCGAGTTACTCATCCTCCTCATGGCCTCATGGTATTGAAGCTATGAAATTACAACTTGAAAAAATTTTGTTGGTGCTGTTCCACACTTTAGTTTGATAATGTGCTTACATTAAGAAGGCGAAAAACATGATAATGCTTGCATTTCAACAAATAATTAAATTGGAAAATAGTCAACATGCTTAGTGCTTGCATTCCTTTTAAGGTAGTGATCTTTGCCTAAGTTGTAGAGAAAATTATAGGATGGTATAACTTTTCAAACATTATAGAATTGATTCATTTTTTTATTTATTTATAAGTAAATACTTGAGCTCTAGAATCTCATGTGAGTAGAAAATCATTCAATCTAGAGGATTGCAAATCCAACCAATGAGCACATGATTTGCGAAACTTCTTTTTGATGTTTTACATATTGGCATTGCTTATCATCTCCAGTCATCTATGACGACCAAGAGTTTGAGTTAAATTGATTAAAAGACTGTCCAAACATCCCCACCTGACAAAACTATCAACCTTCTAATGTGAATAATTATTGACTGAGGATGGGGAACCTGTGCCCCCAACTTAAACTTTACTGTTTCGTCAAGTAGTCGATTGTATTAGCTTTCGAATCATAAAATTCCAGTAAGGAAGCCGTTTTACTGGCATCAATTTTTATTTTTATTTTTTTAATCATAAGCTGTTTAGACTTCACTTGCAGATGCCAGTGAGTTTTTGTGAAAATACAGCAGATTCTGGTTGTGGTGTAATTTTCTCTACATAACACACACACACATGAAAAGCCTCTATGATTTGCTCTTATTTTCTTTTTCCTAGATTCTCTCTTTCTGTTGTGTGTTTCTTACAGACCAGTCATCATGCAGTTCTTTTTCCATTATAGGATTGCACAGCGAGTTTTAGATAAATTGATTAGACAAAAAGGCAACATGAAAAGTTATGGTGCACCTGGAGAAACAAGGAAAGATGGTCGCGTGGCATTACTCATACTGGTCAGTTTCCCTTTCTATATTGAGATATGTTTCTCATGGAAATTCTAGTTTTGATTTTCCAGATTCTCCTTTTATGTTTTGATAAGTAAGAATTTCATTAATCAGGAAAAAGAAACAATCCATGCACACAGGAAGTGAACATGAAGAAACATACAAAAAATTAAATTAGAAGGAACAAAATATAAGCATATCAGATACAGAATGAGAAGTGATTAGGTTGGAGGCCTTTAACCACTCAAACAATGTCTGTAAGAGGCTGAACTTCAAGCCGGAATGCATGTTCCCTCCCCATTCAATGTTTTTGCATTTCGCTCACACCAAAGACATCACATGATGGAGTGTGGTATCACCTTCCAAATATTTCTAGCCTCAACCCTACCCACTCGCCCATTCCAACAAGAAAGGAGATCCATCACTCCCCTAGGCATGATCCAAGGAATACCAAATAGACTAAAAAACATATTCCAAAGATCTCTAGCCACATTGCAATGAAGGAACAAATGATTTACCGATTCACCTCTTGCCTTGCACATGCAACACCAATCCATAATAATAACTCTCCTTTTTCTGAGATTGTCTATGGTGAGTATTTTACCCAATGATGCTGTCCAAAGGAAGAATGCCCACTCTAGAAGGGACTTTTGCTCTCCACACACTTCTCCATGGATAAAAGGATGAAGTAGTGTGTAGAAGAGCAGAATAAAAAGAGCTTACTTCAAATACCTCACGTCTATAAATTTTCCAACGCACAGCATTCAGACTGCCTTGTCTCACAGGAGTGGAGTAAAGTAGCTCCATGAAAGATTCAACAAGGTCCAATTCCCAATCCTGAACTGCTCTTGAAAACTCAACATCCCAAATATGATTAAAGCCATGAAATTGAAGATGGTCAGCCACCATCACTTCAGATTTTCGAGATAAACAAAATAAAACCGGAAATCTGTCCCGCAACGGTTGATCCCCACACCAAAGGTCATACCAAAACCGAATATGACAACCATCCCCCACCTGGAAAGAGATGTGATGGGAGAAGCTAATCCACCCAGCCCTTATATTCTTCCAAAGGCTAACCCCATGTGCTTCCTTGCCCAAGTTCGAACACCACCCACTGGCAGCCATACTTGCTATTAACAACCCGACGCCAAAAGGACCTTGGTTCAGTAGCATACCTCCAAAGCCATATACCTAACAATGCCTTGTTGAAGACTACCACATTGCGGATGCCCAACCCTCCATTCTGAATTGGAGAACAGATATGCTGCCAGTTGACCAAGTGAAAGGATTCCCTTTCTCTCTCTCTCTAAAACACACAGATTCTCTCCTAAATCACACAGTCCAAGAACAATATGAATAATTCAATCCGATAGGATTGATCCCCTTGCATTTATGAACAAAACCTACTAATTATTATTGAATTCTATCAACTAATGAATCTAATCTCCTAGAGAGAATTTCTAAGAGAAACAATGAAGGTATTTTGATAATGGGCAACAATGGAGGAACGGCAGAGATAACACACACAGTTTGCATGTGTTTTCTCATGCATGCCTCTCATTGGTTGATCTAGATCAAGCCTCCCATTGGCTGGTCCAGATCAAGGCTCCTATTGGCTATTGCTAGTAACAACCAAGGTACAACCCTTAGAAGCTCTAACAAACAAGTACAAGGGGTTAAAGCCTAGAAATGTACTAGACCCCCAATGCACTCAATTAACCATCTAGGTACAAGCTTTTATAGCTTGGACCTTACTAATTATGAATATAAGCTCATACATGTTTTAATCAAATGTTAAACTAAGCCAATCCGTGCCTTAGTGGCTAGGGTAAGCATACCCACGGATGTGGGATGGTTGGGGTCTTAACATTGCCCCCTCCATCTAAAACACCTTGCCCACAAGGTGTGGGTAGTCTTCTTGGAGCTTGAACAAGAGCTCCCATGTAGCTTGAACACCTTTTTCTTGCTAGAGGTGAGCAGCCCTTCCACAAAGTCCATACTACTGGAGAGCCACGGCCTAGGAGGTATGCCAAGAGGTTGGAGAAGCCCTGCAGGCTTGCTAGTCTCATGCTTGAGTAGTATTTGGTCCTCATGGTTCCTCTTGGGAGGCAAACCCTCGGGTTCCTCAAGGACTTGAGGAAATTCTTCTACTAACTCTCGGATTGGAGCACCAATCTCTTCTTGTATACTAGCCAACTCACAAGGCATAATCTGAAAGAGTAGTCCCTTCATGGTAGCCTTCCCCTTGAAGTCCTTGCTACCTTGTATCAAGTTGGGTTTTTCCTTCAACCCTTGCAGCCACACTTTATTTCCTTCATGCATGAACCCCATCATAAGGTTCTTGAAGTCCCAATTAATCATCCCAAGTGTGCTCAACCATTGGGTACCCAATACTATGCCATATCCTCCCAATTCTAGCAGGTTGAAAGTCAATTTCAAGTGCAAGCCTTGCATCTTGAACTTCACTTCTTTGCATTCACCCAAAGTTCTTATTACTTGGCCATTTGCTACCCTCACTCCAAAGTTGCTTTCCCCATCAATTGGTAGCTTCAATGTCTTTGCCAAAGTCCCATCCATGAAGTTATGGGTGCTTCCAGTATCAAGAAGAACAACAGTCGTCTGGCCATTCACAATGGCAATCACTCTCATGGTGGAAGGAGAGGTGCTGCCCAATAAAGCACATAAAGTGATCTCGGCCTTTGCTTCTTCTAATTCTGCCTCAACTTCTTCTTCCCTAATTTCTACCAATTCGGCCTCTTCATCTTCCACTTCTTCAATAAGATATAGTTTCCTATCCTTGCACCTGTGATCTGAACTCCATCTCTCATCACAATTGTAGCACAAACCCTTCTTCCTCCTCTCTGACATTTGCATAGGTGTTAACCTTTGCACTTGCATAGAAGGTCTTGCACTAAACTGTTTGGAATCCCCACTTTTGATCTCAACCCGGGCTGCCCCTTGTTGGGCTTGTGACTGGACCCATGAGTCTCGGCTTGGCTCATAGGTTGGTCTTGTACTTCTTTTCACAGTTGTCAAGTACTCCTCTTGTATCTTGGCCAAGGCATAGGCCTCCCCTAAGTTCCTTGGCCCTTGCATTTTTACAGCCAACCTGATTTCATCTTTCATGCCACTCATGAAACAGCTTAATTTGTGCATGTCAGATAAATCCCTCACCCTATTACTAGTTAACTCAAATTGACTCTTATATGCAGCAATAGAATGAGTTTGTTTCAATTTAGTCAACAATTCCATAGGATCATCATAACTAGCAGGCCCAAACCTAATTTGTATAGCTCTAACAAAATCATTCCATCCATGCAATTCATGCTCACAATCTTGGAACCACACTAGGGCTTCCTCATCTAAGTGATAAGAAGCATGCATTACCTTTTCGGGTTCAAGGACTTGATAGTAGTGGAAGTATTGCAATGCCCTATACACCCAAGCCGTTGGATCACCACCTTTGAACCTTGGAAAGTCCAGCTTCATTGGCCTCGGGTCCCTTGCTCTTCCTTGGTTCCATGGAGGTCCATCTTGCTCTTGCCAATAAGGATCTCTATGGTGAGCTCCTTGGTACTGCCTTGGCCTTTCCCGAGCTGGTCTCCCTCTTCTTGGATCAAACCAAGTTTCATCTTGGTCATTCAAACCCCATTGGTCCTCCCTCGGGTCACCAAAATGCATTCCATGTCCTGGAGGGGCTACATGGGGCTCAAACTGTGCTTGCTGCCCCTGCTGCCCTTGCAGCCTTCCTTGCCTCTTTCTTAGCCAAGGTTCTTCATAAGGAGCATCAAAATGCCCTTGAAATGGAGGCATGAACCTAGCATTGTTCCCTATGAAGTACGGGTACGTTTTCGGGTACGGGTACGGGTACGGGTATGGTACGGCGGTACTCCAATTCCTAAAAAACTAGGGTACGGGTACGGCGGGATATTTTTTTATTATATATTTTTATATATTATTATACATATATTTTTAAATATATGTGAACTTAAATTAACTTCTTTTTATTACAAAAGCTTATAAATTAAAGACATGAACAGAAAAATAAATAAAATTTGTAGTTAAATTTTGTTCCGTGTTTTAAAATTAAAAGTTGATTGAAATTGTAATTTACAAAAAGGGTGGGGATGTGGCAAAGAGACTTGGAAAGAGAGCACCCAAAGAAGGCCCCAGCAGTAGGAGCACGACCAGTTCCAAACATCTAAAGTTAACATCTGGAACATCAATCAATATTCTACATTACACGTGACTCCACAGCAGCCGTTGATCTGGTTACTCTTTCTCACAACTACCGATCTTATATATTTAGGTGATAAACCCCCACCCAAGCTTCTCTCTTTTGTTTTGTTTCCGATGAAGAGTTAGATCTGGACAGCGACTCCACCCCGCAAGAGTGTCGATCTCGCCCTCCTTGCTAGCATTTTCGACTAGCTCTTCGCCTGCTTTTGGTTATTCGATGAAGCCGAGCTCGGTTCAGGTTCGCCGACTTCACCCCATGGGTTTCGGTCATGGCCTCCTCCACCACAAACCCCCCAGAGCCGCCGTGCCTAATTGAAAACCCATACCAAACCCATCAATACCACGCAGATCGAGTCACACTTGTCGTCAACCGGATTGACCCTTCACATTTCTGGCTCAGTTTTATCCCGCCCCGTACCGGACCCGTACCCAACCTGTACCCGACCCGTACCGGGATTTTTTTTTTTTTGGCGAAAAACGGGTACGCCGGGGGTACGCATGCAGCGGTACCCCGGCAGTATCCGTACCCACGAGGTACCCGGTACGGGTACGGCGGGGTTTTTGCCGTACCGGTGCTTCCTAGATTGTTCCTCACATTCCTTCTTTCCTCAATCGGGTCACCAAATTCACCCAAAATGGGTCCATTCTGACCATTTTCAAAAAACTCACCTGTTTGCATACCAACTTGTGGTTGATTAGCTCTGACTCTAAAGTCTTGATTCAATGGTCTCATGGGCATCGCATTCCTCACCTCAGCCCCTAATGGAACTCCATGAGCTTCTCTAAGAGCTATTGGAATTTGCTCTCCCAAATTAGCTTGAACCTGATTTGGACTTTGCTCCTCCTGCCTCGGTTGCACTGCTGGTTGCTCCACCACTGGTAATCTTTTCATCACCTCCTGCATCATAGCTCGAATTTCAGCCACTCCAGCCTCTAATCCATCAACCTTCGAGTGCAATCCTTCAATGGACCCCGTGTGATCATCCACTTGTTTCTGGAACCTTTCCATATTCTTCTCGAGAACCGCAATTTGACTGGCTCTTGTTTCAACCATGGCTCGTATATAGCTCTGATACCAAATGAAAGGATTCCCTTTCTCTCTCTCTCTAAAACACACAGATTCTCTCCTAAATCACACAATCCAAGAACAATATGAATAATTCAATCCGATAGGATTGATCCCCTTGCATTCATGAACAAAACCTACTAATTATTATTGAATTCTATCAACTAATGAATCTAATCTCCTAGAGAGAATTTCTAAGAGAAACAATGAAGGTATTTTGATAATGAGCAACAATGGAGGAATGGCAGAGATAACACACACAGTTTGCATGTGTTTTCTCATGCATGCCTCTCATTGGTTGATCTAGATCAAGCCTCCCATTGGCTGGTCCAGATCAAGGCTCCTATTGGCTATTGCTAGTAACAACCAAGGTACAACCCTTAGAAGCTCTAACAAACAAGTACAAAGGGTTAAAGCCTAGAAATGTACTAGACCCCCAATGCACTCAATTAACCATCTAGGTACAAGCTTTTATAGCTTGGACCTTACTAATTATGAATATAAGCTCATACATGTTTTAATCAAATGTTAAACTAAGCCAATCCGTGCCTTAGTGGCTAGGGTAAGCATACCCACGGATGTGGGATGGTTGGGGTCTTAACACCAAGTGATACTTATGCTCATTACCCAACCCTTCCCCACAAGAAATCTCTTTGGAGCTTCTCAATGCGATGAGCTATGCTCAATGGGATTGGGAAGAGAGATAGATAGTATGTGGGAAGGTTAGAAAGAGTGCTCTTAAGAAGGGTAAGACGGCCCCCCTTTGAGAGGTAGTCTTTTCCAACCAGCTAACCGCTTTTCCATTTTTTCCACCACCCCATTCCAAACTGATTTCTTTTTAAAAGTAGCCCCAAGAGGTAGACCCAAGTAAGAGAGAGGCAATGCCGACACATTGCAGCCCAAAATACCAGCCAGCTCATTGACATTAGGGACTTGGCCAATAGGATCCAATTCTGATTTACTCAAGTTGATCTTCAAACCAGAGATGGCTTAGAACCAAATAAAAACACCCCGCAAGTGCCAAATCTGAAGCGGATCAGCCCCACAGAAAAGTAACATGTCATCTGTGAATAATAAATGAGAAATCATCAATTCACTCCCATTAGGCTTGCTGACCAGAATACCTGATATGTAACCCTTTTCAACCGCTTTCTCCAACATCCGACTCAATGCCTCCATGATGACAAGAACTAATAAAGTTGACAATGGATCCCCCTTATGCAAACCCCTGGTGCTGGGAAAGAAACCTTTAGAGCTACCATTCACCAAAATGGAGAACCTAGCTCTAGAAATACAAGCGAAAACCCATTGTCGCCATTTATCACTAAAACCACACTGTCGCAACATCTACATCAAGAAATTTCAGTTGACATGGTCGTATGCCTTCTCAATATCCAGTTTACGTAAGACTCCTGGAAGGTCGGCTTTCAAATGACTATCAAGACTTTCGTTGGCAATCAATACAGAATCAAGAATCTGATGACCTTCCACAAAAGCGTTCTGAGTGTCGGACACTACTTTCTCAAGAACAACCTTCAATATATTTGCCAACACTTTGGCAATCATTTTATAAACCCATGTGATAAGACTTAAGGGGTGAAAATCTTTACACTCAAGGGCCCCTAGTTTCTTTGGAATCAAAACAAGAAACGTGGCATTTATATTTTTCACAAAAGACCCATGAGCATGGAAATCATGAAAGAAAGCCGTCACATCATTCTTGATAGTATCCCAGCAACCTTGGAAAAAAGCCATTGAGAAGCCATCCGGACCCGGAGACTTATCCTCAGTCATGTCCTTCACAAACCCCCATACTTCTTCCTCCGTAAAAGGCCTATCTAGTACTGATCTATCCTCTTCATCAATAGATGAGGACAAACCGTCTAGCAAAGGATGTCTAATTGCTTCATCAGAAAAAAGGTTACTGCAAAAGTTAACCAGCCCCTCACCAATCACCTTCTGATCATTAGTTATGGCCCCCCCAATGGACAAATGATCAATGAAATTAAATCTACGTTTGGAATTAGCAACATGATGGAAGAAATGTGTATTCTTATCTCCTTCTTCTCGCAGCCACCTTATGCGGGATTTTTGTCTCCAACTAATCTCCTCCAAGAGGAGCAGATTTTCATATTCTGCCTTGCATTGATCTTGAGACAACCATTCCTTGGTAGATAATGACCTATGATCTTCAATCCTTTCCATGTCTCGAATGCAAAGAAGTAAATCATTTTTTTTTAACGTTGACATCACCAAATACTTCCTCATTCTATCTTCTCAAGTCTAATTTTAGAAGTTTCAGTTTCTGCTCTAAAAGTCTAAAACTGAACTTGGAGAGCCACTTACATAATAAGAATTCCACCACTGCTGGACTTTGTCTGTGAATCCCTCCCCTTTAACCCACATGTTCTCAAATCTAAAGGGACTCTTTCACCTCTGCATGAATCCACAATTGAGTAAAATAGGGAAATGATCAGATATGAGACAGGGCAAACGCCGCTGAACAACTTTAGAGAAATGGCTTTACAACGAGGGAGAGAACAAAAATCTATCCATTCTGGACTTAGACCGAGAATTAGACCAAGTTATATTGCCACCTTCCAATGGCAGATCTATCAGCCCCAATGAGAAAATAAAATCCGAGAAATCCTACATACTAGAAGAAATACGATTCGTGCCCACACGTTCCGTAGGATAAAGAACTATATTGAAATCACCCCCCACACACCATGGAACATCCCACCAAGTGTACACTCCAGTTAATTCCTCCCACGTCATCCTCCTCTCAATATCCCCTTGAGGTCCATAAACCCCAGTGAAACCCCAAACAAAACCTGAGACCTCCTTAAATCTGCACGATACTGAGAAACGGCCCACAACTTCCTCCACCTTTTCTAACACTCTTGTATCCCACATAAGAATAATCCAACCTGAAAGCCCCATAAAGTCTAGACAAAGCCAGTCAACATACCAACCACACCAAAGACTTTGAATCAATCCCCTAGTTACTGCTTCAAGTTTAGTTTCTTGGAGGCACACAAGGTTAGCTTTCCAAGTGTGAAGCAAGTTATGGACACGTCCTCTTGGACCCTTCATTCAGGCCCCTCACATTCCAGGATACTATATTTAAATTCATTGGGACAACAAAAGAGCCCTCCCACTTGTATATGTGTTCCTTCTCGAACTCCCCCCTTCATAATTGACACCTGAAATTAAGTTACGTAATTCCCTGGGCACACAGGATGTGTTCCTTTCCTAGATTTCGTGAACCCTCCAATACATCTAGTACCTGACGAAGCTTCGATATTGATTAAAAGTTCCATGATTTTATCTTCAAAACCATCGAAAGAAGCACCCGAGAGCTAACCCAAATTTCTTTGTTTGCTCCATAATCCAATCTGATTTGTAGTCAGAAGCTGTATTTGATAATAATCTTTTACTGATGTCAACTGAATGATTTTAACATTTTTCATTCTTATTGGAAAATGTGTATTATATGCTTCTGTGTGTGTGTCCATTCTTATATGAGTAATGCTAGAGACAACCAATTTTACAACCAATTCTTTACAAACTGACATGGCACTGATGTGGCGTTATGCCACATCAGCAATTAAAACACCAAAATTACATGTCAGCAGTAATATTAATAAAACAATAAATTTTAAAAATAATCTAATTAGAAAAAATCTCTAAAACCCTTCCCCATTCACAGTTCACCACCAGCACAACAAGTTCGAAATTGTCTCTCCGGTGACGGTCACCCACCCACGCTCTCTTCAATTTCTTTGATAACATAGGTCACAAAGATTTCTCCAATTTGAGTCACCATCCAGACTTGGAGTTCTTCAAGGTGGAGTTTATCCAACTAGACTTTTAATCTCCTTTTGCTTCTACAAAGGCATAGATGTATCATCTAAAATCCCACCACCAGCCGTAACCGATCCACCTCATACATAAAAATCCCAAAATCCACAACATAAAAAAAATTAAAAATCTCAAATCAACCTACATCTAAATCTCATCTAAGCATTTGAGTTTTCCTTTCTGTTTTTTATTCGGTGCTTCTGGGTATTTTGATTTTCCAGTGAAAAAAACAAAAACAAAAAGGGATTGCTTTAGGATTAATGGTGGAGTAAATTCATAAAGTTTAAACCGCAACCCCAAAGGGAGCTTTTGGGCATTTGGTATGATCCATCTATTTATGTTGTTCTGGAACCTGCAAGCAGTCATGGGTATTGAACATACCTTTGTATTTGGTTTTTCCGGTGGAAAAAAGAGGAAAAAAAGAACAAACTTGTGTCTGTCGTGAACGCCGGCAGTGAGAATGATAGTTCAGATGGTGGGGCGACCGGGACTTGGGTGGTTGCGTGATTTAATTTTGGGAGGGGATGAGTTTCAATGATTTAATTTTTTTTAATAATTTTATTAATGTTAAATTTTAATTCTGATATGTTAATATGATATTTTTATTGCTAATGTGGTACCTCCACTTAGGATGCCATGTCAGTTTGTAAAGAATTGGTTGTGTCTCTTGCATTACTGTTCTTATATTTTGAATTTATACTGTGCCATTGCTTATCGTCTCTTTTGTTGCTGCTTTGTGAAAGGTGGTCTAGGTTATGATTGCCATCAAAATATATATATATATATATATATATATAGGGTCAAGATCAAGTTATACCTGATGTAACTCTTTGTTAATGTTACACCGCTCCATAACATTTTATTGGATGACTATTTTAAGAATTCTACCGTTGGATCATAAGTTTTCGTTCTTCTTAACACATATGCGAAATTTCGAATTAATCAGATGTTATTTATTATTTGATCCATAAACTCATGTTTTATGTATAATTAAAAAAAAAAAAAAAAAAAATTGATATTTAAACTTTTATAAATGAGATAACTATTTTTTTTTTTTTTGATAAGTAATAATAAACTTTATTGATGCAAAAGAGAACTAGTATATAAGAGATATACTAGGAAGGAAACAATTACAAGCAATCATCAATAAAGGAAAGAATGGAAGGATAAACTTGGCTGGAACCAGCAGCCATCCATTCCATGAGGTTTCTAATAAAAATCAGCTTCAGTTCCACTGTCTGCCTCTCAATATCCTCAAAAGCCCTCCGGTTTCTCTCACGCCAAGTAATCCACATTAAACACCCCGGAATAGCATTCCATATTGTGTTATTCTCCTTTGTGAGACCTCTTCTCTGCCAACAAGCCAGCAGATTCGACACCGTGTGAGGCATAGTACATTGGATGCCAAACATACAAAAAACCAGCGACCACATCTCCCTGACATAATCACAGTGTAAAAACAGATGAGCCCCTGTTTCGCTGCCCTGTTTACACATAAAGCACCACTCTACCGCATAATGCCTCCTCCGCCGTAAATTATCAATGGTAAGGTTCTTATCCAGCACCGCCAGCCACATAAAGAAGGCCGCTTTAGATGGAATTTTAGGCTTCCACACATTCTTCCACGGAATCTGAGTATTACTTCTCCCACTCAGCAAACCATAGAAAGATCTAACCTCAAACAGCCCATTCTTAGTATGCTTCCATCTCATAGTATCCATGACCTCCTTCTTCACTTTTTGGTTGTACAGAAACTCCATGAACCCCATAAAATCTTCCACCTCCCAGTCTTGCAGCGAACGAACCAGATTCACCGACCAAACCATGTCATCATTGTGCCATGATAAATAATTTGCCACCTTCGCCTGCTTGTCTTGAGCAATACTATAAATAGCCGGAAATAAACCTTTCAAAACCCCCTCCTCACACCATTGATCCAACCAGAAACTCACTGATTCCCCGGATCCAATGGAAAACATCACATGCTCAGCAAATTGCGACCAGCCTGACTGAATGTGCTTCCATAAGCTGACTCCATGCCCCCCCCCCGACCTTCCAAAGAAGACCAATCACCCCTCCCACTACCAAATTTACTCACAATCACCTCCCGCCATAAAGCAGTTTTTTCATTTGCAAAACGCCAGTGCCACTTACCCAATAAAGCTTTATTGAAAGGAACCATCTGGCGTACCCCCAAACCTCCTTCCTTAATAGGAAGACAAATACTTCTCCACTTGACTAAGTGGTATTTAAACTCATCCCCCAAACCTCCCCACAGAAAATTCCGCTGAATTTTTTCTATTCTCTTTGCCACACTTGACGGAATAGGGAATAAAGAAAGAAAATAGGTGGGCAAACTGGACAAGGTGCTCTTAATTAAAGTAAGTCTGCCACCCTTAGAGAGATACAATCTTTTCCACCCAGCCAAACACTTTTCCATCATCTCCAAAATTGGGTTCCAAATATCCTTCGACTTATACCTTGCCCCCAACGGAAGCCCCAAATACTTCATAGGCAAAGATATGATTCTGCCTCCAAGCACATTTGCCAAATCCTGCATATTAGCAACCTGCCCAATAGGAGCCAATTCTGATTTTCCCAAATTAATACGCAACCCCGAAACCTCCTCAAAGCACATAAGAACTCCCTTCAAATGCACTAGATGGTCTCTCTCAGCTCCACAAAATATCAATGTGTCATCCGCAAAAAGAAGGTGAGACACCTTCAGCGCTGACCCATTGTTGTGAGCCACTGAAAATCCTTCCAAATACCCTCTAACCACTGCCCTATCCACCAGGCGACTAAACGCCTCCATGACCAAGACGAAAAGAAGAGGAGAGAGAGAATCCCCTTGTCTTAATCCTCTTGAGCTAGTAAAGAATCCACATGGCGTCCCATTGATTAAAACAGAGAACCGCACTGTAGAAATACAAAAATATATCCACTTCCGCCATTTATCCCCAAAACCAAACCTTTCCATCATGTACAAAAGGAAATTCCAATTTACATGATCGTAGGCTTTTTCCACGTCTAACTTGCAGATCAGACCTGGAATCCCAGCTCGCATTCTGCTGTCCAAACACTCATTAGCAATCAAAACAGAGTCAGTAATTTGTCTACCTTGAATGAATGCATTCTGTGATGGAGATAAAAGCTGGTGCAGCACCTCCTTTAATATGTTTGCCAGCAATTTTGATATGATCTTATAAATACTACCTAACAGGCAGATTGGACGGAAATCCCTCACATCTGAGGCACCAACTTTTTTCGGGATAAGCACCATAAACGTAGAGTTAAGACTCCTTTCAAACTCTTCATGCTCGTAAAATTCCTGTATGGTATTCAGAACCTCTACCTTTACCACATCCCAACAATGCTGGAAAAAGGCAAGAGTGAAACCATCAGGCCCAGGCGCTTTCTCCCCACTTATTTGTTGCAAAGCTGTCACTACTTCCTCATCTGAAAACTGCCTCTCAAGATGCCTCGAATCTGCTTCCTCTAGCGACTTAAACTCCACCCCCCCTAATATCGGTCTCCAGTGAACACTTTCTGAATAAAGCCCCTTATAAAACTGAACTATCCCCTTTCGAACTTCCTCCTGAGTATCCCAACTCTCTCCCCCATGCTTCATGTGCTCAACTCTCTCAAACTTCTAATTTTAAATAAAGATCAGGATGTCCGTTCGATTTTGAGCCAACGTTCAGTGAGTGTTTTTGCATTTTACCCAAAAATTATTGAGTGGTGTAACATTGCCAAAAGTTACACTAGGTGTAACTTGAATTCAACCGATTTGTGTATATGTTATTAATCCTCTTTAGTTGACTTCCTCATTCATATTAAAACCCAGAACCAATGCTTGATGCAGAGGTGCGCAATAGATGAAGCTCTAAAAATACTTTCAGTTACTGCACAGGAGTAAATATATGAGTAAATATATAATGCAAATAGATATGACGTACCTAACATCAGCATCCACAACTAATGTTAGGAAATTTGATTTTGATTCTTCTTCTACCCTAAATTTTCTGTCAGTACTGTTTATAACAACTGGGAGATTCGATTCTGCTATGGTCCAGAAAGTTTTCCGTTCTGAATTTCAGTGCTACGGTCTACTGAGTCAGAAAGTGTTTTGTTAAATGGTTACAACTGGAGGTTGAACCATGGAGATTCCTTCTTGTACTACCGACTTTTTTAATATATTAATTTCGAAACCTTGAGTCATTTAGTTAAATATCTATTCTTCTCAGAATCACTGTGAAGCTGGCAATAGGAGGTGGTAAAATTAAAATTTGAAATACCTTAGTAATTAGGCAAGCTCAACAATTCATAATAAGTACTAGCTACTTTAAAATATTTTAAAGAAAGATATTTTATTTTTTGGCTTATGGGATGAGAGAGCAAGATGACGCAGTAATAAATGCATAGGGCTCGCGTTCATTTGAAGCCACATTGATTGCTCCTTTTTTCTTTTTCTTTTTTTTTTGTATGTTGATTGCGCCTTATGAGTAGTCAAGTAATTGATAAAACATGATATTAGAGGGATCGAGACAAGGACCACCGATCCCTGTGGCATGTCAAGAGAGAGAGAGAGAAGTGGTTGATCGAAATGCCAATCTATTGGGTATAAATTTGGAGGAAACGATAACCTTTCCATGCTTTTGAAGAGTAGACGGCCGTGTACCCGACTAGGAAGAAAGAAATCATTGATGAGCTTCGATTGGTGCTAATTTGACTGTTCTGAGTGGTTTTAGTGCATATTGAATGAGAGAGTATGTATGTGAAGATCTCAGGCGTCGATTTTTTTCCTTTCCTTTTTTTCTCAGTCGTGTTTCATGTCTCCTTGGTGTCTTGATCGTATCAGAATAAAAAGTTATTTTTATTATTTTTTACTTTGTACACACCACAGACACACATGCAACTGTGCCCCCAGCGTGCCTGTCCGACATGTGGCGGACACCAACACGCATGGCATTTTGTTGTGTTCATGCTTCTTAGGTTCTCATGTGGCGGTTGAGTGTGGTTTTGGGTGAAGGGTGATGTGGGTTTGGGGGGGAAGATAGGAAATTTGGGTTGTGGAGGTATGTGTTGAATTGCTTTGGGTGGGTTAGGTTTTTACTTGTTTCAATCTCTGTCACTATGAAATTTGGGGGTTTGGGTTTTATGGGGGTTGACGATGGGATGTTTTGGCTTAGAGCTTTCCACAGAGAGGGGTGGTGGGTTTCATAGTCTGATTTGAAGAGGCAACAACAGCTATGGCAATAGTGGTGATTAACTCAATGTGGAAAGGGAATACAAGTTGGCTTGGCAACAACCTCATGCGGTAAGTATTTCATTTTTGTTGGGGTGCACGATTGTGGTTTTCTTTGATGCCAAGTTGGTGCAGCACAGAGTTGCAAAAGGCGTGTGTACAGAACATAAGATGAAAATTAATGGGAATAGACCCTAGGCTTTACCACCTATAGCTGCCTGGAATCACCACCAGACTTGGAAACTTTTCAATTCAATTCATTAATCAAAATCAACATGCCCAACAATGTTTCCTGGAGCCTTTGAGTAGGTCTTCTAGAGTTACATCACATAATGAAAGAAAATAATCCATAATCAATTGATCCAATTACATCAGATACGGAGATAATTAAGCTCCTCAACAATCACATTAAATATGGAAAAAAATAATAAAAAAATAAAACAAAAATCAATCAGCATAAATTCTGGACTCAATCAATCCTCCATAAGCTAGCCATAAAGGTCACTGGGTGGGCCGTCCTTTGTGTCGATGCTCATAAACACACGTGACTGGGGCCTGTATGGCTGTACCTGGTGTTGGCACCACTTTACCTGCTGATTAGATGACATCCACAAGTACTTTTGGATCTGATGCTAGTGAAATTGATATATGATGTCTCACTAACAATATCATCAATCTAGATTAGATGAAAGGATAAAACTTATAACAAAATTAAGCTAGTGATCTTGTATGCTTCATATATGTTGGTTCTAACTTGTGACGTTATCTTATATGGTTGCTAGATGTATTCCAATATGCAATTGATGAATTTTTGGTTCTGCTTGCAGTTGCAATCACTTGATGCTCTTGGGCTTCTAGAGATTACCAAGCAAGAACTACAAAAGTCTCGGGTTCGTAATCTTTAACAGCTTTTGCCTGCTGATCATAAGTAATTAGTGAATGCTGGGAGCCCTGACCTAATTGCTTTTCTGTGAAGAGTTATGTTTCTATCTTTAGAAGAGGACATTTGCCAGAAAAATTCCCTTTTAAAACAAATTACTAAATGCCTTTTTCTTGAAAAATTCTGCTAGCTACAACTCATTAGTGAGTGATGCATCCCAACAAGAGCCTGAATCTACATAAGAAGCACACAAAATATATATATATATATATATATTTTAATGAATGAAATAAATTTATTGATCAAATGACCAGTTATCAGTTAGATTACACAGGATTTGTAACCAAAAGTTACACTAAGGATGTTGCCTAAGGCATTCATCGAATCATAAAATGATTGTAACATGGACTATTTGATATCGTGAATAGGATGTTCAACAACTTTAAGACTTCTTCTATTCTTTTCTCGTCATTATTCTTATATAATAAATTGTGAAAAAACCTCTTGGGCATGAGGATAAACTACTTAGCTGGGGTGAATGCCCCGAGATTACCCCGCAACTAGTTCTAGCTGGTGGGGTCAGTTGCCCGTAGAAGTTTGATAGCAATCAGGATTGTTATATGGTATGCTTTGCGTCATACAACTCTTTGAGTGAAGTTCTCCTATATTATTAAAAAAATAATAAAAAATTGTGAAAATATGTCTAAAAAATATTTAAATTTCCATAGATATTTTTTTAATCAAAGTTGCTGATTTTAAAATTTTGTATTTGAGTTAATATTAAATTAATTATGACATCGTCGTGGTCCAACCTCTGTTTGAACCCCGGTCCGACCTCAAAACCTTGAACCTATCTATTTTCCAATTTTTTAAACGGTCATAAGCTTTAAAACATTGGTCATAATCTTTAAGAAGCTTTTTTCAGTTTTTATATTTCTTTTGGATTCGTGTTTATTGCTATGCAGCCAAAGATGAAATGCTTGATGACCTTAAAATGAATCAGGAAGTTAAAATTAATTACTTTATTTGATTTTTGGCTTTGTGATCAATAAATTTTGGAAACTGCGATTCAAGTGTTCAATGGATTCATGTTTATTGCTATGCAGCCAAAGATGAAATGCTTGATGACCTTAAAATGAATCAGGAAGTTAAAATTAATTACTTTATTTGATTTTTGGCTTTGTGATCAATAAATTTTGGAAACTGCAATTCAAGTGTTCAATAGTTAATTTGGTAATGCTTGTTAGTGAGACTTATTTTCTGCTCCTTTCAGATGATTTTCTACTAACATCTTCCTATTATTGTTCTTTTTATGTAATTTTCCAAATGGCTAAACCATTATTATGTGTTTATTATGAAATAGGAGCATTTACCTGTTGTTGAAGCTGAGAATGCACTTTTCCAATGCATTTCTGCTTACAAAGAGGTACAATTGGACTTTTTGACATGTTGCTATACTTCGGATGATACTGAATAATGTAATTTGACCATATATGCTTGTGAAAGATGCTTCTCTTTTCTTCTGAGCGTATATGTTGCCATAAAGTAAACGTTTTTCCTAGTGAGGTTGCATAATGTTTAGTCTATCCTTTGCTAGATGGGAGAGTTGGTGTAGTGTTCCTAGTGAGGTTACACATATTTTCATTATGCAGAATACTTAATTGTTGTTGTTCTCCTTTTTGGAACATAATCTGATCAACTGCATTTAGATCTTTCTATCAACTAATCATGAGTCTTAGTGTCATGCATATGTACTCCAGTAATATGGGATGAAGTCAGTAATTTAAATTTAGTCATCCAAAAGTGTTCACATTTTGATAGAAAGTCGTGATTATCTGTTTACATCATCAAAGTACTGCCTTGATTTATGGATGAATATAGTAAACAGCTAAGGTTTGCACATGTTTCTGTGCAGTTTGGAACTGAAAGGTTTATTGCTGACTCTCCTGAAGTAAAGGCCCAGTATCTTTCCTGTTTGAAGCGTCTTTCAAGCTTGCTAAGTTATAGAAGTACTGAAGGGGCACAAAGATTTAAAGGGCAAACTTTACAAGAGCTGGAAGATGAAATCAAGCATCTTGAAGTTGAAATTTCTCCTTATAGGAAACGTGAAAACTAAGCTGGATGCTGTAATTTGGTTTACAGCAGCAGCAGTTACAGGCACAAAATTGTCTGAAGCGACAGATCCATTACTTATGCCACCTGCCATACACAAATGTTCCTTTACATAACTTTATTACTGTGTCTCAATAAATTTCAAACCAAAAAAGGAAGAAGAAGAAGATCCTTTGTCAATAAATCAGAGCATCAGCAAAGTGGGATTTTGGTGTGAAGTTCATTGGATTCTAAGAAATAAGGCAAACGTGAAATTGTATTTGTTCTTTGATTTTTTTTTTCCCCAATAATTCTATAAACACAACAAAGTTCAAAACATATTTCACAACTGCCTAAGGTGGCAAGTTGTTAATGATAAATAATAAAGTGGTGTTAATTGTGGGTTTATATAAGAATCAGTAATAACTTGCCAACTCAGCAGTTGTGAAAATTGTTATGTTTGTAGCATTATTTTATTTTATAAGTACCTTAACCACATCATAGTTGTATTTAATTATAGTAATCATGTTGCAGAGCCGACGATTGACGACCTGATGTGTATGATTGGAATTGCACTTTCAATTTTGTTCACTGAAGAGAAGATAAAATTATTAAGGTTATATCTTATCTATCATTTTGTACTTATAAAAA
Source organism: Fagus sylvatica (assembly GCA_907173295.1). Taxonomy (NCBI): domain Eukaryota; kingdom Viridiplantae; phylum Streptophyta; class Magnoliopsida; order Fagales; family Fagaceae; genus Fagus; species Fagus sylvatica. The sequence goes on from OU015762.1 coordinate 42,216,872, forward strand.
AAAATTATTACTTTTTGTCTAGTGTTCCAAAAAATCCGTTAACTGAGCAAGGTGTCTCCATGTATATAGATATTGGCTGAATTATGGGTATAATCTTAAATATTAGAGAATACAATTGTGCCACGATATCCTCAAAATTAAAAGAAAACTGGTACCAATGCAAATCAACATATCCTCCAAATAGTGTTTTAGCATTTAATACATAAAAACATCATCTTCATTTGATATAAGGCCGAATACAAGTCCGTCTCAAGAAATAGACCTTTTTGCCTTTCTGTAAAGTAAGAAGAAATTATACTGTCTTCTTCTTGGATACCTGCAAAATGCCAAAAACATGAAAGGTCAATGTCATTTCAACATGGATCAGATACATTAGGGACGGTGATTTTAACCATAAAATGTCATGCAACACGTATAAGTGGTTTAGTTTGTAGCGAGCTGCGTGGGGCTAAAAAGCCCATCTCACCAAAGTCCCATGATAAGGACGTTTTTTCAACAGAATTATTTTCTTCCTCAATGTAAGACGAGTGAGAATATTACATAATTAGAACAACAAACTAGTCCTCATAGGACCCAATCTTCCACCTAACATCAAGGTTCTAGTGGGATCAATACCCATTTCAATTAAATGATCTTATTCAATTCTGACAACGCCACAAGGACCAAATTACAGCCAAACAAAACAGCCCATGAGGTGAAATACCTTTCTTGACATATGATACACAACTACAACTTTCAACCTTTATAGCGTGGAGCTTAATTTTCCCACATATTCCAAATCCTCCTATGTCCAAAGTCTCTCATGCTATCTACATTTTTTCTCATGAATCCATTCATAGAGAGGAAAAAGCCTAGAGGCAGCACCAATGAATTGGCGGTGGTAAAGGCAGCTGCATGGGCGTGGTACCAACATGGATCAGGGTCAGAGGAGAAGCAAATGCGAGAATTTGATATTACAAGGACCCGCCAAGCGCCTAGACCTTCTCGTTACAAGCTAGAGGCAATGAGAATAGCCATGGAGGAATCAAGTAGTACAACTAGTCCAATCCATTCCAATAATTCTCTTCTTGATGCCTATGAAATTGAGAGCATTTCTAAGCGACTGGATTGTCTTGTAGAATCTAGTGGCAGCAAGTTTTATACTCGATTCCTAGCCGGAGATAATCATAGTCAAGGAAACGTGACACTAGTGGAGAATGACACTAATGAAATGAAGAAAAAGAAGAAGAAGAAAGTGAAAGGGTTTTGGCTCATGAGGCATGCAGTTGTATGTGGTACAAGGGAAGATGTGGTGGATGCAAGAGCTTTCAAGAATAGCATTAACAAGCAATATGAAAAGCGTGCACCAGTTGTTAGGCTTACAGACTGTAGGCCACGAGCCAGCCTTACCTGATTCATCACTCGCAATAAAATTGGACTTGGGTTTGGTCGTTGGCTTTGTATTAAATTGTCTCAAGGCTCAACTGTATTCTTTGCTCTGGATATTGAGTGACCAATTAACTTGTGCTGCAAAACTCAAAACTCCTAGGCTGTCCTTTACAAAGAGGTTTACATGATAAGGTGCGTGAACTAAATATTTGTTTGATTCTGCGATTGCCTGGTTTATGGGAATATTAATGGCTGGCTTAAAGGCTGCTTGGGGAAAAGAGTAAAAGTCATTTCAATCTTGCTGCTATATCGTAGGGACAAAGAAACGGGACCAATTGGATGCATTCACTGTTAAAGTTTTTATTTTAATTATTTTTTGTGCGTTTGTGGTGTTTTGTTAGTTAGTATATGGAATAAAAATGTTGTCAGAGAAAAAAGGTAAAACGAACATTTCTGTTTCACTTATTAAAAAAAAAACATTTCTGTTTCAAAATGGTGTAAGTTCATTTGTAACTAATATTTTGATTTACCAAAAAATAAAATGTAATATTTTGCACCCAAATTATATTTACATTTTTTTTCCCCCGCAGTAGATCACATGGTGCTTCTGCAGGATGATGTCCGATGTATTGTCGTTTAGCAATGTAACTTTTGCCAATAGTCTAGTACACTCAAATGATCAATCCAAAACATTGGGCACGCACCAGCTTGAAGGATAACAAAATGGTACCCGTCCTGTTTGTTTGGTTATGACAAATGATCAATCCAAAACATTGGGCACGCACCAGCTTGAAAGATAACAAAATGGTACCCGTCCTGTTTGTTTGGTTATGAAAAAAATGCCGCATACTTGCTTAAGAATAATTATTACATTATAGGATTTATTACAGTTTTGTGCCTTTATTGATTTTACCAGTCTACAAATTGTTGTTTCATGCTTGCTTGCCTATATGTTTTTTAAATTTATTGTTGTTTCAGTCTGCGAAAAAAGTTAAAAGCTGCAAACCATTGGAGAGATAGGGTCACAAAAATTATTAAAGATGTTGACTTGGCATGTCATAAAGCATAAACAACCGTCTCTATAGGTGGTTATTATTGTTGTGAAAAACATGTAAAAAATTACAAAATTCTGAGTTCAGATAGGTCTTGAAACATGTGCTCCCACTTGCATCACGGTAAAATGAAAATAGAGTCCTCTTAACGGGATTGAGATCCCATGCAATACTTAAGATATTACATGAGCTGCAATTCATTTGAAAGATTGAAATCAAAAGTTAAAAAGTTAACTTTAAATTTTAGCCTTTGAATAAAATATAACAATAATGTCAGAAGGGAAAAATGATAAAAATACATAAAAGTGAAAAAAGTTAGTGAGTAAAAAGTGGGTAGTGCAGCCATGCAATACCATTTTAATATTGCATGGGATCTGAATCCCTCTTAACGAGTGCCTTTAGGATAATAGTTAATGAAGTATTTAATACTTCTACTTTATAGGAAATAGTGAAATTTTAATATTAAAATAATACAAAAACAACTTTTAAAGATATTTCAGTCTTTTCATTTATTATTTTAATATTAAAATTTTGTTATTTCTCGTCAAGTGTAAGCATTTAATGCTCCTTAACCATTACCCTAAGGGCACCCGTTAACAAAATCCTTGTTGGAAAGAAAATTTCATAAACTTTCTAATGGGGCCTTGTTTGCATATTTTCGAGACCCAGAAGACCTCCAAAAGGCTATCAAATTAGTATCAATCTCCTAGTGTCTTCTCCTCTGTGTTTTTGCTATTTCGTGCCTTTGAAAGAGAATTATGCTAAAGATATGCAGTAGTTTTGCTAAATCACTAGCAAAGTGCTCTCAAAGAGAGCATTGGAGAAACTATGGTTTTACTAGAGAAGCTTTGATCCAGTAGAATTTTTGCATATCTTATTGTTGTTGTTGCTAGAGTTAAGTTGAAGTCATGTTGATCGTGCTGTCGTCAGAGTGCCGTTAAAGTGCTGTTGATCCTATTATTGTCAGAGTGTTGTTGATCCCGCTGATGTTGTTGCTGTCAGAGTCTACTGAAATAATGTTGATCCCTTTGATGCTGATGTTGCCAGAGTGTTGCTGAAATGCTCTTAATCCCTCTGACACTACTGTTGTGAAAGTGCTACTGAAGTGTTAATGATGTTGCTGCTGCCAGAGTACTAATGAAGTGTTGCCACCATGATGTTGCTAACTATTTTCATATTTGTGTGTTGTTAAGTAGATGTTGTGTTGCTTTTGACCTCGATGATGATTGTTGTGTTGCTAATCTTGTAGCTAAGTAGTTATGCAGTTGATTATCGGTGTAGCTGAGTAGCTTAGATGCTGAGTATCATAATTGTTGAGAAATAGTTGAATAGTTGTCACCGAGTTGCTTGATGGAGTGCCACTAAGCCTTAATGGTACACCCACACTAAAGCCCCTCCATGTAGTATGTATGAACCTATACATGTCATATGTACACATCCTTTGTGCTCTCTTCGGATAATGCAGAATCCTAGTTTCTTGGTTTTCGACATCAAAAACCAATTTCAAAATGTTTTCTTCAAACAAAGTACAACAGTGTTGCGAACAAGAGCATGAATGGTATGCCCTTTGTGTGATCCTACTTAATTCAAATCCTCATCAGCCAATGGACCACATCATTCTTCACTGAATGATGCAATCGTGATGATGGCTAGGAACAAACCTCAAAACCAGATTGCAAGGGGTTGCGTTGAGATTTGAAGTGTATCTTGACGTTAATTCTTCTCAAAATGGTTTTAAAAAAAAAAAAAAAATCTTTGTTTTGCTCTAAACCTAAACGATCGATATCATTCTTCATGTATTATTCTTTAAGCATGCCTAATATCATGGAACATAGACCCTCAAAACTAGTCGAGTATTCTGTTTATATTGTATTACACAACTTTAGAAGGGGGTAACTAACATCTGGTATTGACTACTGTCAGGTGTCGTGAGGTGCCTAACACTTTCCTCATACGTAATTGAACCCCCAAATTTGTATTATTAATTTAATACATGATATGACCTAGTTTAGGATAGAAGACCTCGAACCCTTAGAACTGAACTTTAGAAAACCAACCTAAATAAAATGGTGACAAATCACACATTAAAAAAATCCTAATGATTGGTGGCAATTCCATGCGCTTTACACATGCCCTACACACGGTCAAACCTCACAAGCACAAGTCATTTAAGAGAATATGGGTAAACACTCTCACAGAGAGGCCAAAAAACCCAATAAAAGAGAGAGGCCTAAGTCACCTTTTCGCATAAGTGCAAAAAAAAAAAAAAAAAAAGTTCAAATAGACTGAGAATTGACAAAATGGTCTATTTGCTACATTACCAAATTGGTGGGGGAAACAAATTAAAGTTTATTGCAACAACATAAAAGTTCATGAGGTCTTATTGCATTTTACCCAATACCAAAAGGACTAAAATAGTTCCTTTTGTCGTGTTTCCACCATTGGAGGTCCTTTGTACCACTTCCCTTATATCTCATTCATGTTCTTTTATTTTCACAAGAAGATAGCGCCAAAGAAATGCAACTCGCTTGTTGAGTCCCAAGAAGACATCATCACCCATATGAATCAGTTGGAGGAAAAAGTTGATGACATCCTCCAGATGATGCAACAATTGATGAAGTGGAAGACCCTTATAGTTGGAACTTCCACTTAACAACCAAAAAACCACAACAAAGCATCTAGAAGTCACAACAATCCGTTGCCCACTCAAGAACCTATTATACTGATCCCAGAAGAAAAGGATGGCCCTCACAAAGCCAAGGAATTTCCCCCACCTGAAGACAAGAAAATGGAAGATAAGATCTATTAGTGTATAAAATAGAATTCCTATGTATTGTCCCACATTCCTAAAGTATAAGGAGTTAGTCTCCTAGTACTATAATAAAGAGGACATCTATGTATACAACACAATATACCAACCATCACACAAATATTATACTCATTAATATATTCAAGATGTAGGCTCTAAGGCTTTACCACAGTGGACGTAGGCCGTAAGGCTGAACCACATAACTCTTGTGTGTTCTTTGTCTCTCTTTCTCTAAACCCTAATCTCTTTTCTTCTTCTCTCTTCGCTTTATACTCTACATAGTATCAACGTTCTAATAATCTTAACATGGTATCAAAGCCACTTTCTTGTGGCCTTCACTAGGCAATTTCAGGCGTCACTTCGCTGTTACAGGTTTTGGCGATTCCGTTGCCATTAGAAACTGTCTTGCTGCCACTAACTACTTAGATTTATTCTCTCCGAATTTCTGTTCAAGTCACAAACACCACGACAGTGTAAGTCTCCTCCAGATCTACACAGCGCGCGCCGTCGGAATTGAGTCAATTAGACGTTCCACGCGCTTCCACGCTCCGTTCTAATTTCCAACGTTAATCTTGACGCGCCTCACATGCTACCCATACCACCAAGTCTCGGTGGACATGTCTCTGAGCCTCCATTCAACTTATACAACATACCATCAAAAATATCGCTGAACGATCTATCAAATGCCGATGAAATCACCTCGATCGAAGCTCTAACGCTCCGCCACGTGCTGCCAGAGGGACCGATTGTCGCTTCCATGCGCTACACACGCCACTCCTGGTACGCGCTAGCCACTCAGGTCTTCGCCACGTGTCATCCAATCATCGGGCCACGTTAGCCTTACCACTATGTCTCTGTTACGTCAATGCCATGTCAGCTTTGATCGCCGCCGATGACTTTGACCGCAAGGGGTTAACCGTTGATCACATGGTTGACCGTTGATTTTTTACCAAAAAACAATTTTCTTCCCCACATGGTTTTTCACGTAGATTCCAATTTTGGAGTCTGTTTGTTCATTCGAAGTTCCCAAGTATTACAAACGGTCACGTAAACTTTTGCACGATAGTTGTCACTTCTCTTCTCCCACTTCAGATTTCTCGTCATCAACGTCAGTGCCACATCAACACAAGTGCCTAGTCAATTCACTCGCCCTTCACTACAAGAAAAGAGGTCTATGGCAACAAAACATTTTCGTTGCACAAAGTCTCAATTTCGTCGCTTGATGTACCAGGCGACGAAATAGTACATTAGGCAACAAAAATCGTTTCGTCGACTAATGGTGGTAGCCGAATAGTCCTGGCGACGAAATATTTTTGTCACCTAATATTTTCAACATTTAGCAACGAATGCTTTCGTCGTCTATTAATTTCGTCGCCTAAATAGTATTTGGCGACAAATTTCTTTTTGTCGCTTAAAGATCATTTGTCAACGAAACATGATTCGTCGCCCAAAAAACTCTAGGCAACAAAACTTATTTTTGTCTCCAAATAATCTTTACGCGAGGAAATTTATATCCCCGCCTATTGAATTTCAGGTGACGAAACATTTCGTTGCCAATTGTTTTTTTTTTTTTTTTTTCCAACTGTTAGGCGACGAAAATGTGGGTCGCCAATCTCCAAATGATATATATATATATATATTAAATTAGGTTTTTGCATTTTTAATCTTTTATACCTACTTATTCCAACCTATTATTAATAAATCAATTCATTTTCAACTACATATCCATAAACAAACCATCCATACATTCCAAAAGTAAATAATATTTAAATTTAAAATTATCATAAATACAATCAGTACAACAATTAATACAAATGAAAAAGATGTCATCTAACAATATCAAAAAAAAAAAAAAAGACTTCATAGGAGAAAATATGTCTTCATTCCTCCAAGCTCATATAATCTGCAAAAAAAAAAAAGACTAAAAAGTGACAACATTATTTCTATAATAAATATGAGAAACATTTTTAAGCATACGTAAAACTAATGACACCATTTTTGTAAATTCATATGTGTTACTTTGGACCCAACAATCGTGTTTATGTAGGTCCAGAGATTGTTTTGTGGTCATTTTATATTTTTACCCTTTGGGAACTTATTATAAGCTTAATTGTTATTAAACATACATGCATTTGCACATATCTATCTAACCGTGAACTCTATCAAAGTACTATAAGTTCCTACGTTTTATGTTGAACCCGAGTGCCAAGTTCGTGTCGATCCACGGGTTGTTCCGTGGCCTTTTTTTATATTTTTGCCCATTTACAGGACATTTCTAAGCTTAAGTGTTATGAAACGCACATTTGCGCATAAAATCCCTAAAAAATAAAAGAAAAAAAAAAAAAATAAAATTTATACATCTTAAATCATCCATAAAATTGCCAAATGAAAAAGAAACCAACAAAAGTATAATATATACTCACAGAGAAACAGTGGCCCCACTCCTTATCCACATAGCGTCTATCTTTGAAAAACCTAAGAAAGAAAAGCATGAAATATATACCCAAACAATAACATAAAAACCCATTGGCTATATACCCAACGATTAAAAATGAATGTATCGTATAATCAATCTGTAAGTTCTAATGTGTTACTTTGGTCCCGAGTATCATAGTCATGTAGGTCCCGAGTATCAACTTAAACCACTTTATAACACCATGCATGCTACCACAAAACCAAATTTAGCAAATATCAATTCCAAAAGAAGAATTACACAACAAGAGGGTATGTTCTTTTAATTTTACATGAGAGGGGACCAAAAACAAGTTCCATGAAATTAGCAAAGTAAATTAGTTAGTCATCATTTAGTCGAAAAAATTAAATGACTCCAAACAAACTCCATAACAACGCTAATTGAAACCTCTAAATAAACAAACTCCAACTAAAATCCATCAATCCTAGCAACCCATATGCAAAACCCAACACAAATCACTTAGCTAAAAAAATTAAGTAAAACCCATGTCACAAAAACAAAAAATTCCCTCAAATCAATCACATAGATATAAGCATATGTATATATTCCGAGCAACCCACATAAAAATTCATATACAAAACCCAAAAAAGAAAGAAAAAGGATTTAGAATTAGACAGACATGAAAATACCAAGTCACTATATAAGAGTAGCATGTGTCCTAAAATTTTCAGCTCGAGTTAACATTTATGTAATTTATTAAAATATTCACAAGTCAGTAAACTCAATTATATCAAACAGCCCATTCCAAAAGAGTGTAACACACTTCTAAACATCATTTTCACTATCAAACCACATCAAAATTTGATAATAATTTACAGAGACCCTTCATTATGTGTCTCAAACATACCATAAAAATTTTAGTTCTAAATGAGCTTCCTATAATGTTTTAAAATTCATACGAGTCATCAACAACGAATTCATCAGACAAATTCTATACTTTTGTAAACAAATTCACTAAAAATCATATAGTCATCCGAAGAGTATAAAACTTGTTCCAAATTAATCTAAAGGGTGTTAGATTTCATTCTACACATAATTGGTCTCAAAATTCCCCTTTTGGAATTTATGGCAAAGCTTACAACACAAGTTGTACAAAGCTATCCAGTAGTCAGATTTGACTAGTTTAATTGTAAATTCACAAATAAATATCAAACGATGGTATTTTCTTATGCAATTTAACACACATATACTAGACATATGATTTAACAATCCACAACAAACCGTTTTACCATATCTATTTTTAATAAAATCAGAATTTCAATTCAAATTTACTGTTCATGCAGCAGCAACAAATTTAGTTCTCTTTTAACAACTTAATAAATCTGCATATATATGACACAAATTTCACCAAATCTCAACAATACACAATAGATAACATATTTCTTAATTCCAATTTCAAGAATCCTTACAAATCAAATTAGCAAATTGATTTTCCCAAAACTAAAACCCAAATACTCAAATCAATCTTGACCTATCTATCCACAAATCCCGCCAACTCATGATTACCTACAAAATGAAATTTAGCTCATCTTTTTTCTCATCTTAAAGTTTAGATAAACTAATATAACAATTCTTAAAAAAACACAAACCCAAATGTGTAGGTAAAACAAAAACAATTAGAAAAACAAAAAAAAATCAAAAAATTTTAACAAATAAATGTTAACATAGATTGAGAGAGATTGAAAAATGAGGAGAGAATTAAGAAGGAACCTTGAATGTGATGGAAAATGAGGACTAAAGGATCACTTGAGAGAAAGATTAGTTGAATGAGAGAGAGAGAGAGAGAGAGAGAAAGGAGGAAGGAGACTTGTGAAATAAAAGTGTTTTGATATTTAAAGTTTAAGCACACATAATAGGCGACGAAATATTTCGTCGCCAAACGATCTCACTTTTCGTCGCCAAATTTTTTTACAATTTAGGCTCCAAGAATTTTAGCTCCGGTGCCTTTTTTTTTGGGAACATAGGCGACGAAAATTGATTTTGTCACCCAATGTTATCATCGGCAACGAACCTTTTCATTGCCAAATAGCTTCTTAATACGCGACGATATATATTGTCGCCAAAATGTCCCATTTTTCGTCGCCAAAAAATTTAAAAATTAGGCTCCAAAATATTTCAATCTTGGCACCTATTTTTTGGAAATATAGGCGACAAAAAGGTTCTTCGCCAAATAGATCCTACTAATTTTGTTTAATTTCAAAAATTTCCATTTGCACTTTAGAGTTTTTTTTTTTTTTGGAACTTTAGAGTATTTGCATTGGATTAATTTTATTCAAATTATATAATTAGAACCTACTTTTTTTTTTAGCTAACCATTTTACAAAACACCCTACATCCTATGCTCTATTCTATAGTAATCTAAAATTAATCCCAAAATTAAAAAAAAAAAAAAAAAAAATGGTTGTTTTCTGCAACATAATGTGGTCTCACTTTGAAATATGATAGCGTTTTATTTTTTTTTTAATAAATGTGAGCAATGAAAGATGAGTTTTTAATGGACTCATTGAAAGAGAAATTGTTGCGACGTTTAGTACGGATTCAATCATATATGATGTCAACAATTTAAAAACGCGTCAAGTTTCATTTTCTTGGATAATTCTATTGTAATGTATTAAAAAATAGTTATTTTGTGTTTTTTCAGTTGTTGATATTTTGATCATACTAAATGGATGTTACTTTAAATTTTCATGAAAAAACAATTGGTTCATATATCAGCCTACACCCTATTAAAATCTAGGCTTCATCCTTTCCTGCAATTGGAGCAGCGACATCTAGATCGGAGTGGCAGCTTGAGGGAGGCAAGAAAGAGATAGAAAGAGAAAGGCCACAATTGGTGAGGGCAAGGCTGGCTCCACCCTATAGGCAATTTAGAGCGCCCAATGAGTTTTCCATAATGCTAAAACTATTGCGAATGCATCTATTGTCATTAATACATAAATAAAGCTTTTACAAATTAAAATACATGTTACAATTGTTTTGCCAAAATGAAAGATTAACTATGTCACAAGAAAAGATTAAGTAGATTAGTCATAGTGTCAATTGAAAAGGAGATGTTGGTAGAACTTGAATACAAAAACTTAATTAGTATTTTATATCTAAAAATTTAAAGAAAAAACCGGGAGACTAACATTTTCGGCACCATATTCATTACATTCGGCGACAAAAATCAAATTTCGTCGCCAAAGTGTAAATTCAAGTGATATTAGGTGACAAAAATTGAGTTTTGTCACCGAATTGTAATTACAAATTACATTGGGAGACGAAATTTGATTTTCGTCACCTAAATCTTAAAAAAGGCATACATTAGGTGACAAAACTCAATTTTCGTCGCCTAATATAATATTTAGGTGACGAAAATCAAATTTCATCGCCGAATTGTAATTACAAATTTCATTGGGCGACGAAATTTGATTTTCGTCGCCTAAATATTTATGAAAAAAACGACCACATTCATTACATTTGGCGACGAAAATCAAATTTCGTCGCCAAAGTATAAATTCAAGTGAGATTAGGTGACGAAAATTGAGTTTCGTCGCCGAATTGTAATTACAAATTACATTGGGCGACAAAATTTGATTTTCGTCGCCTAAATCTTAAAAAAGGCATACATTAGGCGACGAAAATCAATTTTCGTTGCCAAAGTGTAAATTCAAGTGATATTAGGCAACGAAAATTGAGTTTCATCGCCGAATGTAATTACAAATTACATTGGGCGATGAAATTTGATTTTCGTTGCCTAAATTTTAAAAAAGGCATACATTAGGCGACGAAAACTAAATATTTATTAAAAAATTGACTGTATTCATTACATTCGGCGACGAAAATCAAATTTTGTCGCCAAAGTATAAATTCAAGTGATATTAGGCGACGAAAATTGAGTTTCGTCGCCGAATTGTAATTACAAATAACATTGGGCGACAAAATTTGATTTTTATCGCCTAATTCTTAAAAAGGCATACATTAGGCGACGAAAATGATTTTCGTCGCCTAAATATTTATGAAAAAACTCACCATATTCATTACATTCGACGACGAAAATCAAATTTCATCGCCTAATGTAATCTCTGTTTTACAATATAGCGACAAAATTTATATTTCGTCGCCTAAGATTTATATTTGGCAACAAATAAAATATTTCGTCGCCTAAGATAGATATTGGGTGACAAAAAAAAAAATTTCGTCTCTAGATTTCGTCACCAAATATGCATATTGTTGTAGTGCTTACTTAACAACTGCCACATTTGTGCACAATCGCTACAACGCCACGTCAGGTTGCTCGCTTCTGCTCAACAACTGTGGCTACCACGTCAGCTCTTCTCTTCTCTGTCTCTTTTGCACAATTGTTGCCACGCCATGTTAGTTTGCTCGCCTTTGCTCGACAACTGTGGCTACCACGTCAGCTCTTCTCTTCTCTTCTCTTACTACGTGCAATAACCACGTCATGTACAGTTTGCTCGCCTCTTCTTGACAATTGTCACGTTGGTTGCCACATTAGGTATTTTCTCTCTCTTACTCCATGCAACAATCACATCATGTTCAGTTGCTTGCCTCTGCTTAACAACTATCACGTTGGTTGCCACGTCATGTCTTCTCTATCTCTCCCAGTTGTCACATCAAAACTTACCGTTGACTATCATCTACAAGCACCATCTACGCCGAAATCTACCTTCATATTGTTCTAAACTCAAGCTTTCGTTCTACCACACCTTAAGTTTGAGGGGGGATGTTAGTGTATAAAATAGATTTCGCATGTATTGTCCTACATTCCTAAAGTACAAGGAGTTAGTTTCCTAATACTAGTATAAATAAAAATCTATGTATACAACACAATATACCAACCATCACACGAATATTGTACTCATCAATATATTCAAGATGTAGCCTATAGGGCTTTACCACAGTGAATGTAGGCTGTAAGGTTGAACCATATAACTCTTGTGTGTTCTTTGTTTCTCTTTCTCTAAACCCTAATTTATTTTCTTCTTTTCTCTTCTCTTTATACTCTAAATAGTATCAAAGCTCCAATAATCTTTAATAGATCAATGACCTGAAGAAAATATCATAACCCTCAAAGGCATCAATGCTTACAAGATCATGAGCAATTTTACTCCCTAATAAACTTAGAATGATTGCTTTTGGTCCTTCCATCAAAAGCCGTTAAATCTTTATAACAGAATGATAACATGACCAAACTAAAAACTGGCACATTATCATTCTGTTAGACACATTAGAGACTAATAGTGATCACTTTAAGTATATTATAGACTAAAAACAGTCATTTTAAACTTCAGGAACAAAAGTGATCACTTTAAGTTTGGCCTTAAAATCAATTATCCTTTATCATGTGCATTCAATTCCACTTTAAGAATGTTTTTCCACCCATGAAATTTGAGTCTTCATAATTTTCAAACTGAAGCTCAGAATTTTGTGTAGGAACTGACCATTTTATCCTTAGGGATTTTAATTGTCCATTAGGTCAAGTTATTGAGTGTCTTAACTACATGAAATGACCTTTTTACCCTTACCTGTGAAATGATAATTATACCTCTAGACATGGGTTTCCTTGGAAAATTCGATTTTCTCTAATCGCAAAATGGGGTCTCTATACTCACCCATATAGCCTAAGCGTGAAGGTTGCCACATTTTCCATATGTTGTTTGGTTTTTGTGCTTGTGTCAGGGTTGAACTTGGCAATCAATAGAGCTCACTGTGTTATTCTTTAAGCAACTTTGCCTTGGGTTTGAGGCTTTGAGCTAAACTTGACTGAGTAGGTTCATTAGGCATATGACTAAAATAGAGTATCAACAACCACCCTCAGATCAGTGTGAGTCCCAAGAATGAATCCTATAAGCGAACCCAGGTTCACCAAGATCATCCCTTCAGCGGTTGACATATGGCCACCTGCGAAAAGTATCCTAATAGAATTTAACTGCTACTCTCTAAATTTTCTAACTGTATTCAGAAATTTTATATTTTTTAAATTCAGCAGAACTGTTTATCTTTCTTTTTTACGAATAAATATATAGGCTAAATTATAAAATACACCCTTTAACTTTGATATTTATCAATCCAGTCATTTAAGTTTTATTTTTTCATTTAATTCCTGTAACATCAATTTTTTTTTTCAAATCTAATCCTTTTATATAGTTCCATCCAATCTTGTCGTAAGTTTTAATATTTTTCGTTTTCCAAAATGACGTTATTTTGCCAAGAACCTTGTAACTCAATTGGCGCTAATTGGTTACCTTTATGAGGGAATCATGGTTTATATTCCTCATCTTCAACTATCAAATCATCAAAAAAATAAAATGCGGAATGGACAAAAAGATTTCATTGGAAACAAATAGAAGTTAAAGGATTGAAATGAAAAAAAAAATAGATTGAATTGAAAATAGATTCATGGTTAGAAGCTATAATTTATAATTTAACATAAAATATATATGGCAAAGAGAAACAAACAAGCATACAAAAGGGCCTAAGGGGCCTAGCCCATCTTATTTTCTAAAGGGAACACGAGTGGAATAGAGCAGTAGGGGTAGCCGGGTAGGGCTCGATGCGTCAGTGCGTCACAGGTTGCAGCCCACGTTGGAAGATCATGGACAACAAAGTTTACCAGGCCAAGAACACAACAAAAGTCCAAACTCAAGCAAGTTGATTTTGGGTAGCTAGCGTTGCTTGAGTTTGGATAGCTAGCGATAGAAGATAGTTTGGCAGATGCGTTCAAGGCAAGAATTGATTTGGGAGTTTGGTGTGGTGGACTTGGAGTCGGTGGCTTTTGTCTTGTAATTGATGGTAGGCTCATAGCGGTGGCTATTGCATATTTTATAGTGGATGGTCGACTCTCGACTGTTTATGGTGAATATAGCTTTATATAAAAATCATTCTCCAATTATATATAACCCACTACTATTTGAGTCAGCATAATTACTTTTTTGGTACGAATTTCAGTATAATCCTTACATTGAAATTTAGTACAAAAATTTAAAATTTAAGGATTATACTGAAATTTAGAAGTACATTTATGAACTTACACAATAATTTAAAATTTAAAGACAGCAAAATTACCAACCGCTGCATAAAACCAAATTGAAATGGTATTAAATGTAGGCTTCTGTTAATAAGTGCCTTTAGGATAATGGTTAAGAAAGTATTTAATATTTTCACTTTATAAGAAATAGTAAAATTTTAATATTAAAATAATATAAAAATAACTTTTAAAATATTTTAGTCTTTTTATTTATTATTTTAATATTAAAAATTAATTACTTCTCGTAAAGTATATCATTAATCATTGTTTTAAGGACAATTAGTTAACAAAATGCTTAAACGTAAAATGTGGAGGGATCAAAATTAAAGTTTGATTGACGTTGGGGTTGTTTTCAACGTAAGAGGACAAATCCAGAAGTACATTTACAAAGTCCAACCACGTGCTTTGCATAAAAAGGATTTTGAGGTAAAAAGAAAAGAAGAAAATGAATAGCAGCATGATGAATGTGAAGAAAATGAAAGTGTTGAGAAGAGAACAGCTGGCTAAAGAGAAAAAGTGCGTGCGATCTCTAGTGAGATATCATTTTCAGCCCATCCCATCCTCGAGAACCCAATCAAAGCTCAATACAGTCACGCACGCCCCCAAGAATCTCACTTTCTAAGAAAGCTGGAAAACCAAAGCAAAAGAAGCAAATGCTATATTTGGAATCGCCACCGTCTTTTTTGAAAAGGAACAAAAGCAACTGACCAATCTTTGTTGCAATAAGTGTTACAAAATTTTGCACGAATCATATTTTTCAGCCTAATGTTTGATCGTTTCATAATTCGGGTTGCTCAATTAAAATTGCTCAAGTAATCCCTCGTTAACCCTAGTCCCATAGAATTTGTAATTATTTTTTTTATCAATGAGACTATGAGCATGGTTTTAAAAACCAGATCAGACCGGCCAGTTCTACCGGTTCAACCTTGAACCAGTCAGTAATCCAGTCCGATTATGATACAAAACCAGAAAATCAAAAAAAGTAGATAATAACCGGAAACCGTTGGTTAAAACAACAAAACCGGCAACCGGAGCAGTTAAACCGGTTTTGCTATGAAACACAAAAAGACAATTTTTCATCAAGCTATGATGGCAACGACAATAGAAAATAAGCGTTCAATGGTGATCTGGACTTGGCTAGCCGTCGACGTCCAGATCTGATCTATACTGGAGGTGTTACTCGTTGCCGTCGTCACCTTGACCTTCCCCCTTCAATGGCTTCACCGGTTCAGATCTGGTTTCATGTGGGTTGCAGTAGTCATTTGCTTCTGTTGGAATGGATTCTATAGTGAAGATGGCCTTTATGGTGTGGGGTTCACTGGTTTTGGCGTTTGTCAAGGGGCTGACTTGTTTCGTTCCTTAGAGTTTCTATAATATTCTAATTTGTTTATTTGTTTTCTTGTTACGGCTTGCACTGTTTCACTTCCATGTTATGCTTACCAGCTGTTAACCAATAACATCTCATTTGTTTATAATTTTTGAGAGGGTAACATTGTTAACGTGTCTTTGCCTCTTGAATGCTATGCATTTAATTAATAAATAAAGTTTGCATTGAATCAATTCCATATAATTTTAGATTAGCAAAAAATATATATATCCATATAATTTTGAACCATTTTATTTTAAATCTAAGTCTCTATGAGAAAGGTTTATTAACCCTATTACTATTAAGTTGAGCAAAGTCCATTAAATGGTCCATTAAATGATTCTTCTTAAAAAAAAAAAAAAATCAGTTTATTCTTTAAAAAAAAGTAAATTATACTGACATTCCTAATGTTTGATGAAACTAGATTCGCTACATTCTATTGTCAACAAATAACACTTCGCTTCAAAATTCCTAAAATAATTCACACTCCACTCCAAAATTCCTAAAATAATTCACACTCTACTCCAAAATTCCCAAAATAATTCACACTCCACTCTAATTATTTTGGAACTGTGTCAATTATTATTTTGATCATTTTAGAGGTGGAGTGTTTTTCTTAAAAATAGGGTATGCTAATTGTAATTTCACTATAAACTTGAAGGTGTCAGTGTAATTTGCCCTATTTTTTAAGAAAAAAATGTTATAAAAAATATTAACTTTGTAATGATAATATTATAAGTATAAAAAATCACTTAAAATTGTTTATATGTTTTGGATATATTTGAAGTTATTATAAATTTTATTTTAAGAATTTATATAATTTTAAAATTATAAATAAAATTATTTATGACGTCACTGATTTGACCACCAGTTGGACCATAAAACCAAGAACCACTCCCTTTTCCGGTTCTCTCTCCGGTCTGGTTTTTAAAACCATGACTGTGAGGGACTCATTCCGGTTTATAATATAAGATTTGATAGAATTTGAGCCAAGGTTGAGATTTGTTAGAAATTATTTCAAATCCTTATTTGAAGTTGGTTTCATTATTGGGTTTCCTTGGCGCATGGAAGAAAATGAGTTTTCCCTTAACATAGAAGAAAGTTCTTTATTGGGAATTCATTTTCCATCAAGGAATAAAATTGGAGTCTTATTAATAAGCATTGTTACATGGAGTTTGGTAGTTTTGACTCAAGGACGTCCTCCCATATTAGGACTTAAGAGAGAAGAAGACTTCTAGAAGAACATGAGTGGGTCCTCCCATTTTTATTGATAACTCCTAATGAGTTCAAACTCTCACTAAAGACAAAGACTCTATCTTCAACTAGACTCCATCCTCGATTCAAATTCATCATTCACCAACGGATCCTTATCTCCACACCCTAGGGTTTTAGTGTAGACTAATTAAATATATTGTTTTAGATAGATATTATGGTAGCCAAACACCATAAGAGGCACACATACATTCAGCCACCATAGAGAAACCCTAGTTATTCACCATCTCTTACTCATCTTAAAGATCTCCATCGTCCTAGGGTTATATCAGAAACAACTCTAAGACTTGATTTGTGAAAGATTGTAGACAACTCATATCGTGATTTGTATATACCGATAAGCAAAGGGAGCATGTGGAGCTCATTTGTGAGGCTTAGAGAACCTTGGTTCTTTTTTCTTTTCTTTTTTCTTCTGTTGTGTAAAAGTTATTTGCTTACCCATAAAGATATTTTATATATAACATGGCCACCATGACATGCTTTTTATATGTATTTTTGGCAAAGAATGACATGTGGGAAACACTTGTCATTTTTTGCAAGTTTCGTGTGGGAGTTAATGGAAAAAAAAAAAAAAAAAAAAAAATCCATGTAACTTCTATATGTGTTTTGGCAAATAATGATATTTGGAAAACACTTTTCATTGTTTGCATGCTTCATGGGGAAGGAAATAACGTCCATGTTGCCTCCATTGTCTGTAAAAGGCAAAATTACGTAGGAGAAGGACCACACACATCCAAGAGAACTTGAGGACAAAAGAGATCTTAGAAATTAAGAACTTAGATTAGATTCAAGAGACTAGTAGTGTAATCTAGTCTAGGCGATATATTCCTTAGTTGTTACTTTCAAGAGTCTCATGCTTGTAAGTGTTCATCATTTCCATTAATGTAATCTTTTCTTTGTAAACTTTAATGCAAGTACTCATTTACTTATATGATTTAATCCATAGTGTTATCTATTTAAGCTTGTTTGATGTTAATGAGAGGAGTAATATTACAGACACAACACTTTCATAATAATTTCACAACAATTTTGAATTGATAGGTTTTTATTAGTTCTGATCATCTGGACTCACCACTTACATCACTTTATTATCTACCATTCGTAACTTGACACCACAATATTGTTGTGAAAGTATTATTGTGTCCGTAAACTTATTGTAATTAGAATGACTTAGTTTTATAATCATTTTCATTCACTTTGAGCTCTATTTGTTGCACCGTACAATTATTTCGATGTATCAATGACTATTGAAATAACTTAAGCCTTTGCTTCGCGCAAAGGGAATTATTCACCATTTATATTTAATTTTCATCATTTTTACTATATTTGACATTAATCACAAAAAGTTCTCTTAATTGAGCCCAATCTGAACCTTTTCTTTTATCTCGAAGTCAGATAATTAATTGATTCAAGAATTGTAAAAAGTCTCGAAGTAAGGTTACTTGTTTTCTTCAAACAAATTGACGACCATCTCATCAAAATATATTTTTAGTGCAAACAGTATTCTAGTGTTTCACTGCAAAAATTTAATGTTTTTATTTTTTATTTTTGGGTAAAATGTTTGAATGGATTCCCTTTAGAACCCATGAAGGACAACTAACTTTTAAGTGATAATGCCATGTACCGCGAAGGACATAGCTAGGAGTTAACCTAGACCAGATTTTTAAATAAATAAAAAGTTTCACAATACAACTTTTTTTATATCACAAGTTCACAACCCAAATTAAGCGATTAGTCCACCGTTTAATCTCTTATAACCCAAATCAAACACCCTTAAATAAAATATTGAATACCCTTGACTTGAGATTCTAATAAAACCAACCATTAGACCCCCTTTTTAAAATAAAATAAAAAAATGGTGTCATAATGACAGTTTTCCTTCTTTTGTTTTTTGTTTTTTCTCCTTTTAGTAGATTTCTCTCGAACAATCTCTCTCTTGATTTGAGACAAAAGTGCATACAATGTAATGTAATAAAAGTGCAGACAAACGTGCATACAATATATAAAACAACATAGGTTAAAAGAGATAAACTTAAAGTTCAATTTCTCTCTCAAACTCTCAACAATTGGAAACCAAAATATTTCACCGCTCAGCCCTTAAATTTTCTACGTCAAACTGCCAATGCCTTGTATAATTTAAGTTTTTTAATGGCTATTTAAGTTTTTAAATCCCCATCTTAAAAATAGAATAAATATCCTCTATTCCACTTTTTGTATTCTATTTTATGCTCCACCAACTACAATATATCACGTGTCAGATTTTGTTTGATTTATTTCTAATTTAAATCATAGTTATTTTATAAGGAAAGAAAAAAAAAAAGATGAGTTATGATTGATGAAGTATAAAGTAAAAAATAAAAAGTAAGATGGAAGTAATGCTTATCCTAAAAATAAGTCATGAAGCAGCCACTGACCTTAGCATACATTTTTTAATTAAATAAAGTTCTGGTTGAAATTTATTTAATATTTTCAGTCAATCCAAAAATAATTTAAAGAGATACTGCAGTAAAAAAGTGGTAAAAATACATATATTCTAGTTAACAAGCCGCACAGGAGTTTAAATCATGTGATTGTCGGGAATATGTGGAAATAATTTGAGACTTCGAGTTTAGGTCGGCAAAAGGGGTCGAAGTAGCTGTCTGCTACTTTGCACGCATCCAACTTGGTGGAGCCTACCATTTCCAAGTAAAATCTTTGCCACAATTTCGACTGCTAAACAACACAAGGGCTGCGGACTCAAAACTCAAAAGTAAAAGCATTTTACTTTGTTGTCTTGTCCAGATATTATAACAGCTCGATAATTTGACCCGTAAAGATTGTCTTATCACTCACTATCTAGGTATCACTCACTATCTAAGTATTGACAAATCACATCAGAATCTATAAATTATATATATAAATCCACAAATCATAGATATATGTCTAATATTTTAATTTTGTAAAAAAATAAAATAAAATTGTGTGAAACATTTGATAATGGCCCCCTTATGCTCCGGTCAATCGTTTTCAAATTTTCTAAACAAGTAAATAACATCTTCAAAAACACAGGATAAAGAATGATCCTGCATCTTATTATATTTGTTACTCGTTACTTTATTATATTTGTTAGTCATTACCGTCACAATAATAAAAAATAAAAATAAAAACAGAAATAAAAAAAATATGTTTATATTTGAAATTTGAAATTTTTGGTTTTGGTTTTGGTTTTTCATCTTTAAAATATGAAGTGGACGTTATAGATTCAAATTATATCATATTTATTAAAAAAAATAATAATAATAATAAAACATGAAACTTATTCCTACTTCGTTTTGTGGTATTTATAATTATTTTTTGACAAAATTCAAATTATATCCCCTAAGTTTGGTTAGTTGTTATTTTAGTTTCCTAAGTTTGATTAGTTGTCAAATTGATTTTCTTTGTCAAACTCGGGTTAAATATTTTTGTTAATGTATTAACAAATTTTGAGCAAAAATTCAAATTACACTCCCTAGATTTGATAAGTTGTCATTTTAATCCATAAGTTAATAAAATAATCAGGGTTTAAAAAAAAAAAAAAGGCCAAAATACATATTACACCCTTTAAGTTTGGTCATGATTCAATTCAGTCCTCTAAGTTTTGACCATTTCAATTTAGTCCTATAAGTTTTATTTGCTTTCAATTCAAGATTTCCATCCAAATTCATTTCACTATTACTGTTAGATATCAATTTAAATGGATTTTTTTTTAGTTTAACTAAGTAAATGGTTAAAACAAATACCCAAACCCGAAGTAACCGAAACACACCCGATTAAAATGGTTGAAGCAAGACTTCCTAGAACTATTGCAGATCAAAAAAATCGTTGTACTCATACCCTGTCAAAAACATTGTTCCAGAGCAAAGTCAAAATCATAGCATAAAAGTGTAAGCTTTTCAATTACAAGAAAGTCTAATAAAATTTTCACCAAAAAAGAACAAGAAAGTCTAACAAAATAAAACCCAACTTCATAACATGAACGGAGTAAACAGAAGGTTCAAAGTACAATGCGGCTTGGTATGTTGAGACTTGAGAGGCATCTTGCATGATTCGAATTTGGCAAGCTATTCAGGGTCCCTAATTTGTCTAGGCAATTGGGTTTATTTGGGTGCTGGGGTATCGTCTTCTTAGGGAGGATGGGGTATCGTCTTCCTGAGGAGGATTGGATTCTAAAATTAGAGATTTGGGGGGATCATATTCAGACTTGGGCATTTGTTTTAATTGGGTGTGTTTTTGTTAGTTCGGGTTTGGGTATTTGTTTTAACCATTCACTTCGTTAAACTAAAAAAAAAAAATCCATTTAAATTGATAACTAACGGTAACAGTGAAACGAATTTGGATGGAAATCTTGAATTGAAAGCAAATAAAACTTATAGAACTGAATTGAAACGGTCAAAACTTAGAGGACTGAATTGAACCTTAACCAAACTTAAAGGATGTAATATGTAATTTGGCCCAAAAAAAATAATAATAATAATAATACATTAATAAGAATATTTAACCCTAGTGGATAGAAATGACAAATTTGCCAACTAAACAAACTTAGTAGACCAAAATGACAAAAAGAAATAACGTAGATGACGAAAATGATAATTAATCAAACTTAAAGAGTGTAATTTGAGTATTTATTTTGTTTTGTTTTTTCCAATTCCATTAAACTTTAGCTTTAAGATAAACGGAAACATAGCATGTGATACACGCATGATAGATGTAACTATAAGATGAGACATGATATACAAAAATTCTCAGTTATTTGTTGTTAGAAGAAACAACAAATATGAGCGTATATTTATAATTCTATATTTTCTGTAAGCATTTTAGTTATGTCCGCACTTCTTTTTAATCATAAAATGTGTAGGTGTCATAAAATAAATGATACGGAAACTCTATATATGTTTTATTTATTCCCCAAAAATAAAAAAACATTCCTCTACTGCATCAAATATCTATATCTATATCTATATAATATATAATAGCAGAAAACATGAGCGTTAAAATCTAGAATATCTTACATCATGACAAGTGGTATGTCTATCTATCATTTAAATTTCTTGAGTGATACGTTGTTTAGATTTTTTAAATGGTTTGCATGTCTATCTATCGTTTAAATTTCTGAAGTGATAAATTGTTTAAATTTCCTAAGTGGTTTGATTTAATAACTACCAAACACTTTTAAATAAAAATAGTTAATAACAAATTCTTGATAATAAGTCTCCAGTCTCCTACTACTAAAAATATATCTTAATAAAATATCATAATAAAAATCTTTAAAATAAAAATAGATAATAACAAATTCTTTAAAATAAGTCTCCTACTACTAAAAGACATCTTAATAAAATATCATATTAAAAATCTTACAATTATGACAATCTCCTAATACTAGAAGACTTCATAAAGATTATAAAAAAAAATTCATACATTGTTTAAATTTCCTAAGTGATTTGATTTAATAACTGCCAAACACTTTTAAATAAAAATAGATAATAATAAATTCTCTGTGTTAGGAATACTCTTTCAATGAAAAAGGTATTGATTAGTGAACAATCACTTAAGATATTATTTGGTGAATATACATACTCCATGATAGAAGGAAGATAAATAGAGCATGTTAAATTGAAAGTTCCTCATTCTTCCATAATCTACTTACGTAACATCTAAAACAATTGTAATCTGGTACAAGTTTTGTTCTTCTACTTCTTTTTCTTTTTTATTTATTTATTTTTCTATCATGATCTATTTTTATTTTTGTGTTTTTGTACATTTATATAACTGTAAGGAGATCTAAGAGCCAATTAAACTAAGGTAATCTTTTATTTTTGCTTGATTCTAACTTATTTTCTGTTTAATCAATTAAAGATAACTATTTTTTCTCAATTATTATACACTGTCTAATTCCTTTTATTTTTCTGTTGTTGGTGCAATTCCATCTATTTGTTATTATTGGTTTTATTTTTTTTATGGAACATATTTTCCATAAAATAATTATGAATATATTTTAATCATATATACATTATGTGTTTATATAGAGTTTTTTCCGTACTTTGCTCGGATTATATGCCAGAATATATAAAATTCAAGATATAAATGGAAGTACCCGTGATAATAATTTTATGGCTTTTTTTATTTTATTTTATTTTATTTTATAAACATCATAATCTAATATATATAGAACTCAAATTTAACCAAACATCCTAACTCATAACTCATAAGTATTTCTTCCAAGAAAAGTAACGTTTTGTGTTAAAATTGTTTATTTATAAAGGGTGATAGAACTATGTATAACAGTATAAATGTTAATTATAACTGACATGGTTAATTATGTTTGATCATAACATTTATAATGTGGTGCTAGCAAAATATAA
This sequence comes from Fagus sylvatica, assembly GCA_907173295.1. Taxonomy (NCBI): domain Eukaryota; kingdom Viridiplantae; phylum Streptophyta; class Magnoliopsida; order Fagales; family Fagaceae; genus Fagus; species Fagus sylvatica. The sequence goes on from OU015762.1 coordinate 42,240,619, forward strand.
CTAAACAAAAAAAAAGGTGAAGACTAATATTCTGTCTCACGGGTATGTAGTTATCACAAAAACAAACAAACAAAATCATATTTCCTTTGCATCAATATATACATGTAGCAAGGTATACAGTTCAAGATATAACAATTTATTAATCATCTTATATTAAAAAAAAAATAAATAGAAGAAGTATATAATTAATAATTTTATGGGCATTTCTCTTAATGTTTATAACCGTCATAATCCAATAATTTTTTTTTTTTTTTTTTTCAAATTTAGCCAACCTTCCTAACTCATATGCAGCGGAAAGGTAACATTTTGTATTAGAATTGTATGACTTTTGAAGGGTAGAGCAACTTATCAAACACCATAGAAGTATTTTACCCAAAAAAAAAAAAAAAAGGTGAAGTTTTACGAAATGACATTCCTTCAAACGATGGACAAAATGACATTGCCCCCTATAGTTTTGTATAAATGTAATAGCTAAATTATATCCTCTTACACTGTGATTTCCTAAAAGAATATTTTAGCTTTTTTAAAAAATAAAATAAAATAAAAATAAGATTACTAGCTAATCTATGAAAGAATTTGACATTTTCCTTGAGATTTGTATAAATGAATAGGATTTTTTTAAGTAGAATATTTCATTAGAAAAGTCACGGTGTGAGAGTATAGATTTATCTCTTGTATTTATATAAATATTTAAATGTTATTTTGTTCATAATTTGACAAATAGTCTCGTAACATCGAATCACAAGCAGGGTTGGTGTGATTGAAGAATAAAAAAAGATAACAACAATAATTGTCACCTTGTCGTGAACGTTTAGGTTGATATCATGTCATTTCAGTCTATTATAAACATAGTGTTAACGATGAATTCATATGAAAATGCTGTTGTTTCAATTACAATTTATTATCTTAACAAATTATAAAAAGGATTATAAATTTTTTAACATAGTATTGCTCAATTTCTAACATTCCAGTCGTGCTAAATTTCCATAGTTCTTTACAAAACAAAAGAAGAAATAAAGAAAAAGAGGAATTGACTGTTATCCTTTGGGTTTCTCCTCCATTGCCTTGTGAGCATGTTTGAGTGATATAGTGTCCGTTTGGCAACAAATAAGTTAGCTTTTTGCTTATTTTCACTTTTTGTCTCAGTTTAATAAATTATTTTTTTTTTAAACGTAACTTATTTAAAAAAAAAAAAAAAAAACAATTTTTAAAAATTCAAAAAGTGGAAATAAACAAAAAAACAAAAAGCTACTTATCGTATAAAAATAAAAGCTCTATTTTAAAGGTGACAAAACAAAAATCGCAAATGCATGCATTTCACAGCAAAAGGAAATTTTTCACAAAAATGACATAACATAATTCACATCCTCATATATACATTGATGATCTGAACTTTATAATACATTAAGATAATACCACTGCTTCTGTAAACATAATATATCTCATCGATGCCGACCAACCAACCAGCCCCACTCTTGGACTTGGTCCTTTGATATTAAATAGTCACATGTCCCTACTTCATTCCATTTATTTTCTTCATTCATTCTTCTAGTAAGACCCTAAGTTGAATCCCACATAGACGGTCCCAAAAAACATATCATTAGAAGATGAAACGACATCGTACTTGATACTTTTGTTTCTATATAACAATTACATGTATACACGTTTACAACTTACACTGATCTGCTACAATCAGCCTTACCAAGCCCAACTCTACGATTGGCCACATCAAATTCCACCCATATATTTTGCTGATGAAAATTCCCAATTATATTACTCGCTGCGCCTAACATATCTGACCGTCCGATGCCGATACAGTGGACCCCACCTCCCACCTCAGCTAAAACCCGTTCTTTTTCCACTACTATCTCCACCCCTTTTTCAAACTCAAACGCCATATCGCCTACCAACCGTCCGATCTCCATCGCATTCCCATCGAAACACATGTCAGACACTCCTCCATACACGTATCCTTTTTTTAATCTTGGGCCCACCAATCTCACAATCTCCGCCCTCACTTTATTATAAGCCTCCTCCACCAAGAACGTGAATTCGGAGCCTGAATCAATCATGGTTTGACCCGCCCCGCTCGCGTCGGGTCGGAAAACCGCCGGAGGGATGTCAAGCTTTTTGGCGCCAATTCTTATTCCTTGCATTGCGACAGTGTAGGCTAGAGGGTCAAGGTTCGGCAAGCGTTGTTGACTTTGACTAAAACTCAAGAGGGGAACGTACTTGAACCCGACAGAATTCGGGTTGTTACCGAGGTAGAACGACCCGGTTGGTAAGGACCCGGGTTGTGTCCGACGGGTCGGTACGCAGTATGAGAATTTGGATATTTTAGCTTGGGAAACAAAAGACAACCGTCCAAGGTTCATTCCCAAAATGCCCTTGGTTTCACTGGAATCCTGGGCACAACCAAGAGTCAAAGGAGGGGTAATACGAGAAGGTGAAAATGTAAATTTTTCTCGGACGAGATTGCCCTCGGCTAAAGTCCCGTCGGCGTAGAAGTAAGAGTAGTGGCAGAGACGGTTTTGGTCGCAAGAAGTTGGGAGGGTAAAATCGGGAACACGAGGTTTGCAAATAGGGTGGTTACAAGGTAGAACAGAGAAAGAAGAGGAAAGAGTAGGATCAAACGACGCCGTAGGAGGTGGTTTTGTTGGGGTCTTGTTGTGGCATTGAATCCAGGAAAGTTGGCTTCCAGTGTCCAAAACCATCTGTTGGGTCTGTGGTGGAGTCCCTATTGGGAGAGAAACGATGAGAGCCATTGAATACTTGAAGGTTGATTTGTAGTTGTATGATGGGATAGTGGTTCTGACTCTTGGGTTTCGCTTCGTGATGGGCTGTGATGAAACAAGGGAAGAGTTGAGAGTTTTTGTGATGTTTGGATGGAGAGGAACCGCAATAAGAGGGAAAGTGAGAGACAGTGGCTGGGAGTTGAATTGGTTTTGTTGGGTTGAAAGGGAAAAAAGAGTGAGGAAGAGGAAGAGAAACATGGTTGTTTTGCAGAAACCCATGATAAGCATCCGTGTGTGAGAGAGAGAGGGTTGGCCTAGTAATGGTTTAAGTTGGATACAGCGGAGATGGTGAGAAGGGGTGGTTTATATTTATAGTACGAATAGGCGGAAAGTGAAGTTGGGGAAAGCAACTGTACAAATAAAGGCCAAATGAGATACACTAGAAAAAGCAAATACGCGTTTTCTTAATTGAGCCGTTAGATTTTATGATGATAAATCATTCAAATTTTGTCATTGCTCATTAACTTACATTTTATTCTTTTTCTTTTTTAATTGGTATATATATATTATATATTATATTTTATATATTTATAATATATATGTCATTTTTGTGCAAATATTGTGGGGGGTGGGGGGTGGAGCGCAGATCCCGACCTAGGGTGTAGCTCGATCTTTGTTTGGGGTGGAGCCGATTTTGTGCAATCGATTTAAATATAGTAAAAAATATTTAAGAAATTAATTAATTTATTATTATTATTATTATTATTATTTTCATCTTGATCCCAAGTATTGCATGTGATCTCAACTCCAATACATGTATTTATCTACCGTAACTCAATAGTCTAATTTTTTTATATTTTCTTCTTACCCGTCTCTTTCTATCTCTTTGTGTGCATTCATGTTCTGCATTCTGTATTCCACGTGTTGCTCCTAGGAATTATTACAAAGAAACATCTATGAGAAACAAGATGGTAAGAGTGAGAGAATTAACATTATTGATAAAACAATAGTCTCTCAAGAAATCAAGATTAATGGACTTTGATTGATACTCATATGGAGATGAAAAAACAAAGGGTTTTGCTAACAAATGCCCTAAGGGCATATGTTAAGATGTATTTAATGCTTTTATACAATTTCAAAAAATAAAGTCAAATTATACACACATATTAAGAAAAATACAAACAACCACAATGGATTTGTACGTGCAAACCAATAAATTATTAACACGTGTATTTTTCTTTTCAAAAAATGTGCATTGCAACTCATGATTGTATATTTATTATTCCTTAACTTGTGCTCTTAGTACATTCGTTAGCCAAACCCAAAGAGAAACAACAATCCTCAAGTTAGACGCCTCAGTATCATCGACATGTCGTCAAAGGATGATTCCCTCGTCATTAATTCCTCTATCTCTCTGAATCACTCCATTATTCATTTTCAAAATAATCAATAGATTGTGCATGAATTTGATTGATCTTGTTGATTGTACTGTTGTAAGAGCTCCTATAGACAAATATAGTTTGTGAAAAAAACATATCCAATATGCAGAGGAGAGTGATTTAGCAGCCGGTCCATAGCCTCCACTTGATGCCCATCCGTCATTGAGAGAAAAGAGGGAGGGTGGGGAAGAAAATTGTCACTATGAGTCTTGGACTTCAACATAATATGAGCCTTCTAATTTTCTTTTTTCTTTATTTGAGGTGTGAAAAATATAATAGAAAACATAGAAAAAGTAAACCTTTAATTTTAATTTAACTAAAATTATAAAGAGTATGATGTGAATGCGTGTCTTTGCATGAGAAAAAGAAGTACAAGTTTTATTTTTATTTATACGATAGCGAGGAGTAGAAGTTTATTTTTGAGATGGAGGAGTACAAGTTAAACTATAATGATATTTGGTATTTTGCTTACCGTTCACCAGATTTTGAACTCTTCTATACTTCATAAAGAATAAAGAAAAACAATGATATTATCTTTCTTTTTGTTGGTCGTGCAGAGGAGACTGAATTCATAAGTAGAAACAGTACATCAAAGCGTGAAAAAGCAGTTCCCTCGAATCGATGTAAAGATAAAAACAAAAGACATTGATATTATCACTAACAAATTGTCTTTAATAAGTTAGCCACAGATGGAATAATTTCCATTCGAAATGGTAAAATGAAAAGTTAAAAGCCATTGATATTTTGATTGTTTTAATAATATTATATAATAAAATGTATTATTGATAAGTTTTGATTGAAAAACTCTTCTTAATTCAAAAATCAGTTCTTAAAAACATAAAAATTGAAGTGACCACCAAATTTTTATATACCAAAACAATAATAAATTCATTTTTTATAACAAACAAAAAACATTTTTGAAATATGACAATGGTTAGTATAAAGATCAAAAGCCTACCAATTTGTTTATAAAGTGGTTGTACTTGTATTTATTCTACTAAATTCTATTGCAACGATTGAATTAAGATTCTTGAATCTAAATGTTATCAAAACTATGTTTCAAATATGATCAATTTATTTTTTCATCTTTTGGCCCTGTCAAGAAAAATTCCTTGTTTCGTCCCTACTCAGGATCAAAGATGTATTTCCATTATTGTCTGATTGTGTGTGAGATGAGAGGACTATAAAATTAATAAACTCCTTAAAAACAACCTCATTAGAGAAGCAAATTCTAAAAATTCTAAAACCTCTATTATCTTTAAATAGTGAACACTACTAACTTAGCTACATGTGTCATGGGACTACGCATGGTTATAAGGGTTGAAAATTTTCAAATATCACAATTAAACTTTGAGGTGAATGTCAATCTAGTGTTTGGACTTTCAATATGAACAATTAACTCTACTGGAATTAAATTTCTAACAAATCAAATATTTTGTTATATTACAATAGCATTTTAAAAATTATTGATGATGCGACACAAACTATGTGCACATCATATGATTAAAGTTGTTAGGTTTTAATGGAAAATACAAATGAAGATTTGATTTGTTACAATCCTTATGTTTAGGGGATTAATTGTTCAAATTTGAAAGTATATATATATATATATATATATATATATATATCATATAGTATTATAAGGGTGATATTTGTAAAAACTCTTTTTATTTATTTCTCTCAAGCTCGTTGGTGCCCCTTCATGCTTTTGCATTATTTTATTTACGTACTCCTCTGAAATATCTATATTATAATAGGGTTAGGATTAAGTTATACTTGGTGTATCCATGGCTTAATATTACACTAGTTAATAATTTTTTATTATAATAATATTTTGAAAAATCCACCATTTAGATCACAAGTTTTCTATGTTCAAAACATGCATGTCAAATTTTGTTTCAGTTGAATAATATTTTGTATTTGATCGATAAACTCTTGTGTTTATATTTAATTTTAAAGTTCAAAAAACTTAAAATTTAAACAATTTTTTTAAAATTTTTTTTTTGATTGAAACGATAGAGATATTTTATTGAAGAGAATCAAACTGAACATGAGAAGTAATACAAGCAGGGTAGTCATCTAACCACACCTACTCAAAAGATGAGGACAACGCCTCTATAGCCAAGGCTTGTGAAGCCTTGTTACACTCTTTCTTAATAAAAGAAAACCTGAGAAATTGAAACTTATGAGCCCATGAACATATATCTTCCACAACGACTCCAATTGATATTTTGCAAGTATATAGGATACATAAAGATAATGTAATATGATGGATAATTTGTCAAAAAAATACATCCAATAGAAAGTTATTGTGTGGTGAAATGTTGACAAAAGTTACACCGGATGTAAAACCCAACCCAACACAGAAATAGCCAACCAAAAAGTTACATTATATATATATATATATTTGACTTTTTGGTTGGTTTATTTATTATATTGTAAGCTCACATTTTTTTACTATACATAATCGTTATAATATGTGTATTACTTATTTTTGTTAGGAAATAGTTTACCTCCAACCTGGTTTGGAGAAATCCTCCTCTAACCTACTACGTGACAAGTAAATAGACCATCCATGTGTTTTTTTAGTCACATCACATTTTTAATGAGTCATGTAACCTTTTAAAATACACATGTGAATAGTTTATTTGCGGATTGAAGGAGGATTATTCCTCTAAACCGGGTTGGAAGAAAACTCTATTCTTTTTGTTACATGTGAGTTAAAACCCATAAGAACTCAATGTTTACTAAAATAAGACAACTTAACACTAAAAAAATTATAATTACATTACATTTGGTTATTTTATTTATTGATGTATTTAAATATATATCATTTACGATTTTTTATTTTTATTTTTCATGTGCATCACATGAATTAGTGATTAATTAATTAATACTAATGATTTTTATTTTTTTAATAATTGTTTCCAACTCTTTAAAAAAAACTTTGCAAGGATATCATTTAATAAAGTATGAAAATAGCTCATTATTTATTACTCCAGTTTTTATGAAAAAATAAGATAGCTTGATATATATTTATATACTTAGTTCTTACTTCTTACTTCTTAACCTTTTTTTTTTTTTTTTTTTTTTTTTTTAAATTGTGATAGTAATATTTATTACATTTTTAAAATAAGTTATGAAAATTTAACGATCATGAAAACCTATAAAATAAGAAATAAAGAAAGAAGCAAAGCTTGTTTTTGGGAACATGGTAGATTTTTTTAATTAAAATTTATACTTAAAGTTAATGATAAGTTAGGTTTGGCTTGTCTGTAATGTTCATAAAAGAAAGTGAGGAAGGAAAAAAAATGTAGCAGTTGGTTTGGATTAGATCCAAAACTGGTTGTTTATATAGTAGAGTATAAGAAAGATTGTTTTAAATGTGTATGTTTCAACTAGGCATGAAAGGTTAAGATTAGAGCCATTTTTTTGATGGGAAGCAACACGGGTACAACACATGTTCTAAAATGGTCACATGTCGGCTTAGTATCTCATCCAATGACTAGGAAGTAGGAACACTAGACAACTAGACAAAAATCTTATTGATGAAAAGTTTTTGTAATAGATTTTGGATTAGTTTATAATGTGCTAATCCGTTTTTTATTTATTTACAGTTTGATAGTTAGGGAGGAAGGGTTTGAACTTTGAACCTTGAATCTCTCATTTGGAAAACACCAGAAGATGTCAATTAGTTGAACTACGTGTTGGAGTAGTTTCAAATGGATTTAAAATAGATTTAATTGTACAGCAAGTAATTTTAAATCATAGGAACACTAATACAAAAGTAGAATACATATAAAATTCAATCGGAATGACATTTATTACAAAGTGCCATGCATTATGATTTAATTTTGATCCTTTATTAATTATCAAAAAATTTTGATCCTTTATTAAACTTTTTTTTTTTTGATAAGTTGGACTGATAAATGTATTGTCTTAAATTGCGATAGCCGTTCACATTTTTGCACGGAAAATTAATTGTATAGGCCAGTTGACTTGGTGGGTAGTGGGTCCCCATATTATTTATTATACATTAAGGGACCTTTTAAATGATTAAGTACTATCACATCACACTACTATATAAGAGTGACAAAGATGATAAGATGTATTAAATCAAACTCCTTATTTTTTTAGAACCAAATTAATGGTGGGGATAAGAACCAGCATATGAAAACGTTCGACCTTAAGAGACATGTCATGTAGTTGGTCTTATCAAAAAAAAAAAAAAAAGGTCATGTAGTTGGTAACCAAACATGTACATGCACTGGGATTGTTTCCGGTAGTCACTTTTGGTGGAACCACATTACGGGCTGTCACAAAACAAGGTAATAAAAAGTTAAACTTTCAAGAAATTTAAAATTTCTTAAATTTATTCCTAATTAGCTGTAGGTTATTATGATTTTAGAAGTACCCTTAATTTTAGGGTTAAAATATTATTTTTGTCCTTAAAATTTGAATGAAATTCATTTTGGGTTCATAAACTTTAAACAGTTAGTTTTTTGTCCATAAACTTTTTGAAGATAATTTTTCAATGGTTTAAGGACAAAAATAGTGTAAAAAAAAAAAAAAAAAATTTTTCAATAATTTAGGGATGAAAAAATATATTTTTAATATTTTAAAGACAAAAAGATAGCACTTGTTGAGGCAACGAAAGTTTTGACACACTACTTAGGCCAAATTACAAAATTAAATTAAATAACCATCTAAGCAATACAAAGATAAATAATCACGCAATAATCAAGAAAATCAACCACACAAAAATACGTCAAATTTACGTGGAAAACCCTCTAGTATAAAGGGAAAAACAACGGAAAAATCCGATCAATCCACTATATATAAAAGAATAGAAATTACAATAGTCAAGTTTATGTTGGTGAAATTGATAATATAAAAAATAAAAAAAAAACAGCGACTTTGAGGCGTGATATCACTTTCTTTAAGGTGATAATTGCCCCCACTCTAAAAGAGTTTTGCTATAGGATTAAGACAATTCACTTCTAGGATACAACAAAGTCACCAATTATGGAAAACAAATTTCTCTAATTTCCTTAAAGAGTATTCTATAATTGTGTATCTGACAATTAATTAGGCTCCTTAATTTATAGTCATTAATTGGCACTGTTCCAGAATAGTATAACTGTTCAAAATAATTAATAACGGCCATAAATAGTTGTTTCTGTACACAGAAATAACTTCCATAGGTTATGATCCAGTACTTTTCACTTAATTTAAATAAATTAAAAGATGACTGTTCAATATTAATCACAAAAACGTGCGAGTAGTAGAGTCACATGTTCATAGGTCCACTTTATTCATTTAAAGTATTGGTGTTTGTGCCACATTTCTAAATAGTGTCAAGACTTTGTATGTTTCCAATGTAGGAGAAGTGCACAAGCCTTCAACCCCTACTTCTATATCACTATAAAGTAATAAATTTACAACAATTTATACCCAAACTTGAGTTCATAATAAATTGGGAAATCACAAAGATAACTCTTTAGGAACAAATACAATCTTACCACACAAAAATTAGAACTCAGTTAAACCAATAACGCAATAAGATGTCCACTCTGACTACTTCAATTCTCCTTGGTTGTAGCATCCAAAATCTCTCCTAGAGAAACTCCTGATTTATCTCGTTGTAAATGTGTGTCTTGAACCAAAGAAAAAAATCTCCTTTTTTCTTTCTCACCAATGTCGCACTGCACTACTACGTGTTGCTCTCCTTCTCTGTCTATTTAAAAGGGTAAAATTTAGGTACAGTTCCTTAAGTCAAGTACATTAAGTTCCTAGTTGAATTCAAATACATTGAATTTAAATATTATTAGAAAAGATAACATTGTTTGTATTTTATTGGTTAATGCAACTATGTGTTTGAATTCAATTGGAGAATCTAATGTACATGACCTAAGAAACTGTACTTAAGTTTTACCCTATTTAAAAACCTCACACACACGCCCTTTTATATGAGGACTTGCCGCTTATGGCTTCTAGAGTCTTCATATGCTTGGGACACACGCTCACGTGTGGGCAGGAGCGAAACTAAGAGTGGGTTGGGCTAGGCTACGGCTCAGCCTATTTTTTTTCTTTAAAAAAAAAAAAATTCACCTTTATAATTTTATTTATTTTTAATTTATTCTAGCCAAAAATAAACGATTAGCTAACCCTTTAAGCTCTCCTAATCTAAATTGAATACTCTCAAAGAAGATATTGGACATCGTTAATTTGAAATATAATTATATATGACAACCCTAATTAAAATATATAAGTTTTGAATTCATTTTTTTTCCCTCTTAATCTTTTAATTGTTGGGAACCAAAACATTCCACCACTTTGCTTTTAAATTTTCACTCTTATACCACCAATACTTTTTTATATAATTTAAATTTTTTTAATGACTATATAAATTTTTAATGACCACCCTAAATTTTTTTTTTGAAACCTCTGTTGGATTAGACACATATTTCTTATTAAATAAAATTCACTTATATGGTCGTTAATAATTTCAAACCAGCCTAGAATATTTTTTTGGCTCTACCCCTACGTGTGGGCTGGACACCTAAAGGTAAGGTGCACCCTAACAACACTTTCAAGTTTCAATAATTAGGAATGAAAAATAAAATTTTAAAATTTAGAAACGAAAAATAAATTTCATATTAGTTTTACGGTAAAAAATAATACTTTAACCTCAATTTTATATTTCTTAAATGCGGAGTGATATCAGAATTGCCTCTTTGGTCGTCTACATCAATGTACTGGCTAGTGGCTAGTACTCTATCCAGGAAAGCTGGGGTCTGATCAGAGGTCGTTGAATAACTTGAAAGACGAGTTCCCAGTCAAGTAGTCAACACCAGCTGGTTTGCACTTTCGCAATGGAAACCAGAGTGATGAAAACGCTGAAAATTACACTGTTTTTTGAACCCATACGCACGCCTAATTTTTAACAAAACCTGATTGCCTAGATTCCTTTTTTTTTTCTTCTTCCAGAATTGATTAGTTTCATTTGTGGTAGTTGGAACAATTTAACATCGCATTGAACAAAACTGCAATGTTCTGCAATTAATTTACTACAATTCAGTACTACTGTATTTATAAAGCAATGTGTAAAAAGAAAAGAAAAATCACATCATAAATGTTAGAGGTGTTAATGAATTATGTATATTGTTGGCCCATTTTTTGAATAACGAAAATAGAACACAACAAATGGTCAGAACATTAAAACTTTAATTTCGGATACTAACCAATAGTCTTTTCACTCATTGACAATCTATATGCTAGTAGACATATCTAGATACACACATTGTGCACGCTACAAGGAACACACATGATATATATAACACTTCAGAGTAATTTTGACAATAAAATGCAACTCATGTACAGTGACCAACCCTTGAGCGACACCCCAACACGGGTAGAACATGTGTTTTAAAATGGTCACATATCAGCTCAGAATCTCATCCAATACCTAAAAACACTAGATAAAAGTCATATCCATGATATAAGTTCAATAAGGGATCTTTATCAAAAAATAAAAAGTTCAATAAGGGATCAAAATTAAATCATAATGGCACTCTAATATTGTAATAAATGTCATTCCGATTAAATTTTATATGTATTCTACTTTTGTATTAAGTGTCCCTCTAATTTTAAATTACTTCAAGTCTATTTAAAACAACTTCAAACATATTTGAAATTACTTCTAGTACATTTAAATCTATTTCAAGCCCATTTGAAACTACTCCAACATGTAGTTCAACTAATTGACATCTTCTGGTGTTTTCCAAATGAGAGATTCAAGGTTCAAAGTTCAAACCCTTCCTCCCTAACTATCAAACTGTCAAAAAAAAAAAAAGGGATTAGCACATTATAAACTAATCCAAAATCTAATACAAAAACTTATGATGGATAAGACTTTTATCTAGTGTTCCTAGGCATTGTATGAGATACTGGGCTGATATGTGGCCATTTTAGGACACGTGTTCTGCCTGTGTCGCCTCCCATAAAAACACGTATTCATTTTGCCAATGTTGTGTCATTAATTATTACTATTTTAGGATTTTTTTTGTATATGTCAGAGCAAACTAATTAAACAAAAGGTTTTATTTTCTCTAAAAAAAAAGGTTTATTTATTTTTATCCATTATAGTTTAGCAAGATGTTAAGTTGCCTTTAATATATATATATATATATATATAAAGTTGATAGTTTAATATACAGTATATTTATGACTGGTGACTTACTATAGTATTAAAAAAATATAAGATTAATATTTGTGTGTATAAGTCTTTTGAGTTTATTTTGTCCGATTTATCAATGCCATAATTGGGCCCCTCCTAGCAAAAATTCATGGCTCGGTCAATGCTCACGTGAATTTTAAGCTGTATTTTAATGTTAGAAAACTTATAAAAAATAGCATCCATTATATTGTGTTAATTTGTGAGAGTGCTTTATTCTTGCCCAAATACAATCAACAATGAAAATCTATAACAACTCTTGGTTTTGAATCCAAAATTAAAAATTAGTTAGCTAAGTTGCCACACTAGGTGAATAACAAAATAGCTAAACACATGCATATATATTTGAAAGCAATAAAGCATGTTTCAAACATAGCAAATAAAGCATAAGCATGTTTCAAACATCTTCATAACCGAAATCACAGTAATATGGCAGCAGAAAATAAATAACACAAACGATTTGGTGACAAAGAGAAAACCCCTGAATTGAGGTAAAAACTCTACGGGTGATTATGGTCACAACCATAAACACCAAGGATTACACTATGTTGAGATTCAAATTTTTTACATACAAAGGCTACAAGGTATACCTACTGACTCTCATATAATACTTACAACCGTTCCCCACGATTGCTCTTACTCCCCACTGGACTCATCTCTCAATGGCCGTCCTCAAAACACAGAATCCACCACATGCATGGTTCTTCATTGTGATTCACTCTACTCTAGAAATGGGTTGATGCCAAGACCAGGTAGCTTGATCAAAGGATCCTTAAGCATAAAGAGGGGCAACTAGCTCCTTCTCCAACAAAAATCTTCACTCACACTCTAATGGAAAATCCAAAACATATAGCTATAAGAGAGAGTAGAAGAGGAAAATAGGGCACTCCTTTTTTGCAGCAATTTTTTACCTCATAATGAGCCTTTTATATCCCAATCATTAAGTCACAGGAAATCAATAAAGATTTTGTGTCGTTTGATTATTTTACTGCAGAATCAGCGATGCTCGACCAATCGAAATACCTATTGCACTTACTTAAATTCAATCAATTAGATAATTAGCAGTAGAGGTAGCAATTGAGCCTTACAAAACCAACATGTCTTGAACATTTTTGGAGCTTGTAGTCTTCATACTTGATCTTAAACTTAGATCTAGACTCAAAATACTTATAACTCAACTAATACATAAGTTTTGGAAACAGTTACTACCAATATTACATCAATTCCTGATTGAGACTTCACAATTTGTTAGATTGTAATTTTTTCATACTAAAAAATTCACTTATAATTCTCTTGTAAGGATTTTTAGTAATTAGATAAACCTCAAGTACAACTTGTGCCCATTTTCGTTAAACTCATAAAATGATTCATTTATAACAATTTAAAACCATATATTAGAAAATTGTGAATCTAAAACTTTAGAGTTTAACATGGAGAAAAAATCAATTTATGGAGTTCGTTATATAATCATTTCCAAATTTTATTTCTTATACACCCATTTTTATGAAAAATAATAAAATATTACATATATAATTTGAGCCTTTAATAATTTTGAAAGGTAAAAATATATATTATTTTTTTATTTTCCCAATTGCCTATCCCACTATTGGTGATGGCGGTGCAACTCGTGCTGCTTAACGAATGGCAAGGGAGCGATACTTAATAACTTTCTATTAAATGAAGTTTTAGACAAAAGTAACATTGAATTACATCATCTCTCTATACTCTCCATTCTTGTAAAATATCAAGATAATGATTAGAGATTTAAAGTGCATATCAATAATTATTTCATCTACAAAATGTTTAAATATATAAGTTTTTTATTTTAGAATTATACAAAACATAAATTTATGGATCAGATAGTGAATAATATCTAATTGGCTTGAAATTTAACGTCTTTGTTAAAAACAAAGAAAACGTGTAATTTAATAATAAGATTTTGAAAATATTAATCTAATATAAAATATAAAGTGGTAAAACACTAGCAAGAGTTACACTAAATATACCACACACACATATACATATATGCAAGGTATAATCTATATGAGATTTTCAATTTCTTATAATCTATGTGAGATTTTCAAAATATTAATTACAAAGTTATTAAATGGTATAATATTAATAAAGAGTTGTTTAACATGTAACTTGAACTTTAACTGGCCTATATAAAATTTATTGACAACTTAAAAAACTTTTGGGAGTTATTCTTTTGCTTTTGCTGAAAGTTGGGCTATGATAACTAACAATAAATCATCAGTTATATCAAGTAAATTATGTTAGCTTTGAGACATCCATGAAGAATATATGCTGTGTGGTTATTCCATTTGTTGCAAATATATAAAAGGAATATTATCATCAAGGGGAACAATACTGTCATGAATTGTGAGTCAAGGGGCAAAGATGCAGTAGTAGAAAGAAGACAAAAATGAAAAGATAAAGTAAGGTTCTAGCTGTGAAATGTTCACGGATTATGATCATAAAGAAGTGATCACGGGCTATGTAATTTATTGTATCTAATGAATCAAGTACAACATTTCACACACCTCCTATGAAGTATGGAAGACATCGAACATTTCACACAAAAGGCTCATCTTTTTTGAGTTACTTTATATTCATTATAACCCTCAGAAGGCACAAGGCCGCCCATGCAGGTCCAAACCATGAAGATCTAATCAAGAACCCTGCTTTAGGAGGCATGACACACGTGCAGACATGCAATGAACATAGACACATGTACGATTCAAATTAATCTGTCGACAAAAATCTATACTACACCATACTTGCTAGCTTTCTATAGTCATTACGGTTGTTGAATGTTATTATCGTTATTCTTTAATTTAAGTAGACGTTATATAATCAACTAATGTTAACATCTGGCAATATGTTCAGGAAAAGAAATGTAAGAAATGAAACTAAATGTTACAAAGAAGATATAAATTAAATGTGTCTTTTAGTTTGTGCTAAACTTAGTCACCCAGCACTAGCTTTATATTGTCAAAGACACTGAACTTGCACAAGACGACGGGTTTCTCCCACATTTTCTTAGGAATATTTGTCTCACTATTTTCTTGGTTGATCTTGTTCTTTTCTGATAGTTAGCCAATCTATTTTCGTGAGAGAATCTTGACAAACTACTAGAAAATGAAATATTGATTAAATTCAAGAATGTACAAATATGATTAATTAGATTATGTTTTAGGGATAAATACAATAGCATTATATTCTTAATTTAGGGGCAAAATGTATAGCATCCGAAATAATGCAGTATACTAGAAAAGTACATATTAAAAATAAATAAATATACAAGCCCATTGCTTGATAATGATGTATCAATCTACTCTATATACTAATATAGTGCCAAAGTAGGTGCTTCATTAACAATTGCAACACATATCAGAGTGTTAGATTAATGAAATATTCTCCGACCATGCAAACATATTTTATGTCAGTATAAGATATATGTACAAAAAAGAAAAAGAATTCTAATTAATAATAAAAATATTGGGGATGGATCGGCGCGGCCTTAGTATTTGATAAACTATATGAGCCTTTAGAAATATAATAGTGTCGCGCCTGCCTGCCTGCTCAATTATGGAGGCCACTGCCATTATTAGGAAGTGTACCCCATTAATCAAGTACAAGGAGCTAGTAAGAAAGTGCTTGGTGAACGAGGGATTGATACTCACATAACAAAACTAACACTTTTCAGCGATTTGCGAAGTGTTACACAGGGTTTCTCTATACTGAGAGTAGAAAGAACTTGTAAATTTGTTATAAATTGTAATATAGAAGTGAGTTTGTGTTTCAAGGTTTGCTTGAATACAAATATTCTATGGTTCATGTGTATACTATACATGATATAATCCATAGAAAAAGACCCAAAATGATAAGACCCAGAAAATAGAAGAATTGATTTTATCCTTGTGTTTTGAATGAGTTATATATTACCTTAAGTTTATATAACCACATAGAGCAGAATTTGAGGAAAGATTTGACAAAAGATCAGCACATCTCAAACAATCTGCTGTGATAGGAGTCCATCAAAATTTTCCTCGTTGATTTTCTTCAACGGCTAATTTTATTGAAGGAATTTTGCTGTGAATATGGGAATTGAAGCAAAACGGGAAATGACTGATTGTGTGGCAGTGTGGGTAGACACTAGATTATAGGCAAAAGTAAAATGTGGGTTAATGGGGTTAGAATAAAGCTACAAGTACAATACTTTTACAACAATGTAAAATTTAGTGGGGGTGAGCTTAATTCTCTCCTACCACTTGTCCATTCATATTTGGTCAATGTAATGAGGAAGTCAGTTGTCATCCATTCATCAAATTTGAAATTTGAAGCTTTTTCCAACAATAGATTTCCTCGTGAAGTTTAGTCCTCAAGGTGCAGAAATCCATAGGCTCTTCAATAATTTCATAGTAATCTTCAATCTGGTTCAAGTTAAAGGGCTTCCAAATTCAGATTTCGTTTGAGGCCTCTAAAATAATTGGACCAACCCTGTATGGACATGTGACTTTAATACATGTGCGTGTGGTACACTTAACACTTCTACTTGAGAGAAGAAAACCCTAGAGCCCATTCTTCCATTGTATAGTACTTGTCAATATACAAGTTTTTTTTTGCCAAAAAAGTTTATTAGAAACCAAAACATCGTGAACCAAACCAAGAACTCGTAAGGACTAGTTGACCAAACCAAGCCTTTTTAGCCCAAACTGATTCCTTCGCTTATTTCATTCAATCAAACACTCCTTGGTAAGTAATCAAACCCATTCTTTCTATATTTGAGGTCAAATTTGCTTAAATCCAATTGGTTTAGCTAGAATCAGAGAAGTTAGGATTTGGTTTAGGGCTTGAAGTAGGAATTTCTTGTTATCATTATATTTTTCTTTAAACGAGTATGGAATCATGAAATTGAATATTTAAACCACCAATTGATCAAAATAGTGGTTAGTTGACAATTTTTAGATCGAGATCTTAAATATTAGGGATAAGGTTTGTAAACCAAGCCTTTTTAGACCAAACCAAGAACTCATAAGGGCTAGTTGGCCTCCCTTGCTCTAAACCCAGCCTTTTATTACCCATTGCTTTTTTTACCCATTTTGATTTCTTCAAATATTTCATTCAATCAAACATTTTTGGGTAAGTAACCAAGCCCGTTCTGCTACTTGGGCATTCGGCCCAGTGGTAACCCTTTTCCCCAAAAAGTCCCACTCCTCTATGAGAGCGTGGATTCGATCTTTAGGATCCCCAAATATATGTGTGTGTGAGTTATATTAGAATTTCCAAAAAAAAAAAAAACCAAGTCCGTTCTTTCTAAATTTGAGGTCAAATTTGCTTAAATCCTATTGGTTTAATTGGAAT
>OU015762.1:42258495-42280118 GCA_907173295.1 Fagus sylvatica
AAAAAGAAAGAGAGTCTGCAGAGAGAAAAGGAAAGACAAAAGTGAGTTTCTATGCAAGAGAGAGTGAGGTTAAGAGGGCTTTCTTCGCAGATCGCCCTATGATTCTTCTTGTCTATAAAGAGTCTTATCTTAATCTTGATGAAACTAACAAGTCTCTGCCTAGTTTAGAGGAGATGCTAATGAGTTGCCACCCATTAGAGGCATTGAGCACCAGATTGATTTTGTGCCTGGAGTTACTATTCCAAACCGACCAGCCTATAAGAATAATCCAGAGGAGACAAATGAGCTTCAGAGGCAAGTTGAGGATTTGATAAGCAAAGGGTACGTGAAGGAGAGCATGAGCCCATGTGCAGTACCAGTGCTACTAGTGCCAAAGAAGGACGGGACGTGGAGGATGTGCGTTGATTACAGGGCGATCAACAATATCACGGTAAAGTATCGCCATCCCATTCCTAGATTAGATGATATGCTTGATGAATTGCATGGCTCATGTATTTTCAGTAAAATTGATCTTAAAAGTATGTACCATCAAATTAGAATGAAAGAGGGTGATGAATGGAAAATTGTTTTTAAGACTAAGTATAGGCTTTATGAATGGTTGGTTATGCCATTTGGACTTACAACTGCGCCCAGTACTTTCGTGAGATTAATGAACCATGTCCTACGTGCGTTCATAGGCAAGTTTGTGGTTGTGTACTTTGATGATATCCTAGTATACAGGAAGGACTTAAATGAACATATTGAGCATTTGAGATATGTGTTTGATGTGTTGAGATGTGAAAAGTTGTATGCTAATTTCAAGAAATGTACCTTTTGCATGGAAAAAGTTGTTTTTCTTGGTTATGTTGTTAGTACAAAAGGTATTGAGGTGAATGAAGAGAAAGTCAAGGCCATCAAGGAATGGCCAATGCCAAAGAGCATCATTGAGGTAAAAAGCGTTCATGGCTTAGCTAGCTTTTATCGGCGTTTTGTTAAAGACTTTAGCACCATAGCTGCACCACTCATTAAGGATAATTAAAAAAAATGTTGGGTTTCATTGGGGAGCTGATCAAGAGAATGCTTTTGCCACTATTAAAGAAAGGTTGTGCTCTGCACCTGTGTTAGCATTACCTTAATTTTAACAAAAGCTTTTGAGATTGAATGTGATGCCTCAGGAATAGGGATTGGAGCTGTTTTGATGCAGGATAGGCGGCCCATAGCCTTCTTCAGTGAGAAGCTAAAGTGGGGCATCCCTGAAGTACCCTACTTATGACAAAGAGCTTTATGCTCTTGTTCGTGCATTAGAGACTTGGCAGCACTACTTGTGGCCTAGGGAATTTGTGATCCACACCGATCATGAATCATTGAAGTATCTCAAGGGTCAAGGTAAGTTGAATCAAAGGCATGCTAGATGGCTGGAATACATTGAGACCTTTCCATATGTCATCCGTTACAAACAAGGTAAGGAGAACATTGTTGCTGATGCTTTATCCCGGAGGTATGTACTTCTTACTTCTATGAGTGCTAAGTTGCTTGGCTTTGAATATGTGAAAGACATGTATGCTGATGACGCTGACTTTTCTGATGTGTATAAGGCATGTGATAAGACGGCATTCGGTAAGTTTTACAAGCATGATGGTTATTTGTTTAAAGAAAACAAACTATGTGTGCCAAGTTGTTCTATGCGTGAGTTATTGGTGCGTGAGGCACATGGTGGGGGATTAATGGGACACTTTGGTGTCAAGAAAACTTTAGACATCTTGCATGAACATTTCTTTTGGCCTAAGATGAAGAAAGATGTGAATCGCATTTGTGGCAGGTGCATTACATGTAGAAAAGCCAAATCTAAGGTTTTGCCACATGGGTTGTATACACCCTTACCTGTTCCTAGTGAGCCATGGGTAGACATATCTATGGACTTTGTTTTGGGGCTGCCTAGGACAAAAAGGGGTAGAGATTCTATTTTTGTGGTTGTGGATAGATTTAGTAAGATGACACATTTCATTCCATGCCATAAAACAGATGATGCCACAAACATAGCTGACTTGTTTTTCAGGGAGATAGTGCGACTCCATGGAGTACCTCGGAGTATTGTTTCTGATAGGGATGTTAAATTCCTTAGCTACTTTTGGAAGGTGTTGTGGGGTAAATTGGGTACTAAACTCTTATTTTCCACTACTTTTCATCCGCAGACTGATGGTCAGACTGAAGTAGTTAATAGGACTTTAACTCAGCTTTTACGCACTGTTGTTCATAAGAATTTAAAAACTTGGGAGGATTGTTTGCCATTTATAGAGTTTGCATATAATAGGGCCATGCATTCTACTACTTCTTATTCCCTTTTTGAAATTGTTTATGGTTTTAATCCACTTACTCCTTTAGACTTAATGCCTTTACCTATTGATGGCAGGAGTAACTTGGATGGACAAAAGAAGGCGGAGTTGGTGAAGTCACTTCAAGAGAGGGTACGGCTTCAAATTGCCCAAAAGAATGAAAGGGTTGCTTTCCAAGCCAATAAAGGGCGAAGGCGTGTTATCTTTGAACCAGGAGATTGGGTTTGGGTTTACATGCGCAAAGAAAGATTCCCAGCCTATAGAAAGACTAAGTTGCATCCTTGAGGAGATGGACCTTTCCAAATTCTTGAGAAAATTAATGACAATGCTTATAAAGTGGACCTTCCAGGTGAGTATAAAGTTTCTGCTACTTTCAATGTTTCTGATCTTTCTCCATTTGATGTAGGTGAAGATTCGTGGTCGAATCCTTTTGAGGAGAGGGGGAATGATGGGAACCAAGGTGGGCCTAGTCTTAAAGATCCTTTGCAAGTTCCAGATGGGCCAATTACAAGATCAAGAGCCAAGAAGATCAAGAAAGCAATGCAAGGATTGGTGCAATCCACTTGGGATGAAGCTAGCAAGAGCCCAACAATCAAAGTGGGTTTGAAAGAAGGAGAACCAATTTTGATCCACTTGATACAAGCTGTGGAAGATATGACTTAGGGAAGTTTGGGCCTATTGTTATTCAAGGCTTTCAATTTATTAAAAGATTTATTTTATTAGTTTAGAATAAGTGGGCTACAAGGAGGCCTTGTATTACGGCCCAAGTTACTGTAGCCTAATTACTGTTGCGTGGCACTGTTCACGCAGAGGTATTTTTGGGAAAAAAGAGTTCTAGTTTGGTTAGGATTTTAATTAGGTTTTGGTTTAAATACTCTTTGTAGCCTCATTTGAAGGCAGACAATATATTGAATTTTCATAGTGAGTTGAGTTTTCTCCTCTTGTTCTTGATTGAACTTTTGAACTTATCAAAGGTAACTCACAACCTTTGTGGCGTTCCTCCTTGTAATCTGGGTTCTTGAGATAGGTTCTTCATCGGGTCTAGATTTTAATATAATCTAGGTTCTTGAAACGGGTCTAGATTCTCCATCCATTGACTTGATCTTAGCTTTCTTGGGTGAGTTTTCAAATTGATTGTGGGTTCAAGGGATTCCATTCCGCGGGTTCATATCATCTACCCAATGCAAAATCTTGCATCTATCATGGTACACGTGGCTAGTAGGGTACTATCACTGGCGGATCTAGTGCATGACCAGGGTGGGCACATGCCCACCCTGAAATTTAAAAAAAAAAAAAAAATTTAGTAGGTATATATAAATTCAAAAAATATGGATATGTTAAAGTGCCTACCCTCATTTTTGTTTTAAATCCTCATTTTTGTTTTAGAAAAAAAAATAAGGAAGATAAAACTATTAAAATTATAGCAAACAATCCAAAATTACAGCATTCACTACACATAACAAACAACCAAATAACACAAAAAAGCCCAAATTATTGTGTGCGTGTGTTACAAACCCAAATACTTTAGCCTCCTTTTGTCTTATTAGACCAAGTCTTTTGCTAGCCCATAGGTTGCTGACTTGTGTCAGCATTTTGGGAAAGCAAATGCTTTAAATGTTGCCAGCCACTTGCTTAAAATACACCCCTCTCATAACTCATTTGTTTTGTTATCAATTACATTTTCTTTCTTTAGCTTCCTTAACACACTACTTCGGCTACAGAGAGAATTTTTCTCTTCAGTTTTTTCTGCTCTCTCTCTCTCTCTCAGCTACTCGTGTGAAAATTTGAAGCTTTGTCTTCATTCTTTGAAACAAAAAAGAAATGGAAAGGCATTATTGAAGAAGGTTGTTCTTGAACCTTTGCGTGATTCTATAGCTTGGTGAGATTGTTCCTAAACTGATTTTTAAGTTTCTGTTAAGTCTCTTTTTTGGGTTAATTATTTTCTGATTTATGTTGGTTTTCTTTGAGTAAAATTTGTTCATTCTTAAAATATTTCCAACACAAATAACACAAAGAAAATCCAAATAACACAAGAAAAAGGCTCAATAATATCCTCAAAAGCCCAAAAATGAAATTACAACTACAAATCAGCCCAAATAAATCAGTTCTATTATTATTATTATTATTTTAATTTTTAAACCCTAACTTTAATCAGTTTTTTTTTTTTTGGATGAGAACCGGACTGGTCAGTTGCTTTGTGAATACCTTTTTTCTTTTTTGTTAATGTGTAATGTAATGGAGTTTGGATCAGCGTAGGTTTTGTAATTTGTGATTTGTATTTGTGGCATATGAAAAATTTTAAAAATGTTGAATTTATAATTTATGATGGGTTAGTTTTTGGTCTTTTTTTTGTATTATATGTATTAAAGTTTGAAATCAAAAGACAAAAGGTACCCACCCTGAATGGAATTCCTGGATCCGCCCCTAGGTACTATGTGTTACTGTCACCATAGAATTGATCAAGGTGCGCGTATCTATGGAACGTTGGTCTGAACACCCAAGGCTATAAAAAAAAAAATGTCGAATCACCGTTATGAGGACTAGACACATGCCTCATGTCATGTGGGCTACAAGCCTACAAGACGCAGTTCTCTCTCACTATTTCATAAAAGCAGCACATGTGACATGGGTTTGGTTATCCAAATAACTACATAATCTCCAAAAGATAAATGTTCATAACCAAATAAAATAAAAATACTCCCAATCACTCCATACATTGTTGAATATTATATACTAGGAAAAAAAAATTACACTTTTGATACTTCGAGTTTGGGGGCTTTTTCATTTGGTCCCTTAAATTTGAGAATTTTCATTTTGGTCCACCAAATTTGATTAGTTTTCAAAATGCTTTCTAAATTTTGGGACCTTTTTTAATTTTGGTTCATCAAGTTTGATTCTATATTCATATCAGAGTGACCATTTTGAAAATGGAGATGGATGTAAATGACTATTTTGAAAACATAATCAAACTTGCTGGATCAAAATGAAAAAAAAAAAATGAAAAAAAGAAAAATAAAATCTCAAACTTAAGGTACCAATTTAAAAACTAATCTAACTTGGTGGACCAAGATAAAAAATCTCAAAGTTAAGAGACCAAAATGAAAACAACCCCAAACTTTAAGGATCAAAGGTGTACTTTAGTCAAAATACTAGTATCTCTCAACGTATTTTTATAACTCAAGAGAGAGAGAGAGAGAGAGAGAGAGAGAGACACACACACACACACACACACACAAAAGGGTTTTATCCACAAAAAGTCCAACATCCCGCTTACTAACCTGTGATGCCGTACTATTCATCCTACAACCACCAACACACTCAAGTGAGAGTAGCATAGTGTGTAAATTATATAACGATGGATGTAAAAACAAGAGTTAATATTTTCAGAATAAAAATAAAGGGTGAATTATAATCAAACCCTCGAGATATGGTGAAATTACACTTGTTATATCCGATTTTTAAGAAATAACACTCCACCCCCAAATGATTAAAATAATAAACACACTCCCCTAGAATGATCAAACTAATTGACACTTCATCCCCAAAATAATTCAAAAAATGCATAAGGTCAATTATTTTGATAATTTGGAGGTAGAGTACCATTTCTTGAAAATTGGATATAACGAGTGTAATTTCGTCATACCTCGAGGGAATCAATGTAATTTGTCTAAAAATAATCAATTTATAATGAACCTTTGTACACAGGATATATATATATATATAAGACTAAATTACACTTTTGACTTTTAAAGTTTGAAGTTGTTTTCATTTTGATCCCATAAGTTTGATCATTTTCGTTTTGATCCATCAAGTTTGATACTATTTTCAAATGGTCCTTTAATTTTGAGATTTTCCATTTTGGTCTATTAAGTTTGTTTCTGTTTTCAAACTAGTCATTCACGTCCATCTTCGTTTTCATTTTGATCCATCAAGTTTGATTATGTTTTCAAATTGGTCCTTCATGTCCATCTTCGTTTTCATTTTGGCTCATCAAGTTTGATTTTGTTCTTAGATTGGAATGACCATTTTGAAAACGAAATCAAACTTGATGGACCAAAATAAAAATTTTCAAACTTAAGTGACCATTTTGAAAACTAATCAACCTTGGTGGACCAAAATGAAAAATCTCAAACTTAAGAGACCAAAATGAAAACAACCCTAAAATTTAAGGATACAAAATGAAATTTAGTATATATAGAAAAAGGGAAAGTTAGTCTTCTACAATATTTATAAAGGAATTTATAAGTGCCAAAAACTTTATAGTTCTTTGGCATTATTTGGTTTCTATTATGAAAAGAACCACGATTCAAATCTCTTTCCCCACTTGCTAACAGGTGTGTGAACTGTGAAGTCATGTCCATGAAAGTAGAGATGAAGTTAGGAACCTCTTACCAAACCTGGTAGCTCATCGAATCCATATATAGATAACATCTCAATGGTGCTTGATTTTTTCTTCAAAACATTCAAATAAACAAGCTGCCATATGGTGGTTGACACCATTCGCTTCTTTGAAGCACGATTTCAGGCAACCTATAGAAATATAATAAATTTCATGTACAGAACGGTTCGTAGAGATGCACTTGACAAAATTCTTAATAATACACTTCCCCTGATCAGTGCTTTCGGGCTCATATTTCTGTTTATAAGCTTCAACTTCAATTTCTAAGCAATTGTATTGTCGGCCATGAACATAATCAAAATGAAAGGGAAGAGTAAAGCGGGTGGGAAGTGAAGAAGGATTGAGATAGAGAGACGCAAGATCATTAGCATGTACTTCAAATATTATAAGCATAACGAACTCCATCATCACCATCATACGATTTCTCATATGTCTGCTAGTCATTGGTTGTTCTCCAACTCTATGCACTTTCTAATTTGGAAGATAAACACCAAGTACTCCAACTTATTAAGAATAACCCCTTTCTTCTTCGATCACAATTAAATGGCTTCACACCAAGTTGTTATTTTTATACCAATATATCTTTAAAAATAAATTCAATGAAGAGTTGTTTAAAAAAAGGATAAAATATTATGGCAAAAATATACTTTTGGTCCCCATATTTAGCGGGTGTTTTCATTTTGGTCCTTGTGTTTTCAAAAGTTTCATTTTAGTCCTTGAGTTTTCGACAAAATCTCATTTATAACCTTACCGTCATCTAACTAACAGAAATGCTGACATGTCTAATAGAAATGTTGACGTGGCTAACAGATTGCTTATGTGGCATTTATCTATAATAAAAATTATTTAAATATTATTTAAAAATCCACGTCACACTTAAATGGAAAAAAATAAAAATAAAAATGCCATGTCACATTTAATTTTTTTCATTTTCTTTATTTTATCTTTTTCCTTTTACAATTTCCTATTTCCTCACTTCCTCGGCAATTCCAATTTCCTATTTCCAACACTTTCTTGATAAACAAACATAAATTTCTTTGCTCGATCCATTGCAGCTGTAGATCAAACACTCACACAAATCTCATTTCTCTAACCTTTAATTTCTCATCTTCAATCACTGATCAACGCATATCTTACACCATCAATCAGTAAACAAAAATTAAATCTAAACCCAGTCAGTGGTGGTGCCACATACTGCTAAGGGTGTGCAATTGCACACCCTGAATTGTTAAAAGCAAAGGAAAAAAAAAATTTATATAAGTGTTGTATAGGTGTTGAACACTCTTAAATAAAATTTTGAACACCTTGATCCTAGTAAACTCAATCCACTTAACCCAACAAAAAAAAAAAAGCCCAAATAACAACAAAAAATTAACTCAAACAACAACCATAATAACAAAATAAGCCCAAATAACAACTCGTGATGGTTTGTTTGTTTCAATTCACAGTTTTACTGTGTCCATTGTGTGGATTTCTGCTTTGATTTGTGGTTTATTTATTTGGTTGTTTGTGGTTTTGTCACTTTGTGGCTTTGTAATTAATATTAACAACTAAAATAATAATGTTTAATTAATCATATAACTTTAATTAAATTAATATTTTTTTTGTCTATTTATCTGCACATCACGTGTTGAATGTTTTATAGTTTATTTTTTATTCTTTTGCTAATACTATGGAAAAATTTCTGATAAAGAAATTACTTATACCGAAAGATTCATCTTCTACCCAAGATAAACAGATGATTATAATAGCAGACCAAATTCTTCTATACCGCAAGATTCATGTATTATTATTATTATTTTTTTTTTTTGTGATGTTATATTCAAGTTTTGTAATGAACACCCTTAAAAAAAATTCTTGGAGCCACCACTGAACCCAATAGATCCAAAAACTCACATATAAGTCAATTTCAAAAACCTACACAAACCATCACAAATCACAACCCATTTAAGTTAGGCCTAGTTACTTGTTTACCTCTCTCCCTATTTCCCATGTAGCCTATATAAAGGCCTCCCCACTCTATTGTAAGGATGGCCAATAATGAGTAAGAAAAGACTAAGTGGACGTAGGCCCCATTGGCCGAACCACGGTAAATCCGGTGTCATTTTCCCCCTTTTTTCCCAACCACGCCAAAGCCCGAACATGCAGTTCCATCCCTAGAAATAAATTGGAGGAACTATTTTGACCTCCTACATTTTCCTTGTCAATCACAATTTTATTGCTTTCAAAACACTTAGGCCAAATTATATAATCACCCCCTGGGGTTTGGGTTAGTTGCAAACAAACCCCTTGGGTTTTGATTTTGCAATATAACCACTTCGAGTTTTTAAATTGGTGAAATTAATCTCTCTAAATATATTTTTTTTTTCGATTTTACTAATAGAAATTTGTCATATGCATTACATGTGACAAATTTATAATAAAAAATTCATTATTATAAACCCATGTGTAATGCATGTGGCAAATTTTTGTTAGTAAAATTAACAAAAAAATATATTTAAATGGGTCAATTTCACCAATTTAAAAACATCAGATGGTTATATTGCAAAATTGAAACCCCAAGAATTAGTTTGCAAATGACCCAAACCCCAAGGGGTGATTATGCAATTTGGCCAAACACTTATTATCAATACTAACAAAGTGCAATCAAGTGTTTTGTGTAGGTTTCAATCTGGGACACTCGCTGAGAAGGTTGCATTCCACCACATACAAATTTCAATCTAGGATACTCATTGAAGAGGATGCATCCCAAAACACACGTAGGTGTAATCCTTTTTCGTTTTATTTTAATGTAGCAAAATTGATTGTTTAAGTTACATGCTAGGTTTTAATATTTATTTGTGTACTTTAATCAATTTAATTTGTTGTGTAAAATACAATTTACACCCACTAAATTTGCCCAATTGTTTTTTTAGTACATTAAGTTTAAAAATTGTCATTTTAATCCAATAACTTTGCTGTCAATTTGGTATTTCCGTTCATTTTTGTCTGGGTAACTCTACAAAAAATACATCGTATCACTATAAACTACTGAGTATAATAATAATAATTTAGACAATAAAATATTCAGTTTTTTAATTTATTTAAAAGAATCCTTGAAATGGCAAATGAGTTTGAAGAACGAGTCGTTCTCTTCTTGAACCATGGAACCAATTCTTGACGAATTGGGAAAGATACAAACTATGTCCACTCTAGCTGTGAGGCTAGACCTATGCAAGAGTCTCAAAAACAAGCGGAGCTCGTCTTCTTTGACATCCTCATTCCTCAAGTACATGACCAGCAACAAGATCGTTCCCATTCCTTGTAGTGCAGTTGATAAAAGAGCTGTCTTTTTTTGTTGTAGAGTTTGATTCGAAGGTGAAAATGATGAGAAAGAGAGTTTGGGTTTGGTTTTGGATATCATATGGGTTTATGGTGAAGCAACCGTCTTGGAGAGTTGGGGTGTATATCTATGGGTTTTGGTGGTGGGTTCGAAGGTGGAGAGAGCGATGAAGAGGAAGAAGAGCACAAACACCCTCCAAGAAAGGTTTTTGCTGCTATCACTGCCATAACTCCAACAATAGATGAGAAAAAAAATAAAATAAAAATTCCCACTGTCAACATCAAACCCCAAAATCACCACACCCAAGTGTCGCACAACCCTACCTGATTGACTCACCCAATCGAACTCCAAAATCACTACTCCCAAAATACTAACACAAATGTTTTTAGAAAACAAATTCATTTGAATGACACAAACCCAAACCAAGCCCCCCAATTGCCACCACTAACATCCATCCACACCAAGCGTCATTGCCTCTCTGACCACACTACCACTACGAAACAATGTCGTTTCCCATCGACGCCACCATCAACATGTCCAATCTCAGCTTGATCGACGACGGCAAAGACAACAACAAACCAATCTACAAGCATGAGAGCTTCAACTTGCTCACCAGGAAAAGACGTCGTTGCGGGTCCAAATCGGTTTCAGGTCGGAGCAGCTACCCTTTGCTGCTCTATGCGCCTTGCCTTTCGGATGATCACAGTTTATTTGATATGTAGATCAACTTTTTGGGCTCTTAATGGCTCAAGAGATGCAAATGAGGGATTGAGAGTATTGCATGGGAATTGCATAGTTCATTTTTTTGAAATTTTTAATTTTTTAATGTTTGAACTTTTAAGTTTTTTAGTTTTTCAAATGAATGGTTAAGATTGAAAATTACTTTTTGTATCTTTCAATCTCAACCATTAAAAAGGAATTGCATCTCATGCAATACAAAAAATATTGCATGAGATCTCAATCTGTAAATGAGAGAGGGGAACAAAAATGAGAATTTCTTTTTATTATTATTAGATTATAAGTTTTTATTAAAATATAATATTTGAATCAGTCTAGTGTGATACAGTGTCGTTTTTGTGGAGTTAAGGGGGCTTCCCAAACAAGAATGGATGAAGGTACTAAATTGACAAAAATATTAAAATTATTGGACTAAAATGACAATTTTTAAATTTAATGTATTGAAATAACAATTACGTAGACTTAGCAGGTGTAAATTGTACTTTACGCTAATTTTTTTAATTGCACATGTATGATTAGAAACATGTTAGGATAATTTGCATGCTGTGAAATACGGTTACTTAACCTTGGAGTCAAGTTTGATTAAGAAAAGAAATTCAAAAGGTCACTTTAGCTTCATTGAAAGGGTTTTACCTGAGAGCTGAATCAGGCTTCTTGAGTGCACTCAAGTCCTAAATTTGCAGAAACAGTGCCCCTACTGCACTGTTTAATGTTTATGCTTTCTAATTATTGAAAATCTGATTATAAGAATGATGCACCAATATTCCAGTGAAGATGAATGTCATGTTTTAGTAAAATATGTATTTTGATAATCCATGATTGCTCGATAACTAATCACTATTTATTTTTATTTGCATGTGCTATCTCTGATGACATGAACTATTGAATCCTTTGGGAATATTTGTTGAATCAGTGAACTATAGTCTACTAGATTTTAAGAGACTGATTTAGTTTAGATTGGATTGGTGCCTAACATCTTTCTATCCAATAACTTAGCCCCTAAACCTACTCTTTGTGGATGTTAGATTAGTTTGTAATCCTTTTTGCTTTCTTAAATAGATTATAACTAGGGCACAAGGCCTTGTAAATTTTTTGTTTTAGATTGTAACTAGGACCAAATCCTTGTAACTTTCTTATTTCGGAAAATTCATTTTACGATTCCCATTATCAATAAAAGAATTATCTTTTTATTTTTAGTTTTTTTTTTTTTTTTAAGTAAGTGGTGACTTTATATAAATCCTCATAAATTAAAGGGAATTAATATAACTATGTCAAATCACCATGTTTAGACCTTAAACCGATTAAATTTAGATCGAGGATCGTTGATCTCACACATGTAGATGCCATCAGGAGTCTCTCATCCTCCAGGATTCTCTCATAATGTGTGTTTACTACACTAGGCCCTCTATGGACTTAAGTAAGCACAACGAGCTTGGTTTTCCAAGTTCATCTCTACCATCTCTTAGCACTAGTTCTCGGCCAGTTCCTATGATTCATCTTTTTTCTTACGACGCTCAGATTATGGCATCACCCTTCTCTTACTATATGTATATGACATGATTATTATGGTTGATGATGGGTAGGGCATCCAAGGTCTTAAGTATTTTCTTGGCCAACACTTTGAGATGAAAAATCTGGTTCCCCTCTACTACTTTCTTGGCCTTGAAGTTTCCTCCTCCTCAAACAATTATTCCCAAGCCAAGTACACATATGACATTTTCCTTTCGAGCTAGTATCACAAAAAACAAGATAGTCAACACACCCATCAAATATAACAATCACTTGAATACTCATGTTGGAGAACCACTTGTTGATGCCACCCTTTACAGAATGGTTGGGAGTCTAGTCTACCACAATGTTACTCGAATAGACATCTCTTATGCAATCCACATTGTTAGTCAATTCATGGTTGCACCACGGTCCTCTCACTGTGTTGTTATGCTCAAACTCTTTCGATATCTAAAAGGCACCTTGTTTCATAAATCGCATTGTTCCTTCCAGTCCCCACTGACCCTCTACGCTTATTCTAATGTACACTGGGCAAGGGATCCTAAAGATTTTTATTCGACTACAGGGTTCTATTTTCTTCTTGGTGACTCTCTTATTTCTTGGTGAAGTAAGAAACGGACTGTTGTTGCTTATTTTAGTATGAGGTAAAATATCGAGCACTTGTTGACACCATAGACGAGCTACTTTGGCTGTGTTGGCTTCTACATGATTTCGGAATTAATTGATCTAATAAAGTTTCAATTCATTGTGACAATCAAAGTGTCGTCCAGATTGCTCACAATGACGCCTTTCATGAGCGTATAAAATTTATTAAAATTGATTTCACTTTGTTCATCATCACTTATTCCAAGGTACCTTGTAGCTACAATATGTCTCCACACAAGATCAGTTATTTGATATCTTCACAAAACCTCTTATACCAAGCCGCTTTCACACCTTAGTCTCCAAAATCAAGTAGGTCTTGTTTCACCCAACATAAATAAATATAAACCATTACATGAAGAAAGCATCTTCCATAAAAGAACAACAAATGTTTCATGATAAAATCTTCCTTGAGAGATTGTAACTATTTCATCATACTCATGATGTATTTCAACATAATGGTTCTCTTACCATCATAAATAGCATAGTTGTTCATAAAAAAATAAAAAAATAATAAAAACATTTTGGTTAGCCCATTTGATAAGTGTATCACATCTTGTGAAGTATCCAACTCTCTGGACCAAGCATTAGCAATCCCCACAATACAAGGAACTCTTGGGTATCTCATCATAACATATCAACCCCATAGGTTGTGACCATCATCAACTAATGGGGTAGTTGGCATCCACCACAAGTTGATCTTTGCCAACAAGGATCGAGTACAATGTTCCTCACTATATTGGTGGCCAATATCATCATTTTCGATAAAGAGCCGGCAATTTAACTACTATTGGCCAAATCTTTTCCATAACGTTTCAATGTAAAATACCATGCCCACGTTATTCTTAAAATATCATGTTCGTGAAACATGTAATAATTTAACAATATTTAAATAACCAAGTTTGAATTTAAAAGGATTATAACATCCATCTTTCTAAAACATAATTGTATGCAACATTTCTTATCAAAACATTTGAATGTATAATAAACGTTTCAAACAAATCTCATGACCTACCAAAAGCTCGTATCACAAGTCGCGTATCCAAAAGTAGAAGAAAGGAGAGACTAAACTAGAAGGAACTCAAATTTGGGTGCTCACAACATCTAAACCAAAGATTACTATCAATACACTGATCAAAGGAAAGAAAAAACATAACCAATTAAGATATAGGAGACTCAAACATAAAACTCCAAATCTTTAAACACTCACAAAACTCAAGGAATTCTTAATCCCAACTCAAAGAGGTTCTCAAAACACAACTTACTTACATTGAACATTTGAATGCACTACTTTAAAGAGCATACATTTAGTAAAACAATATAAAATACATCATTCACAGGATTAGGGAATATAATGCACTACTTCAGAGATCATACATTTCGTAAAACAGATGTGCATATTTTATTGGTAAGTTACACACACATCCTATGGGTCTTGAGCCGAAAACCTCACCCTCCACATAGTACTTATAAGGGGAGGAGGTGCCAGTTAAGTTAGAGTTCATTAGCAATAGCATTGCTCACTAATATTATAAATTCACCAAATATGGGAAAATAATATTATTCTAAAATTAAAATTGATACCCACTTACTAGAAGTATCTTATATTAATCCTAAATAAACGGTTTTTAAAATGGTATAATAGATAAATAATATAATTTTATGCAATTAGATAGAGCAGCATATGAGCAAATTCAGAATTTATTTCATTCAAATGGAGTCTTGAACATCTATAGCTAGGGCGTACAAAATGATATTTATGCTGCGTCACATTCTTCTAGAACTCATGATGTTTTACAACATGTTGATAAACCTTAAAATGTGGAGGAATGGGGTTCAACATGTGGAAAACCTAAATGTAATGATAATGGAAAAATATAAAAGATAAAGGATTGAGAGAGAGATGGAAGGGATAATGGAGGTTAAGGTTTTTTCACGTGGTTTGGCTATGTGAGTCTACGTTCATAGGATATAGCCAATGGGCTGAATCTTTATTATATTCTCTATGTATGATATTTTGGATGATTACAATGTGTTGTGAGGTGTCCTATTTATACATAGAACTACTAACACAACTCTTATATCTAACCTATGTGAGATTCCTTAACATTCCCCCTCAAACTCAAGGTGTAATTTTTTAATGTAGCATTTGAGTTTGATAACAAAATAATAGCTCAAATATCTTGACTTAACTCGGCTTGGCTCGTATCTCGGCTCAATGGTTCGGATCTCGGCTCAGTGGCTTGGATTTTGGCTTGGGGACTACGATCTCGGCTTGGCTTGGTCGGATCATTGCTCGATGGCTCGGATCGCGGCTCAGTTGCTCAGAGGCTCGGATCTTGAAATGGTCTTGGCTCGGGATCTCAGCTCAGTGACTCGATGGCTTGGCTCGATTTCGGCTCATAAAATTAAAAAGTATATCCCATTTTTTTTTTTTGAATTTTCATTTTTTTTTTTTTTTTTTTTTTTTTTTTTTTTTTCTTACTGGTCAATGCCAGTTTTCTCTTTTTTTTTTTTTTTTGAATTTGAAATTTTTTTTGAATATTGCAAATAAAATAAAAGCATACAAAGGAAAATAAAGGACTTTTTTTTTTTTTTTTTTGCTTTTTTTTTTTTTTGAATATTGCAAACAAAAATAAAATGCAAACAAAACCTAAAATAAAATGGAGATTTTTTTTTTTTTTTTTTTTTTTCTCACTAGTCTCTGCCAGGTTTTAACTTAATATACAAAACAAATGTCGCGGGTTGCAGATCTGGATCGGGCGCACCGTAGGTCGGGTAGGGCTGACGTGGCAGGAAGAAGATGAAGCGCGTGTGGCGCGTGAGATAAGGGGATCGGACAACTGGAACTTTGGCTAGCGTGCCTATGCTCCGATTGCGCCGATTTTTGCGGCAGTGGACAAATCGGATGATAAACTCTTGAATGGTGGTGTTGGCTTTTTGATTCGGTGTTGGTAAGAGGTAGATCTGAAGCTGGTGGTCTCAGCGGCACGTGTGAAGTTTTGGAGATCTATCCGAATCTTCAGGTTGCGCGTGGTGGTTAGAGCTCTAGGACTCTGATACCATGTGGAAAACCTAAATCTAATGATAATGGAAAAATATAAAAGATAAAGGATTGAGAGAGAGATGGAAGAGATAATGGAGGCTAGGGTTTTTTCACGTGGTTCGGTTATGTAAATCTACGTCCACAGGATGTAAGAGTGGGCTATATATTTATTATATTTTCTCTGTATGATATTTTGGATGATTACAATGCATTGTGAGGTGTTATATTTATACATAGGACTACTAACACAACTCTTATATCTAACCTATGTGGGATTCCTTAACACAACAACCTTAAAATGTTTAATTAGGCTCTTCATGCCAAGCATTGGCAACTGATCACAATGCCCAACTCTTTACTGTCTCTAAAGCCAATTATTTTCCTAATTGCTCTTTTTAAAGGCCCGCATCCAATCTCATTCGTCATAAGCTTGGATAAGTTTGGCCCAAGCTAGAGAGATTATTCAAAAGGGTTCTCGATGGAGAATTGGAAGAGGAGATATGGTTCAAATTTGGAATGACAAATGGCTTCTGAGTTCTGACACCAACCATGCATAAGTTAATTTCTTCACCACGTGAACTCTTGGCAAGAGTGTATGTTAGTGATCTTATAAATCAGGATGCACATATGTGGAAGAATGATTTAGTTGAGCGAAAATTTTCTACCATGAGAGGGTACACTTATTAAGAATATTCTTTTTGTATGATACAGTACCTGCGGAGAGACTAGGGCTTCGTTAACTAATAAGATTGTCAAACAAATCGTATACTCCATACAATTTCATTAACTAATAAGATTATTAAACGAATTTCAATTGCATTTTTTTTTTTTTTTAAATAACCTTGGGTGTCTGGGCCAGCGTTCCGTAGATATGCAAACCTCAACTAATTCCAAAGGGACACGTAACACCTTACTAGCCATATGTACTACAATAGACACAAGGTTTTGTCTTAGGTAGGTGGCCTTAAGGGACGCAAACTAATGATCAATGGGAAACACACCCAAGACCGGACCAGTTAAATTACCCCTCAATATTACAATTGTGACGGCCGAAAAGAATATCTGAGTTAAAATATGCTCTAAAATTGAAAATATCATAAAAAAAATACAAAGGTGTACTACAATTTCAGCAAACTAGGACAATCCAATTTTCCCTTAAAGAAATTACTGTTTAAACGCAGTTTTGTGAGAATAAGGCATATCAACTACAATGAGACCCGTCACCCGTGTTTTCGGGGGCCAAATGGGCTCCAACGTCTCTCTCGACTACACGACGAAAGTAATTTTGTACTTGATTCAAATTTTACAAAACGCATCAGCTGCACTCATTTGCTAGTGTAGTGGCCAACTGGTCCATAATGGAAAATTAGGATCCAAAGAGACTATTATTTCTTAGAGTCAGAGTCAGCTGCTGTATACGGTTGAGAAAAATGATAAGGAAAACTTGAGCATATTTTCATAGTTAAGCCAAGATAACAGAATATGCATTGGAGAATCCCAAAGTTTACATGCGAACAGTTTTACAGGAAAAATTCTTTTACATTGAAATAACATATTACATTGAAACAAACAACGCCTAAAAACTTTTATTGGAAGTACTTCCAATGTTCCAGAAGCTCTGGTCAAACAGGGCCGCGGTCTCACACGGCCCAAATGATTATCACAGGAGGGGAAAATTAAAAGAGTAAAAAGTGAATCTGCACCTTTATTAAAATAGCAAACATCTACTGCTCACTTCTTTGATAGCAATGCGCTGCATTGAGCCATAATCTTTGAATGCCCTTGTAATGGAATCAGTCATATAGAAATTATCAATGGCAGGCCGGAATGCAGTCAAACTCAACTCCTGACTGTACTCAGGCTTCAATGAAGCTGAAAATGTTGCCGGTTCTCTCTCATCCATGTTTAAGAGGTTTGGCGCCACAGTCCTGATCCGGGATCGAATGGCACCAATTGAATCATAGGGCAACCTCACCCCTGCCACCTCGGACAGTGCTCGAATAATCTTCCAGTCATCCCTGGCATCACCAACTGTTGGAACTGCAGGCACCGTTTGTTGTGTGCACCCTTCCGTATTTTCATATGTCCCTTCCTTCTCACTGAATGCTGCTGCTGGAAGAATGACATTAGCGCGATACACACTCTGGTCCCCATGGTGCCCTTGATAAACCACAAAGGCATCAGACGGAACCTTTTCCAAGTTCACATCATCAGCACCCATCAGATACACGAATTTCGCAGACTCAATGCTATTTTCAGATTCGGGCACTAGTCCAAGGTCAAGTGCTGCAGCTTGGGCAGCATTAAGAAGCAATACGTTGAAACCATTCCAATCGGGTCTGACAACTTTTGCACTCTCTGCAATTTTTTCAACAGCAGAGAATATTGCATCCTTGTCCTTCCTCTCAAAAAGCCCTGCACCAACAATTATGGCTGGGTTCTTGGCATTCGCAAGGGCTGTGCAAAAGGGGTGACGACCCTCAGCAATTTCAATTAGTGTTTGAGGGCCTGTACCAAGCTGCTGGTGATCATAGTTGAAATCAGTTGCAGGGCCAATGTAACCAACCTTTGCTTGGGTTGCACGAACCGTCTTTCGGATTCTGGCATTTACCATGGCAGCTTCAACCCTTGGCTGGCAATTTTGTTACCGAATATTAGACACCGTCATCCAGAATACTTAACACGTGATATTTACCAACTACCACAACAGATACCTACCCTCCACCCTTCCACAACCCCCCCACATTAAACAACTATAGAGGAATTATGGTTTAGCGATTTTTAGAAACATGGACTGAAATGGAAAAAGAGAAAAAGGGGCTGAGGGTGCCCAGATAGATGCTGATACTTTGCACAATGTAATAGTAGTATGAATATAAAGGCAATTTCAGTTAATGGAGAATTAGACCATATGCACCCCACTAATTGAATTAAAGATGTAGGAAATTACCTGGGTACCAACCAAAAGGAAGACGTCTGCTTTCTCAAGACCAGAAATTCCACTATTCATTAGATATCCTGATCGGAGATCAGCATTAGGGTTCGGACCATTTCCCTCGCACCATACATTATTTGACCCCATTTTGTTTAAGAAATCTTTCAGTGCCATCATGGATTCTGCATCAGACAGCTTACCAGCAATACCAACAATTTCCTCTGGTTTAACTTGAAGCGCTACCTCAGCAACCACAGCAAGAGCATCACGCCAGCTAACAGTCTTAAAACGCCCATCAGCACCACGAATCATAGGGTCATTTAGCCTCTGCCTCTTCAAACCGTCATAACAAAAACGAGTCTTGTCAGAGATCCATTCTTCATTTATGTCCTGCAACAAGTCAGAGCAGCTAGTTAAAAAGGTAGATCGACACATTAAAAGATGGTCAAAGACATCATATTTCTGACCAGAAGTTTCAAAAATTTACAAAAAGTTTTAACTTCTACACTCTAAGATTGTCCAAGGAGCACAAGATTACCAAGTTCTCTTCACTGTTTTAAATGCTACGTAAAAGATAATCAATGACCAACGACATCCTAAATAAATTAAGCATGTTGAAGTTAAACACAAAAAACATAAGATCATGGTCAAACATAAAGTCAAAGTCAGCTTCATTAACTCTTCAAGTTCCACAGTGGACATAAGAAACGAAGCAATTAGCAGTTGATCCAATTCACAAGTACGTTCAAAGTGCTGTATAAACCAAAATATCAGAACTGATCATGAACTTAAAGCACCAGTGAAAAAGCTATGACCCAAGCCAGTTATGGAACAAACCATATGCAAGCAGCAGTTACTACAATGCCCCCAGTGATTTTTTGGCTCCAAATTGATAGCTCCACAGGTTGCCAAACATCATAAACTTTTAGCTTGAAATAGTCCCTACTAGGCATATCTGATGTTATCAAGTAATTTTATAGGATCACCCTGTGCGGCATGGCTTATAGAGTTTATACAACTCAGTGTCATTCCAATACTAGATTGGAAATGCAATTGGCATACATTGAGGGTTGTGATGGCTTGAGATGGCAGTTGAAGCAGAGTGGGGTCTTTGACGTTAATTCATTTTCTATGGTCTTACGGGGCTCTTGTGAGGTGAAGTTCCCTCGGAAGGGCATTCTGTGTGTCAAAGCACCATGGAGGGTCTCTTTCTTTGTTTGGACAGCGGCCTGGGGAAAGCTCCTAACTTGTGATAATCTTATGAAGAGAGGGCATACTCAGTAGGGTGGTGTTGTATGTGTCAGTGTAGTGGAGAGACGGTGGATAACCTGTTGCTACATTGCTCTATTGTGGTTGGACTGTGAAATTTAGTTTTTGGCTCTTTAGGAATTGATTGGGTGGTACCGAGGAAGGTAGTGGGTCTTTTGTTTGGGTGGAGGAACTGGTTTGGAAAGCATTTTACTGATGTTTGGAACCTAGGCCCATTGTGTTTGACATGGACATTGCGGAGGGAACGTAATCGGCGTACGTTTGAGGACCTAGAGAGTTTTGAGAGTCATCTAGTTGAATCTTTTGCTACAACCTTTTTTGAGTGGTCTCGAGCGTGAGGTTTTACTTCTAGTCATTCCATTGTGGTCTTTATACACACTTTTCATTCTTTGTAATTCTTTCAAATTCTTTGTGTTCATGCTTTATGCACACTGAGTAGTCTTTTTTCAATAAAACTTATTACTTATCCAAAAATAAAATCAGAAATGTGAAAAAATAAAGCTTGCATTTGTCTCAAAGGTCATAAAGCTCATGCAACACGAAACACTTTCTTTGGTAAGTAACATTAAACACAAATGCACCATGTATACAGAAAAAAAGATGTTCCAATCTTAGATTTGAATGGGAAAGGTTTTGTAACTGGGAATCCAAAAAAAAAAAAGGTAAAATATTGTTTTCGTCCTTAAAGTTTGCATGAAGTTTGTTTTTCATCCCTAAATTTTAAAAAATTTGTTTTACGTCCCTAACTATTGAAAGTGGTACACTTTCTATCCTTAAACTTTAAAAAATATTTTTTTTT
Organism: Fagus sylvatica; assembly: GCA_907173295.1. Lineage (NCBI taxonomy): Eukaryota > Viridiplantae > Streptophyta > Magnoliopsida > Fagales > Fagaceae > Fagus > Fagus sylvatica. The sequence goes on from OU015762.1 coordinate 42,279,467, forward strand.
CATCCCTAAACTATTGAACAAAGTTCGTTTTTCGTCCCTATTTTGTACCTAGACTATTAAAAAAATATCTTTAAAGAAGTTAAGGGACGAAAAAATGAACTTTTTTAAAGTTTACGGACAAAAAACGAACTCCATGCAAACTTAGGGACAAAAACGATATTTTAGCCCAAAAAAAATATCTTCAGACTACACAAAATATCAAAAGCTTCAAACTACACATAGAATAGGGTTTCATTCAGTAAATAATTAAACCTGGTAAGTTCTTAGAATCATAAAAGCAATAAAAATGAAAAATTGAGCATCAAGCTGCATTTCTTTTTGAATGGAGAAACTGGTTAGGGAAACGGAGAACTTTTTTTTTTTTTTTTGATAAGTAAGAGATTATTATTAATGAAAGAGAAAACTTTAAGCGCATAAAGCATGCACTCAAAGCAAGTTACAGAAACAAATCAGAATCATCAACAGCTAGAGAAGCTAAAAATTCTCCTACAGAGGGAGATGAAGTAAAACCCCATGCCTGAGACCAATCATACAAAACTTCTTAATGTGGGTTACGTGGAGGGAAAGGAACAATCATACTTTTAATGATGTGGAGGGATTGACCATGGAGCGGAAAACTTGTTTTTTGAGATTTTTATTTCAATGGTCTTAG
>OU015762.1:42280218-42396887 GCA_907173295.1 Fagus sylvatica
GACTTTAGCAATCTCAATCTCAATGCTGACTACTACACTGGACAGGATCAAGTTCGCATCGGCAATGGTCAAGGTTTGCATATTCATCATATTGGCTCTTCTATCTTATACTCTTCTACTAAAGATTTTTTTCTTAAAAATATTCTCCATGTCCCTCATATCAGTCAAAATCTTCTGTCTGTTTATCAATTTACCAAAGATAATAATGTCTTCTTTGAATTTCATCCCTCTTTCTTTTGTATCAAGGATCAATTCTCGGGAGCCATCCTTCTCAGCGGCAAGAGTAAAGATGGTCTTTATCCCCTCCACTCTCTCCATCAAATAAAGCCCCGTGCATTTATTGGTGAACGTGCCTCCCTTAGTTAATGGCATGCTCGTCTTGGTCATCCTGCCTTACTTGTGGTGCGCCAAGTTCTCTCTCAACATCATCTTGCAGTCTCTACCAATAAGTCTTCCCCAATCTATCATGCTTGCCAGCTTGGAAAAAGTCATCGTCTACCATTTTAGTTGTCTCCTTCTAGGTCTAAGTTTCCCCTTGAATTAATATTCACTGATGTATGGGGTCCTGCCCCTAACCTTTCAAATAATGGGAATCGTTATTATGTTTGTTTTATTGATGATTTTTCTAAATTCATTTGGCTCTTTCCATTCTCTTCTAAGTCTGATGTTTACAATATTTTCCTCAAATTTCAAGCTTTTGTTGAACGTTATTTTAACACAAAAATTAAGTCTATTCAATCTAATTGGGGTGGTGAGTATAGAAACCTAAATAAATTTTTCTTTTCACTTGGTATTCTTCACCGTTTGTCTTGTCCTCACACCCATCAACAAAATGGCTCTGTTGAACGTAAACACAGACACATTGTCGAAACTGGCCTTACACTTCTTGCCAATGCTTCTGTTCCCTTCTCCTACTGGGATGATGCCTTCTTGACCTCCACATACTTAATAAATTGTCTCCCTTCTCCTGTAACTCACAATAAATCTCCATTAGAAATTCTTTATCACAAAGTGCCTGACTATAATTTTTTGAAGACGTTTGGTTGTGCATGTTGGCCCCATCTCCGTCCATACAACACGCATAAATTAGAGTTTGGTTCCAAGCGGTGCATTTTTCTTGGCTACAGTCTTAACCACAAAGGTTACCGTTGTCTTGATCCCATCACCAAACGAATTTACATTGCACGTAATGTAATTTTTGATGAAACTGTTTTCCCATTTTCCATGAATTTTTCTCCTCCACAATCGGTTACCACCTCTCACCAAACCGTGTCTATCCCTCCCTTAAAATCTGTCAACCACTCCATCTCTAATATCTCTCATTCACCTTTGGGTCCACCTCCTACAATTTCGGTACAATCAAATCCCTTAAATTCTGCTAGTCCATCCCCTACCCATTCGGTACACTCACATCCCTTAAATTCTGCCAGTCCAACTCCTACATATTCGGTCAAGTCAAATCCCTTAAAATCTGCCAGCTGCCATACTCCTCAAATACCTTCAAATATATCTCCAACTCCTCTAAATCCCGTAAATCCTGCCAGTCCAGCTCCTTCATTTTCAGATATATCTCTATCCCCACAAATATCTCCTTCACCAACTACCAATACTGATTCCACTCAAATTCTCTCATCCCCCACGCCAACTATGCTGAATATGCAAGACACTTGCCACGTTGCTCATCCAACAACACATCCTATGACCACTAGAAGTCAAGCTAATATTTTCAAGCCAAAGCCAATGTTCCCTGGTATTATTAAATACCCACTTCCAAAGGCTTTACTTGCTACTCAAACTCACGGGTTACATGAACCCACATGCTACACTGAAGCTTCAAAATCTCCTGAATGAAGAATTGCCATGAATCAAGAATTTATTGCCTTACTCAAGAATGGCACTTGGACTCTCGTTCCACCAAATCCTCACTCAAATGTTGTGGGATGTAAGTGGGTTTTTCGTATCAAACGAAAAGCCGATGGCTCCATTGAAAGGTACAAAGCACGCCTAGTTGCCAAGGGATTTCACCAATAGCACGGCATCGACTATGGCGACACTTTCAGCCTTGTGATCAAACCGATCACTATACGCACAGTACTTTCCCTTGCCGTGGCTTCCAATTGGGATATTCGTCAGTTGGATGTCACCAACGCTTTTCTACATGGTAATTTATCTGAGGATGTGTACATGACACAACCTCCAGGTTTTGTTCACTCCTCCTATCCCACACATGTGTGCCATCTACGGAAAGCTCTTTTTGGGCTCAAGCAAGCACCACGAGCTTGGTACTCTCGCCTCAGCAATCGTCTCCTCCATCTTGGTTTCCATGGCTGTAAGTCTGACACTTCTCTCTTTATTTATCGTTTTGGCAAAGACTTGATTCTCTTTCTCATTTATGTGGACGACATTATTGTAACCAGTCCAAATCCAAACTCCATTAACACCCTCATCACCACTCTCCAAACCGATTTTGCCTTGAAGGATCTTGGCCCCCTTCATTTTTTTTCTTGGTGTTGAAGCTCACAAGACGACATCAAGCATGTACCTCTCTCAACGCCGTTACATTTCAGACCTGCTTCAGAAGACAAACATGCATGAGGCAAAACCTGTTTTGTCCCCTATGTCTTCCAACACTGTCCTTAGTCAACACTCTGGCACATCTCTCTCGGACTCATGCGCATATCGCAGTGTTGTGGGATCACTACAATACCTCTCCTTCACTCGGCCTGACATAGCCTTTGCCGTGAATAAAGTCTGTCAATTCATGCATAATCCCACTGAAGATCATTGGAGTGCAGTGAAACGTATTTTACGTTATCTCAAACACACAATCCACTATTGCCTTTTTCTTTACCGTGAGACAACCTTCACTATTCAAGCATTTTCGGATGCTGATTGGGCCAGTTGTCCTGATGATAGAAGGTCCACCACTGGCTACTGTCTCTATCTTGGTTGAAATCTTCTCTCCTGGACCTCTAGAAAACAACGCACAGTCTCTCGCTCCAGTACCGAATCCGAGTATCGTGCTGTTGCTCAAGCTGCAACAGAAATTGTTTGGCTCCAATCCCTTCTCTCTGAACTCAGCATCCTACCTTCCACACCTCCCATCCTTTGGTGTGATAATATTGGAGCAACATACCTCGCAGCTAATCCTATCTTTCATGCAAGAACGAAGCACATTGAAATTGATGTTCATTATGTTCGTGATCTTGTCTCTGCTAAAGCTCTCTCAATCCGCTTTGTATCGTCCAAAGATCAGATAGCAGAAACTTTTACCAAACCTCTTCCAACAACCAAGTTCAACCTCCTCAGAGACAATTTCAATGTCCGTGAACTCCCATTGGGATTGCGGGGCCGTATTGGAACAACTACATCTTTGGTACAATCTGATACTCCAAAGCTATCAGATAAGGATAAACTACAAGAAGGATAACATGTGTTTATCATTTAGAGTTTCAGTTTCAAATGTATTTGCTTTCCTCATTAAAGTCAATCTCTGTATACTCTGTAATATAAATACATCACAGCTACTGCAATGAACAGTAAGGAAAATATAATAAATATTATTCTCTTAAAATCTCTGTGTTCCTATACACATCAAGTGAAGAATATAAGCACCATATATCTAATTTTCTCCCATTTATATCTTCAATCTTGACCAAACTCCACCATATAGGAAACAATTAATGTTCACAATCTTTAAACAAAAGACGGAAACTTCTTGGCAAGCATATCAAGGATATTATATCATATGAAATTTGGCACCTAAAGTGAACCACGGTGTCCTTAGTTTAAATCCTGCAAATAAACTAAGAATCATGAAAATACAAAGAAAGCTTTGTGATAGAGAAGATGAGAAAAGCTTATTTGATTTTTTTTTTTTAACATTGTGTTTGTTAGATTGTTGTTAAAAAATCAAATATATAGTCACATAAACATAAAAATGTTATGAATTGATGGCAATTTGTCTTATACGGCATTTTAGTCACGCCCCTCATTGCCAATCACAAATTGGCTTTGCTGTTAATCTTCGTCTATATCTATGCCTGATGCAATACCGCAAATCAATTGTCTTTTAACTGTTGCATTTCGGCCTTCTAAGTGCAGTAAGTCATAACCAATTATAAAAAGCTTAGGCTTTACAAAGAAGTTTCCTCATATATAAATATGGGTGCCGCGTTTGTAACAAACAGAATAGATCAATACATGTACTTAAACTCAAAGATATATCATAGTGGATGAACAGTTGAATGAAAGAAGTTTATTATAGTTCATAAAAGAAAAAAAGAAAAAAAAAGTTTATTATAACATTATTTCATCTTCCGTTTTCTTTCTCTTGTCTTATTAATTCCTTTTATTTTATAGCAAAAAAATATAAACAACAGCTCGAAGAGATTACTTTTAATTATGTTATTGCATTAGTGGGAGAAGAAAAGATACCAATCAGGAGTCACTTAAAATGACCTTTAGCCGTCATCTGGTACTACTCTCCAGTGGGGTGTTGACTTTTAATCCATAATAAGCCCTAGTTTGAGAGCTGCTGTGTTATTGGGATTGAGGGATTCTATAAGACTTCCTACCAGGTAAGCCTCTATCTTCTCCTCAAACTTCTTGTTTTTCTTCCTTTCTTTTGCTTTGCCAAAACACTAGTAGGGAAGTGTAAGGTTTAGTGGCTTATGCTACTTTATGTGCAACTGCAAGCATCATCTGTAATTGGGTTTCTGAGTTCTTGAAATATACATCGATTAAGAATTATAAGTAGGTATCTTATTGTGGAGAAAAATTTAACTAGGAGCTTTATTAATTGATGATTCTTGAATTTACTGGCTTCTTTATTGATTTTGTTTTATGTCATCTCAACCAAATTGTACATGTTATGGTAGATTGAGGAACGACATATTGGCAATGCATAAGGTACACCCACCAGTTTTTTTAGTGTATTATATGAGGTTTTTGGTTTGTTATGTGACATTGACACCAGTTTAGTCTTCTTTTATATTGACTAATTGGATTCAAATCATATGTGGGGTTTGGATCAATAGGTGTTTTAAGAGCTAAAGCTGTATCCACACTCTTGCTAGTGGAGGCTGTGAATGTGAGGTTGATGTTAGGCAGAATGTTTCCATTGACATCACATAGACAAAGTTCTTTGTGGTAAAGGAAGCTTTATGGTTGAGACAAAGTCCATGTTTTAGTCATATCTACTGGTAGATCTGGGTCTTTGTAAAATTCACATGCCAGATATCTACGTAGTGAGAGGAAATTATTAGTTTTCATAACTTTAGTTGGAGTTCATAAGCTTCATAGGAATATACCTTGAAGATTTTTGGTCTGTTGGATTGAAGAACTTATTTGTTTGTTTGAAGGGCCTTTTGTTATTTGTTCTGTTCTTTCTTCATTGGCTTATAGAATTTAAAATTCAGGGAATAATCATGGATCTTTGTCTGAATAGACTGAATTCTTGAGTTGATGCTGTCTTGTTGTGACAGGCCACTGCTGTGTATAAATCTGCTTAAATAGCTTCAGCTGTGTTTTTTCCTTCTCCCCCATATTTCTCATGGGGCCGACCTATTTTCACTAGTTTATGATATGTACCATAAATTATTTCGATGGTTTTATTAGAGCTATGAGTTCTGTTTTTCAGACATCAATTCCTATCATCGATTTGAAAACATTTTTATAGCATGTTTATTTGCATCATCTAAAATTTGGAAGTTGTTGTGACATTCATGAAATCTATGGACCTGGAAAATACCCTATGTTGTATTGGTGATTTGAGTACCATGTTTTGTATCTGAACTATATTGATTTGTTTTCTACACAATTTGGCTTCTTCACAACTTTAGTATCTCAACTTAATGACTTGTGGTTGCATCAAATGAAATGGCTGTTACATGGGCGTCAGAATTTTATAGAAATATTTGAGGGTTTTTGCTTTCCAAGATACAGAGTATGGAATCTTATTAAGTTGTAGTAAGTGCTGATTATGTACATACACAGAGCAACCCTTGCACTTGATCACCTGGTTTGACTTGTAAACATTCACAAATTACTGCTGAATAAGCACTGCAATTTTTAAAACTTTTCATATAAGGCAGAAGCAAAATAGAGAAGAAAGTTCCACATTATAATAGTCCTTCCAAAAACCCTGTGTATCAACAAATACCAATTACAGATTATGCTTGCAGTTTGAACCTTTGGCTCCATTCTATAAAGACCTTAAAGTTTGAAACCTGTCTTTGAAATGTTGGCTGTTTTACAAAATGGAAATCCTTTTGGAATCGGAAAAACTTTACTATCAGTCAAAGGGAATCCAAATTGCTGCATTTGATCAATCATAATGATGTCTTAATTGCTATTGAAGCCCTTATAGAGCAATTCTTCATAGGACATTGTTATGGTGGGACTCATCATTCATGTGATAGGAAGGAGTACCGCGTCACTGTATTCCGGGAGTATTGAATAATTACTCGTTATGGAAAAGCCTGACATATTTTGAAATACTCAAGGGTGTCATATATGTTCAACTTACCTTCTTTTTCCCTAATTTTCTTCTTCTATGCTTTCTCAAATTTTGCAGCCTGAGGCTATTATAATAATTCTTATCGAATCATTGCAGACTGTATGGATCCTTTGTGTGAATATTAAGAAGCTAGGATTATTGTTTTGATATTAAAAACAATCTGTGATATTTGGATTAGATATCAAAACCAATCCCATCAAAATTTCAGCACCATGATATATTTATGAACATAAACCAATCCCATTTGCAAGAAATTGAATTAACCTGCATATCTTATTAACAGATACTAAATAGTCATCTTTCTGCAACACCCCTGAAGAACTAGAATACAGTGGAATGGATTCTGAGACAGTAGTGCATAATGGCGGTTGCCACTGCAGGAGAGTCAGATGGCGTGTTCGAGCTCCCACCAGTGTTGTTGCTTGGGATTGCAATTGTTCTGACTGCTTCATGAGGGCTAACACCAACTTCGTTGTCCCTGCTGAAAGGTTTGAGCTTCTCGGAGATTCCAAACAGTTTCTTACAACTTACACCTTTGGCACTCATACAGCAAAACACACATTTTGCAATGTTTGTGGCATTACTTCATTTTATTTTCCACGATCAAACCCAGATGGAGTTGCAATTACATTCAGGTGTGTTGATCCTGGAACATTAACCCATGTTGAGGTTAAGAATTTCGATGGAAGAAATTGGGAAAGCTCATTTGATAAGATTGACATAGGTTCACTTTCAAAGGTGCAAAAATCTGCCAACTGAAGGGCCGAAATGATATCCATCAAAATGTATTTAAGTCAGTTTGATTCCGAACACAACACAAGCTGCCAATATAAACAATGAAAATAAATGGGAAGTTGATGCCATTTGTTAGTTTCTGAATTTTAGTGAAAATGATAATTTGGGATTTGTGTTTTTGGACTCTCCTTCATGGAATACACAGTATACACTACACCTCTTATTCCGTCATTCTGTTTTTGATGCATTGCATGCTCCATGTCTCCCCTAGTAATGAACAGCTGAATACTTAGCACGTTATGACATTCTATTCAACATGCGTGACTGCTTACTCAAATCATTGTGCATGCACCTTACTTCTTTAACATCAAACGCTTATCATACATGCTTTACATATTGGGAAGACACTGCCTTTGTGCATGGCTACTCATACCTGTTCAACATGGCTCAAGCACATTATGCATTAATTCAATATGACATTGACCTTCCACTGCATTGAAGTATAAAGGTTTCATTTCATTTAAGGCGTATTTTCAAGGACCTTGTGGTTTGGAGTTGTAATTACTGGAAGCAAGGGCCAAGGCACCAACATTGTCTCACACAACGTGGGAGGTGAGTCTAAGGCCACATGGAGATCATTGGTAGTAACAGTCATGGTGCGATTTTTGGCCTCTGTGCTAGATTGGACTACGTCGATTTGCTTCTTAACACTCTAAGAGATAAGGTGGCTGCCAAGAAAGATGTCAAAGCCAGTGGTGGACCAACGATTGTCAAGACTGCTGGCCTAGTCAAAGTCATAAAAGGGCAGTAAGGTGAAGGGTGCTAGAGAAAGATAAGTCATGAACAATTGTCCCTTTGAGGTAGCGTAACATCTTTTTAGCGGAAATTCAGTGAGTGGAACTAGGTTATGACTTATGAGTGCATGAATTGACATATTTAATTAACCGAGAATGCAATATCAGGACAAGTAAGAGTGCAATATTGAAGTGCACCAATAATTTGCCAATACTTGGTGCCATTGGGAAGTGGGGTGCCTTCATGTTGCGAGAGCATGGAACTAGAGGCAATTGGGGTGGAAGATAGCTTCGCACCAACCATAAGTGCATGATGGAGATGCTCAAAGATGTACTTGGATTGTGAGAGATGAAGTCCATGAGAGTCTTGCACTACATGAATGCCTAGAAAATATGACAGTTCACCCAAGTCTTTTAATGGAAACTCAAATTGAAGATGCATGATCCCAATTAGCAGGTGTGATGAATGAGTGCCAGTAACTAAGATGTCATCAACGTAAATAAGCACATACAAATGAATAGTGGAACGATGGGATGTAAATAGCGAGGCATCAACTAAAAATTCAACAAACCCTAAATGGACAAGAGACTGGTGAAGACTAGTGAACTAGACATAAAGAGCTTGCTTGAAGCCATGAGGGTGTGGGTTCAATCCCCCTCATACAAATTAAATTAAGAATTTATGCCTTAGATAAAAGATTAGCCTAGAAAGCTGGAACTGATAGATATGTATGTCATATTGAATTACATAAAATACAAATCACTATATAATTTTATTTAAAGACATTTGATAGTCATACATCCAAATTATATTATAGGGTGAAATACTCAAAATAACCTATAAAAATAGGTCAAATTAGTGCACCTTTAATATCCACTTTCAAATTATATTAATTTCACCTCCATATACATTGCATTTTGTGAGATAATTAAAATCAAAATACTGAAGAAAATTCTTAAAAAAAAAAAATGGAGACTTGTGTGTAGAGAGAGAAAGAGGGAGGCAATTTTTTAAAAAAGAAATGAGACTTGAGTATATATATATATATATATATATATATATATATATAGAGAGAGAGAGAGAGAGAGAGAGAGAGAGAGAGAGAGAGAGAGAGAGAGAGAGAGATTTAAAAAAAGTTGTATTAACTATGGTTTTTTGAATTTTTAATTTTTTTTTTTAGTTATTACATGATTTAAGGAATCACTATTCCTCATTTTAAAGAATAGACATTTCTAAGGAATAGCTCTTCCAAGAATAGCTATTACATTACAGGACCTATTACAGTGTATCAAACATACCCTGATTTGTGATGGCTTTGGATCAAAAAATGATTGATTCCTGCAACATTCACGTATGTAACACTTTTCTTCGTCATTGGGGATTGGGATATTGAGTATATTAAATGATACAAAATGGGGTTTCTCCCAAGGAAAGTGGCTCAATGAAATTGTAGAATTGTGTTTTCTAGTTTTAGAAAGTAGCCACCATTTGGATCACGAGTATGCCTTTCGCAACAAATTTGTGTGTAAAGTTAAGACTAAAGTCAACTTTTGGCCCCCTAACTTAGTGGGTGTTTTCATTTTGGCTCCCTAACTAGTTTTAGCTATCAAATTGCACCTTTCGTTCATCTTCTTTAGAAGTCTCTCGTTAAGTGCCTAGTTAGACAGCTGACGTATTATCTGATGTACCAATTTTGACACATCATCAAAAAAATAATAATTAAGTAGATATTAAATAGGTCACGTTGCACACTTTTAACCCAAATTAGGTTTTACTTTCACAAATCCACGATAGTATTGCTACCTCCCTTTTTATTTTTTTCACTTCACATCGCATACTAGATTAAGCAACAAAACAATTTTCAGACCTCTAAAAAGAAAGAAAAGATTGTTGTATTTCTTTCTTTCTTTTTAGTTAATGAATATTATAGTTTTTACTCGTAAAGAAGACCCCAAAAAAATCATTTCCAATGCGATCGTTAAGACCTATGGCAATCATCAATTATTTGAAATGGTCCAAGGGTTTGAGGGTCATTTACCTAATGCAAAACTTTGCATCTATCATGGTACACGTGGCTAGTAGGGTACTATGTGTCACTGTCACAATAGAATTAGTTAAGGTGCACGTATCTATGGAACGTTGGTCCGAATACCCAAGGCTATAAAAAAAAAATGTTGAATCACCGTTATGAGGACTAGACACATGCCTCATGTCATGTGGGCTACAAGCCTACAAGACGTAGTTCTCTCTCACTATTTCATAAAAGCAGCACATGTGACATGGGTTTGGTTATCCAAATAACTACATAATCTCCAAAAGATAAATGTTCATAACCAAATAAAATAAAAATACTCCCAATCACTCCATACATTGTTGAATATTATATACTAGGAAAAAAAAATTACACTTTTGATACTTCGAGTTTGGGGGCTTTTTCATTTGGTCCCTTAAATTTGAGAATTTTCATTTTGGTCCACCAAATTTGATTAGTTTTCAAAATGCTTTCTAAATTTTGGGACCTTTTTTAATTTTATTTTGGTTCATCAAGTTTGATTCTATATTCATATCAGAGTGACCATTTTGAAAATGGAGATGGATGTAAATGACTATTTTGAAAACATAATCAAACTTGCTGGATCAAAATGAAAAAAAAAAAATGAAAAAAAGAAAAATAAAATCTCAAACTTAAGGTACCAATTTAAAAACTAATCTAACTTGGTGGACCAAGATAAAAAATCTCAAAGTTAAGAGACCAAAATGAAAACAACCCCAAACTTTAAGGATCAAAGGTGTACTTTAGTCAAAATACTAGTATCTCTCAACGTATTTTTATAACTCAAGAGAGAGAGAGAGAGAGAGAGAGAGAGAGACACACACACACACACACACACACAAAAGGGTTTTATCCACAAAAAGTCCAACATCCCGCTTACTAACCTGTGATGCCGTACTATTCATCCTACAACCACCAACACACTCAAGTGAGAGTAGCATAGTGTGTAAATTATATAACGATGGATGTAAAAACAAGAGTTAATATTTTCAGAATAAAAATAAAGGGTGAATTATAATCAAACCCTCGAGATATGGTGAAATTACACTTGTTATATCCGATTTTTAAGAAATAACACTCCACCCCCAAATGATTAAAATAATAAACACACTCCCCTAGAATGATCAAACTAATTGACACTTCATCCCCAAAATAATTCAAAAAATGCATAAGGTCAATTATTTTGATAATTTGGAGGTAGAGTACCATTTCTTGAAAATTGGATATAACGAGTGTAATTTCGTCATACCTCGAGGGAATCAATGTAATTTGTCTAAAAATAATCAATTTATAATGAACCTTTGTACACAGGATATATATATATATATATAAGACTAAATTACACTTTTGACTTTTAAAGTTTGAAGTTGTTTTCATTTTGATCCCATAAGTTTGATCATTTTCGTTTTGATCCATCAAGTTTGATACTATTTTCAAATGGTCCTTTAATTTTGAGATTTTCCATTTTGGTCTATTAAGTTTGTTTCTGTTTTCAAACTAGTCATTCACGTCCATCTTCGTTTTCATTTTGATCCATCAAGTTTGATTATGTTTTCAAATTGGTCCTTCATGTCCATCTTCGTTTTCATTTTGGCTCATCAAGTTTGATTTTGTTCTTAGATTGGAATGACCATTTTGAAAACGAAATCAAACTTGATGGACCAAAATAAAAATTTTCAAACTTAAGTGACCATTTTGAAAACTAATCAACCTTGGTGGACCAAAATGAAAAATCTCAAACTTAAGAGACCAAAATGAAAACAACCCTAAAATTTAAGGATACAAAATGAAATTTAGTATATATAGAAAAAGGGAAAGTTAGTCTTCTACAATATTTATAAAGGAATTTATAAGTGCCAAAAACTTTATAGTTCTTTGGCATTATTTGGTTTCTATTATGAAAAGAACCACGATTCAAATCTCTTTCCCCACTTGCTAACAGGTGTGTGAACTGTGAAGTCATGTCCATGAAAGTAGAGATGAAGTTAGGAACCTCTTACCAAACCTGGTAGCTCATCGAATCCATATATAGATAACATCTCAATGGTGCTTGATTTTTTCTTCAAAACATTCAAATAAACAAGCTGCCATATGGTGGTTGACACCATTCGCTTCTTTGAAGCACGATTTCAGGCAACCTATAGAAATATAATAAATTCATGTACAGAACGGTTCGTAGAGATGCACTTGACAAAATTCTTAATAATACACTTCCCCTGATCAGTGCTTTCGGGCTCATATTTCTGTTTATAAGCTTCAACTTCAATTTCTAAGCAATTGTATTGTCGGCCATGAACATAATCAAAATGAAAGGGAAGAGTAAAGCGGGTGGGAAGTGAAGAAGGATTGAGATAGAGAGACGCAAGATCATTAGCATGTACTTCAAATATTATAAGCATAACGAACTCCATCATCACCATCATACGATTTCTCATATGTCTGCTAGTCATTGGTTGTTCTCCAACTCTATGCACTTTCTAATTTGGAAGATAAACACCAAGTACTCCAACTTATTAAGAATAACCCCTTTCTTCTTCGATCACAATTAAATGGCTTCACACCAAGTTGTTATTTTTATACCAATATATCTTTAAAAATAAATTCAATGAAGAGTTGTTTAAAAAAAGGATAAAATATTATGGCAAAAATATACTTTTGGTCCCCATATTTAGCGGGTGTTTTCATTTTGGTCCTTGTGTTTTCAAAAGTTTCATTTTAGTCCTTGAGTTTTCGACAAAATCTCATTTATAACCTTACCGTCATCTAACTAACAGAAATGCTGACATGTCTAATAGAAATTGTTCAGATTGCTTATGTGCATCCACGTCTTAAATGGAAAAAAATAAAAAAATACACAAAGTGACAATTTGGGGCATTTGATTTATTATGTTTTTAACATAAGTATATTCTATTGTCACATAAATTTGTAAGCAAAATAGTATTTTTAATATTTTCCTTAAAACAATGAATAAGCTACATCGTTAGGAGGCAAGAACAACACATGGACCAAAGGGGCTTAAATTTTAAACTTTTTTCAAAAAAATATTTCAATCACCCCAAAATTTATAATTACTCCCACAAAATTCAAAATAAAAATTATCTAATCCTTTTCTATGGTCATAGAAAACGGACCGGACAATAAACCAGAAATGCAATGGTTTTAAAAACTGGACCGGAGAGAAGAACCGGAAGGTTTCAGTGGTTCCCGATCACTGGTCGGACCGGTGGTCGAACCGGTGACGTCATAATTAATTTAATTAATAATTTTAAAATTATATAAATAAATATATATTAACTTTATAAGTTATAACTAATAACAAATAATATTTAGTTAAACAATTTTATGTGAGTCTCTTTTTTCACATCTTATATTAAGAAAATAAAAACAAAATGTAACTAAACCTATTAACATTACAAAATTATCATCCTAAAACCATAGAGATAATAATCCTTCAATAAAATCAAATAAGTTCTAAATGTTGTACATAAATAATCCTTCAATAAAAAGGATGCTTCATAAAAAAATACAAATCACTTAATGCCTAGTAATCTATTCCTTACTAATTAACATAAATGCAAAAAGTCCAAAAATATGTCCTAGTGTTTTCCATATTTATTTGCAATTCCAATTTCATCTGATTTCTTGTGTTTATATAATTCTATTTATATTTAATTACGCTAAAGTTATATTTATTTACTTATTTTATCATCTATTAATTTAGATAATAATTGAGATAACTAGTCATTTCTAGATTTAAAGTATTTTTCATAAAAGAGGTGATTTTAGCATTCCACATATTTAGCAATATTAAATGTCTTTTGACTTTTCCAAGCCAAGAAAGCAATTAGCCAGCCTTTTTATATTTTGTACTTCCGAAATAGTACTTCATTTTTCTTCACTTTTCATTTCTTTCTAACACAAATGCTACAAACCCAGTACCTCCAAACCTTCCTTGCCTCAGCTGGCCCTTTCTTCCACGGCAAACTAGAATCCATCAACAAGAATTTACCTTCATTGGTCTCCGTCTTGCGCTCGGTTGGAGTTGGTGAGTGTTGGCAAAACATTTCCTTGACCACCTTCAGCATCTACGTTCGATGATTTTGGCCACCACAACCAGATCTTGCACACTGCTCACTAAAAAGCCTCTTCATTTTCAATTTTTTTTATGAAACTTGGTTAATTTCTCTTATCAACAGAACCGGTTCAACTGTTCCGGTTACTGGTTTTTATGGTTGAATCGCCACTTTCTGGTTATTTCCGGTTTTATTTGATTTTCCGATTTTGTAGCATATCCGGACCGGACTGCCTACCGGTTCACGGTTGAATCAGTCCAACCGGCCGGTCCGGTCCGGTTTTTAAAACCATGCACATACTGCTAAGGGTGTGCAATTGGACACCCTGAATTGTTAAAAGCAAAGGAAAAAAAAAAAATTTATATAAGTGTTGTATAGGTCTTGAACACCCTTAAATAAAATTTTGAACACCCTGATCTTAGTAAACTCGATCCACTTAACCCAACAAAAAAAAAAGCCCAAATAACAACAAAAAATTAACTCAAACAACAACCATAATAACAAAATGAGCCCAAATAACAACTCGTGATGGTTTGTTTGTTTCAATTCACAGTTTTACTGTGTCCATTGTGTGGATTTCTGCTTTGATTTGTGGTTTATTTATTTGGTTGTTTGTGGTTTTGTCACTTTGTGGCTTTGTAATTAATATTAACAACTAAAATAATAATGTTTAATTAATCATATAACTTTATTAAATTATATTTTTTTTTGTCTATTTATTGCCTCGTGTTGAATGTTTTATAGTTTATTTTTTATTCTTCTAATACTCGATAAAGAAATTACTTATACCACATTTTCAAGATAAACAGGATGATTATAATAGCAGACCAAATTCTTCTATACCGCAAGATTCATGTATTATTATTTTATTTTTTTTTTTTTATGTTATATTCAAGTTTTGTTGAACACTATTCTTGATGAACCCAAACAAACATAAATTTCTAAGTTGCTCTTGATCCATATGCAGCTGTAGATCAAACACTCACACAAATCTCATTTCTCTAACCTTTAATTTCTCATCTTCAATCACTGATCAACGCATATCTTACACCATCAATCAGTAAACAAAAATTAAATCTAAACCCAGTCAGTGGTGGTGCCACATACTGCTAAGGGTGTGCAATTGCACACCCTGAATTGTTAAAAGCAAAGGAAAAAAAAAAATTATATAAGTGTTGTATAGGTGTTGAACACCCTTAAATAAAATTTTGAACACCCTGATCCTAATAAACTCAATCCACTTAACCCAACAAAAAAAAAAAAGCCCAAATAACAACAAAAAAATTAACTCAAACAACAACCATAATAACAAAATAAGCCCAAATAACAACTCGTGATGGTTTGTTTGTTTCAATTCACAGTTTTACTGTGTCCATTGTGTGGATTTCTGCTTTGATTTGTGGTTTATTTATTTGGTTGTTTGTGGTTTTGTCACTTTGTGGCTTTGTAATTAATATTAACAACTAGAATAATAACGTTTAATTAATCATATAACTTTATTAAATTATATTTTTTTTGTCTATTTATCTGCACATCACGTGTTGAATGTTTTATAGTTTATTTTTTTATTCTTTTGCTAATACTATGGAAAAAATTCTGATAAAGAAATTACTTATACCGAAAGATTCATCTTCTACCTAAGATAAACAGGATGATTATAATAGCAGACCAAATTCTTCTATACCGCAAGATTCATGTATTATTATTATTATTTTTTTTTTTTTGTGATGTTATATTCAAGTTTTGTAATGAACACCCTGGAAAAAATTCTTGGAGTCGCCACTGAACCCAATAGATCCAAAAACTCACATATAAGTCAATTTCAAAAACCTACACAAACCATCACAAATCACAACCCATTTAAGTTAGGCCTAGTTACTTGTTTACCTCTCTCCCTATTTCCCATGTAGCCTATATAAAGGCCTCCCCACTCTATTGTAAGGATGGCCAATAATGAGTAAGAAAAGACTAAGTGGACGTAGGCCCCATTGGCCGAACCACGGTAAATCCGGTGTCATTTTCCCCCTTTTTTCCCAACCACGCCAAAGCCCGAACATGCAGTTCCATCCCTAGAAATAAATTGGAGGAACTATTTTGACCTCCTACATTTTCCTTGTCAATCACAATTTTATTGCTTTCAAAACACTTAGGCCAAATTATATAATCACCCCCTGGGGTTTGGGTTAGTTGCAAACAAACCCCTTGGGTTTTGATTTTGCAATATAACCACTTCGAGTTTTTAAATTGGTGAAATTAATCTCTCTAAATATATTTTTTTTTTCGATTTTACTAATAGAAATTTGTCATATGCATTACATGTGACAAATTTATAATAAAAAATTAATTATTATAAACCCATGTGCAATGCATGTGGCAAATTTTTGTTAGTAAAATTGACAAAAAAATATATTTAAATGGGTCAATTTCACCAATTTAAAAACATCAGAGATGGTTATATTGCAAAATTGAAACCCCAAGAATTAGTTTGCAAATGACCCAAACCCCAAGGGGTGATTATGCAATTTGGCCAAACACTTATTATCAATACTAACAAAGTGCAATCAAGTGTTTTGTGTAGGTTTCAATCTGGGACACTCGCTGAGAAGGTTGCATTCCACCACATACAAATTTCAATCTAGGATACTCATTGAAGAGGATGCATCCCAAAACACACGTAGGTGTAATCCTTTTTCGTTTTATTTTAATGTAGCAAAATTGATTGTTTAAGTTACATGCTAGGTTTTAATATTTATTTGTGTACTTTAATCAATTTAATTTGTTGTGTAAAATACAATTTACACCCACTAAATTTGCCCAATTGTTTTTTTAGTACATTAAGTTTAAAAATTGTCATTTTAATCCAATAACTTTGCTGTCAATTTGGTATTTCCGTTCATTTTTGTCTGGGTAACTCTACAAAAAATACATCGTATCACTATAAACTACTGAGTATAATAATAATAATTTAGACAATAAAATATTCAGTTTTTTAATTTATTTAAAAGAATCCTTGAAATGGCAAATGAGTTTGAAGAACGAGTCGTTCTCTTCTTGAACCATGGAACCAATTCTTGACGAATTGGGAAAGATACAAACTATGTCCACTCTAGCTGTGAGGCTAGACCTATGCAAGAGTCTCAAAAACAAGCGGAGCTCGTCTTCTTTGACATCCTCATTCCTCAAGTACATGACCAGCAACAAGATCGTTCCCATTCCTTGTAGTGCAGTTGATAAAAGAGCTGTCTTTTTTTGTTGTAGAGTTTGATTCGAAGGTGAAAATGATGAGAAAGAGAGTTTGGGTTTGGTTTTGGATATCATATGGGTTTATGGTGAAGCAACCGTCTTGGAGAGTTGGGGTGTATATCTATGGGTTTTGGTGGTGGGTTCGAAGGTGGAGAGAGCGATGAAGAGGAAGAAGAGCACAAACACCCTCCAAGAAAGGTTTTTGCTGCTATCACTGCCATAACTCCAACAATAGATGAGAAAAAAAATAAAATAAAAATTCCCACTGTCAACATCAAACCCCAAAATCACCACACCCAAGTGTCGCACAACCCTACCTGATTGACTCACCCAATCGAACTCCAAAATCACTACTCCCAAAATACTAACACAAATGTTTTTAGAAAACAAATTCATTTGAATGACACAAACCCAAACCAAGCCCCCCAATTGCCACCACTAACATCCATCCACACCAAGCGTCATTGCCTCTCTGACCACACTACCACTACGAAACAATGTCGTTTCCCATCGACGCCACCATCAACATGTCCAATCTCAGCTTGATCGACGACAGCAAAGACAACAACAAACCAATCTACAAGCATGAGAGCTTCAACTTGCTCACCAGGAAAAGACGTCGTTGCGGGTCCAAATCGGTTTCAGGTCGGAGCAGCTACCATAGCTTTTGCTGCTCTATGCGCCTTGCCTTTCGGATGATCACAGTTTATTTGATCTGTAGATCAACTTTTTGGGCTCTTAATGGCTCAAGAGATGCAAATGAGGGATTGAGAGTATTGCATGGGAATTGCATAGTTCATTTTTTTGATAATGTTTTAACTTTTAAGTTTTTTCAAATGAATGGTTAAGATTGAAAGTTACTTTTTGCATATTTCAATCTTAACCATTAAAAAGGAATTGCATCTCATGCAATACAAAAAATATTGCATGAGATCTCAATCCGTAAATGAGAGAGGGGAACAAAAATGAGAATTTCTTTTTATTATTATTAGATTATAAGTTTTTATTAAAATATAATATTTGAATCAGTCTAGTGTGATACAGTGTCGTTTTTGTGGAGTTAAGGGGGCTTCCCAAACAAGAATGGATGAAGGTACTAAATTGACAAAAATATTAAAATTATTGGACTAAAATGACAATTTTTAAATTTAATGTACTGAAATAACAATTACGTAGACTTAGCAGGTGTAAATTGTACTTTACGCTAATTTTTTTAATTGCACATGTATGATTAGAAACATGTTAGGATAATTTGCATGCTGTGAAATACGGTTACTTAACCTTGGAGTCAAGTTTGATTAAGAAAAGAAATTCAAAAGGTCACTTTAGCTTCATTGAAAGGGTTTTACCTGAGAGCTGAATCAGGCTTCTTGAGTGCACTCAAGTCCTAAATTTGCAGAAACAGTGCCCCTACTGCACTGTTTAATGTTTATGCTTTCTAATTATTGAAAATCTGATTATAAGAATGATGCACCAATATTCCAGTGAAGATGAATGTCATGTTTTAGTAAAATATGTATTTTGATAATCCATGATTGCTCGATAACTAATCACTATTTATTTTTATTTGCATGTGCTATCTCTGATGACATGAACTATTGAATCCTTTGGGAATATTTGTTGAATCGGTGAACTATAGTCTACTAGATTTTAAGAGACTGATTTAGTTTAGATTGGATTGGTGCCTAACATCTTTCTATCCAATAACTTAGCCCCTAAACCTACTCTTTGTGGATGTTAGATTAGTTTGTAATCCTTTTTGCTTTCTTAAATAGATTGTAACTAGGGCACAAGGACTTGTAAATTTTTTGTTTTAGATTGTAACTAGGACCAAATCCTTGTAACTTTCTTATTTCGGAAAATTCATTTTATGATTCCCATTATCAATAAAAGAAGGGAAATGATTCTTTCACACCGTGTGTGAAAGAACTGTTTCACACCATCACTAAAAGACAAACCGGTTATTCCTGGTTTGCTATTCCAATTTCCACTATCCTTGTAACCAAACACCCATTATTTCTGAAAATTTCACTCTCTCTCCTCCCGAATGCTCTGCTCTGCTCTCTCCTCCCGAATTTTCTGCTCCTCCTCTCCCTGATCTGTCCTCATGAAGCCATGGATCTCTTTCCCCCGAAGTTTATTCCTCTATTAAAGTTTGAAGTTTGAAAGAGTTAGGGTTTAAAAGTGTTGATTTGAGATCTGATTTGGGTTTAAAGATTTGGGTTTTATTTGGGTTTGGGAATAACAAAGTTTTGATGTTTGAAGTTGGGGTTTGATTGTATTTGAT
The DNA here is from genome assembly GCA_907173295.1 of Fagus sylvatica. Lineage (NCBI taxonomy): Eukaryota > Viridiplantae > Streptophyta > Magnoliopsida > Fagales > Fagaceae > Fagus > Fagus sylvatica. The sequence goes on from OU015762.1 coordinate 42,299,926, forward strand.
TTTGTTAGGGTTTGGAAATAATAAAAGTTGAAGGTTTTGTTGGGTTTAATATTTTTTTGAGGGTTTGGTTGATTTTGGTTGAGATTGGAAATAATAAAGTTTGGTTTTTTTTTATTTTGAAGTGATTTTGGTTGGTTGAGATAAAAAATAATAAAATTGTTTCAAAGATGCCAAGAAACATGTTTAATAGATGCCAAGAAACATGACCAATTCGTATGAACATGTTTAAATGTTCATACAATTTTCTGGAAAATGTGGACAAAAACATGAAATTATGGACAAAAACATGAAATACACTTTCTGGGTTCACTTGAATGTTCATGAATGTTCATATGTAGACTCGAAATGTTTGTCCATAATTTCATGTTTTTGTCCACATTTTCCAGAAAATTATATGAACATTTTTTGGTTCACTTAAATGTTCATAAGTAGACTCGAAATTTTTGTCCATAATTTCATGTTTTTGTCCACATTTTCCAGAAAATTGTATGAACATTTCTGGGTTCACTTAAATGTTCATAAGTAGACTCGAAATTTTTGTCCATAATTTCATGTTTTTGTCCACATTTTCCAGAAAATTGTATGAACATTTCTGGGTTCACTTAAATGTTCATAAGTAGACTCGAAATTTTTGTCCATAATTTCATGTTTTTGTCCACATTTTCCAGAAAATTGTATGAACATTTAAACATGTTCATACGAATTGGTCATATTTTTTGGCATCTATTAAACATGTTTTTTAGCATCTTTGTAACAATTTTATCATTTTTTATCTCAACCAACCAAAATCACTTCAAAATAAAAAATAAAAAAAACCAAACTTTATTATTTCCAATGTAGACAATGGCAATAGGTTGCTCCTGGGTATTTGTTGAACAATGTCTAAAAATGTTTCCCATTGTGGTGAAATTTAGTTTCACCACAATTTGGGAAACATTTTTAGACATTCTTTTTTTATATCTTTCACAACAAGTAATGTGAAGATTCCAATGGCAATAGGTTGCTCCTGGTAACATTAAATATAAAAGAAACTCATGGGTAACCTAAAATATACGCAAATGTTTCCAACCAATTTCATCATTTCATTTATTTACTCCATTTACAAAAAAATAAAATATTGTTTCTGTTGACTACCTTTAATACAATCTCAAGTATAGAAAAAATAGAGCAACCAAAATTTTAAATACAAAAAGTATAAACGTATAGCAAAATACAAAAATAACAAATGTGTATCAAAACATAAAACTATATGCCGGTAAAGAATTGGGCAGCAACAAGCACGATAAAGAATTATCCAGTTTTAGCTTTGTACAGCTTTGGGCAGCAAGGAATTGTAATAGAATTCCAGCAGAATGCGTTGCCGAATTATTGGGCAATCAGCCTACAAAACATAAAAGACATTTAGAAATTATTGGTTAGTTGTTTTGACTTAAAATGAACGCATTAACGCATCATGAAATGAAGGTGTGGAAATCATACCTCTCCAAACTGTACTATCTTGTTTAAAAAAATCAAGGATTCCATGTATGTCAACATGAAAATCCCACAGTTGAAGTTGGAAAAATTGAGGCAAAAGTACATAAAAATCAATATTGATTAACATAATTTATGGAAATTTACTTCACTCAAAATTTAGATTCATAACATCCATAGAAACCAACATGTACCAACAACCTACGTAACATCCATAATATCCATAGAAAGTGTAGACAATTATCTTTAAGTTTGGACATTATTGTCCACATTTTCTGGAAAATAGTATTAACATTCAAGTGAACCCAGAAACCAACATAGCAACCAACAATTACATTTGAGTTATCAACCAACAACCAACATCTCAATTACATTTGAGTTATCAAAACACCAACAATCAACATAGCAACCAATATTTGCATTTGAATTATCAAAACACATTAAAAGAGAATATGACTTACTTACTTACATTAAAACAAGAAAATTTTGAAGCCAAATCATAAATTTCCATCTATGATTGATGAGAAATCCCTCAAGGCAGTACACTCAAATTTGTCTCAATATATTTGGGGTCATGATAGATATTGGTACTTACGCGTATTTATCTTGGTTTGGTATGTCATTCTTGTATTCTAGGAGCCATGTATGGACATCCTGATGGCCCAACTTCTCTATGCATATCTGCTCCAAAGCTTTTCTTTATGATGCAGGCAGCAGAAAGTAGTATCAGTGGGATTAACTAAGTTAATACTGGGTTAGCAAGAAAATTGAAATGAAAAACAAGTGTTTACCAATATTAGCGCCAAAGCTCTATGGGTCGCACTAGGTAAAGAATAAAAAAAATAGAAAACTTTTTCTAGGCAATCTACAACCAGCATAACAAAATGGCCACTGTGGCATTTTGGGACAAAAATCTGCATTAAGAAACACGAAAGGGTAGGTCATACACAGTTTTTTTCAGAATAGATATGTAACGACAGTTTTTGACAAAATGAAGTTGGAAAAGGTCTCTAATTACCCGGTTGCAATTTCTCGGCATTGCGCGTACCCAACTAGGGCGGAACACAGATTCTGGTCCAGGCTGGTCATCCTGAACGGGTTGTTTACCTTTTCTTGTTCTTTTGCCTCTTTGTGTTGAAGTTGACTAAGCTGAACCCAGGATCGTAGTCTGCATAAATCATAGTTAGTTATTTCGACAAAAGAGCTCGTTGTATTGACATCATTCATAGTGTAAAAGTATGAACAAGTATTTGCCAAGGTTGAAATTTTGTTATTTTACCCCGCCATGTACGCTTATTATAAAGTTTATGTACGATGGAGGGTGGCCGCTTTCAGTGAGTTTTTCCATAAGTACATCATTGAAAGTGTCCACTACCTACGTGTGTCACACTTGCTTAGTAAACAATGTGGAATTGTAAACTCATGTCTCAAATATGCAATAAAGAAATGATCTAAAATGCAAAATGAGTATGTAATTACCGCAGTGTATATCCACCTAGAACTTTCGTCCTGAGCTTGATAGCCTAACAATGATGACACATCTCGACCCGTGATCTCATATGTTTCGGTCGAGATTGCAACCTCATTGCTATCAACCCCGCTGGGCCTAGAAAATTTTAAACGTGTTATAAACCAGTATGAGGTAATATATCTAATCACTTCATAAATCATTAAATAATTGAAAGAAAGGAGTTGTTACAACCTTCTCCTAGTGGCCCGCCTTGTCGCAGACGACCATTTCTTCCTAAAATCAGCCAAGACAGCCTCGTCATGAGCTGTTGGCTGGTACAGGAAATGAGCATCCACCCACTGCTCATATGTGATTTTTAAACATGGAGTACATAAAGTTATTTCATATGTGATTTTTAAACAAAAAAAAGTTAAAGCATGAACCCAACATAAAGTAAACTTGCATTTCTTAATTACTTTATTGTTAAACAACACACGTACCTCATTTCTGACCGGTTCCGATTCGGGGGGCACTATTTGAACCTTCTTTTGGGCTCGTGTTTTCGCCGCCCTTGTATACCTCACAGTAGTAGCCCCCTTCGATGGTGAACTCACCAAATCCACCACAGCTGCAGCTGCCTCCCCTTCATTGTCCCGCTTTGATGGTGAGCTTGCCAAGTCCACCATGGCTGCCTTGGCCTTCTTTTTGGCAGGTTTGCCTCTCTTCACAGCCTTGGACGGTGAGCTTGGCAAGTCCACAATGGGGGTTTGAATGGGCAGCTGGGTTTGAATGGGTGGCTGGTTTTGTTTTAAGTTTTGTGAGGGTGGGGGCTGGTTTTGCTGAATAGTGGGGTTAGACTCTAACACTATGGCCACCAGACCCTTCACACGGTTCAGCTCATCCTCTAAGCGCTTAACATGGCGTTCTACAGCTTCCCGTTTAGTCATCTCAGCTTGGAGCTCTAGCTGCCATTGGTTGGACAGCGTTTGAGTTGTATTGCTTGGTCCAGCCCCATTATTCCTTAATATGGCTGTGTGCGAACTGCCATGGGTTTCTTGCAAGGTCTCCATGGCTGTTTGTACCACGGATTCCTGTTGCTCCCATGGCATCGCTACAAGCACGGACAGCACCTGCAAATTGCACTATATGAATTAGAACAATGAAATACTAACATACAACATCTTTATAAGAAACTAACATTGATATTAAATTAGTACGCAACTTTAGTGTAAGATACTTACATTGGCACTGTTACTAAAGGCCTCCATTGCCTTCTTACTAAACATTCTTTGGTGGGTCCATGCTAAGAATCTTGGGAAAGGTTGGTTAATTTCAGCATTCTTCTGACCAATCCCCAAGTGCTCGCATGCCCATATCTGCATAAATGATGACATCAATGGTAAGTTTAAGAATAAAACAAAATTTAGAATGGTTGTGGAGTAAACAATGAGGATAAAATTTTTTTTACCTGAAGCAAGGCAGTGCAACCTTGAATGTGCAAGTTGCCTCTAGCTTTTTTCGCTTGCTTCGATGCAGCTGTGCAGTTTAAACCACTAACCAAGAACTCATACACTGCCTTCCCCCATGCATATCTACCTAGGTTGGCTCTATCATCAAGCAATGGTAGGAGGTTTGTGGTTGACTTTTTGGGAGGTGGTAGGAAACAAAAAATAGCTTAAGACTAGGGCAATATACAACCTAACCCTATCTGGGACTTTTATGGAAGGTTTGGTGAGCAATGTCACCAATTTAGTCCTGTTCTGGTGAAGTTGTCTTCAAATGGGTATTTAACAATTTCTCCACCAGAGACCCCCCAGAATGAGACTGGTTGCAATCAATTGGCTCCCCCCTCACAGGCAACCCCAATATAAGGGCAACGTCATATAGGGTGAAGGGTATGAGCCTATCACCCACTTGGAATGCACGTTCATCGACATTCCAACTTGCAAGCATCACTTCAAGCATTCGTCCACTGGCCTCGATGTTGCAGTGGAGATTCAACAACCACCCAAATGGAGTGGTTTGCAGCTGCCTCTTACATTGTTCAGATAGGCTCTTGTTAACGTCCATCAACTTGCTGACAATGCAATGATGGCGAATACGGGGTTGAACTTTTGGGTTGCCTGCGGGTGTGTTGACATCAATACTCGCCATTGCCTTGGCCACATGCAAAATGGAAATCCATAGAATTAGAATATTTCATAAAATCATTGATCATTAAAAGAAACAACAAGATATAGAGGATAGATGCTAACAATGGAAAAAGGTAACTTCCCATATTCCATCCATAAACACATCAATAAGGCCTAGTTGTTTAAGCTTAAAATGCTTGCTTATTTTCACCTTCAGCTTATGTACAACTTTTGGAAGCCTCACTTTTTCAAAAAAAAAAAAAAAAGTACTTTTACACAACTTATTTTTTAAACAAATTGAGTCGGTAAGAATAAGCTCATCCAAAGACACTATGTCTTGAAGCCAGCATGTCACACAAGCATTTAAGTCATACAAAATTTTTTTTTTTTTTTTTAAGTTACACAAGGACCCAATAACAAAGTTAAGACTTGAACCAACAAGTAAACCAAGTTTCAGAACCCTCCTGTCCTTGACCTTTTTATTACAATGAGGATAATATCATATTTGAACCAAACTCATGTTAAAGCTCTTGATTAACAGGTTTAAAGAACTTGAAGATAAATCATCATTATATGTTTAAATGCCTGATAAATAATCTAGACAAGACAAGGATTAAAAAAGTATGCCAATTCAAGCACTATTGTACAGAAAATGTGAAAATTGTCCAGAATACCCTTAAATTGTCCAGAAAATCCTCACATTGTCCACACTTAGCTAACATGAACAAACATTCAGATAAATTGGATAATACAAGTACATAACTACATATATAGTATTATTTTGGGTGACATATACAAACATACATACATGCATACATAGGTACTATATATATAACAAAGCCTAGCATGCAGGTAGTCTTAGTAAATACATGCTGACCCTTTAATCACAGTTTAAACATGTGGCCATTCAAAACATATTTGTCACATTCAAGTCAACCTATGACACACACACAAAAAAAAAAAAAAAAAAAAAAAACAGATGTCATTCCATAAAGTACTTTGTTAAACTCAGCCTACCTTGGCTCACTTTAAAAGCTATTGTAATAATTTTGTATAATGCATATGCCATTATTATAATTTAAACACACACACACTAGATAGACTAACATACATTTTCAGTCAATATGTTTGCTTTCATCAATTAAATTAGTTAAAGGATATTTATAATAAATATATCCATGCTTTGGCAACCCCACCACAACATAATGCAGCTAAGAAGATTCTATGCCCACTCACATACTAAAATTCAAGGACACCCAGTAGACCAATTATCTGGAATACGTGTCAACAACTAGAGCAAGTCATTGTTCTAGAATCTAAGTCACAGAGACGGTATTACCCAGCTGGCTATATTAAATTATCATGTGGCTATGGCTCCTGTTGATCTGAGATTAATAATGAGAGAGAGAGAGAGAGAGAGAGAGAAGATGTGGTTTATCTGTTCAAATAATTGTATAAGCTGGGAAAAAAAAAATTAACTTTATATGTAAATATGATAGAAGTCCAAGTGGGAGACAATTTACCCTGCCCCAGTTAGCACAACAGCCTATAACACAGTTAATTACAGACAGTTCAGCTCTGAGGCTTTGTAGTTGAACCAAACATGGACCCATTTCCTGGCAAACCAGACCTGATGTTCCAGCCTTGTAGATGCATAGGTTCCTAAATGAATTCTCTTGAAGAGTATCCAGTCAAACAGTTGCATTCATAGGCTACATGTCCCTACCAAGTTACCATGCAATGGATTTTTTTTTTTTGGGTTCAAATAACAAATAAGCAGAATTCATTTGAAACTTTTCAATGAAATTAAGGAAGTTGCATTTCAAGGTTCCAACTTCCAACTTCCAACTAACCACATACACTTACATGTCCAACCAAGTTACCATGCAATGGATTTCTTGGGTTCAAATAACAAATAAGCAGAATTCATTTTCAATCTAGCAAGACCAACATCCCTGGATTTAGCTCCTTCTTTCATTCAATCAATATGTGCCTAAGACTCTAACTTTAACTATAAATGGATTCATTCCATGGACCATGAAAATTTGTTTTCAACTCATAAAGTACAAATTTTACATCACAACTGTACTGTAATACAGATAATAATCCAAAAGAATCAGATAAATAAAGCTAATGTAAATTCCGAAACAGATTGGATGAAAGAAGTGAAAAACTCATATAAATGCAGCACTCAAGCACTAATTACCTTGATGAGTACATTGCAAAAATGGCAAGCAGACAAAATATACATAAAACCCTAAGATTGTCCACAAAACCCTAAGATTGTCCACACTTAGCTAATTCGTCAACCAAAGTCAAAATATTTCACAATCTTAGTCCAATCATAGTATCAACTCACAGAAAATTTAAAATCACAGAAGAAAATAGAAATGTAAACTAACCTTTCTCTTTGGTAGGAGGTTTCTTAGTTCCTTGTACTATTGTGTCTACAGGTGCAAGGGAATGGGTCACGTTAGGGAAGTTTGAGTGTTTAAGAGGAGTGGACTTTGTTCTTGGGGATGTTTGCAAAAGGAAACCGTGAAGAGAGGAAGAGGAAAGACTGTCAGATAGCACGGTTCAGTTTCAATTTCAGTTTGGAAGAGAGAGAAGAGCGGGCGTCGTGTTGAGGAAGCTTGGGTTTGACATGCAACTGTGTAAAAACGACGCCGTTTTGGGGACCACTTTCCCCCCAAAAGCCCAACACTGCACCATTTTGAGGACCACTTTCCTCCCAAAAGCCCAACACGACGCCGTTTTAAGGACCAAGTTTCCTACCAAATTTCCCACGTTGGACCGGCCCATTCTTTCTTTCTTTTTTGGTTTCTTTCTTATTTTGGTTTGGTTTCAGTGGATTAATGGGTTTGGGCTTTTTTTGCAACCTCAGATATTAATGTATGTATTAAAATTTAAGTAATTAAATATTTAATCAATTAAATTAATTTACATGTAAATATTAATCAATAAATTACCAGAAAAATGTACATATTAATGAATAAAATAGTTATTAAACTATTTTAAATTAAAAAAAAAAAAAAAAAAAGGAAGACAAAATATATAATATCTGAAATTTAGTTAGGGGGGCAAAATTATAATTCGACACTAACATACATACATATAATAAGATCTAATAACTTTTTTATATTAAAATCAGTAAAGACAAAAAATTAAAAGATTATAATAAAAATATTTAAATTCCAAAAATATAAGTAGAACATTGAAATTGAGTAATTTAGATCTTAGGTATCAAAAAGTAACATTGATATTTTATGTAATGTAATTATACAAACTAAGGTATTAAAAACGTATGTCATACAATGTTTTTGGTATTCGTGTTTACATTTGATAACCACATTGGTACTACGATTACATTTGAGTGACATATTTAAACAACAAATTGTAATGTTTTTCTACTAAGAATGCTTCATACAGTAATGCTCCATACAATACTATATAACTAAGAATGGTCTATACACTAGTACTACTTTGTTTTGGCTCACCATATATGTTTTTGAACAAACCCGTGTAGTTAAAGTATACGACAATATACTAATGGCCATCTTCTATGTGAAGAGCAAATCCGATCCAAACAGGAAAGTGTTGGATGACTAGAATGGTTCCAATCAACACCTGATCTATAGCGGATGGTATGCTTAGGGTTGATCCGAGGAAGAGACCAACACACGATCTATACCTTTCCTTGTATCTAACTATAACTTAACCATTGAATGTATGGGATATAATTGATGATGACGACACATGATAGGAGGTTATCCTAATGGGAAAGAGGTGGATGACTAGGATGACTAATGTTTTCCAATTATACCACACATAACTGAAAAAAAAATTGTTATGTTATTATTATTTTTGCTAAATTGCATTATATTACTTGTATAAGTTAAGAATACTTTCTAAAGTTCCATTTTTAATTGAAGTTTACGTTTTATCATTGTTAAAAAAAGTTATATATTGTAATGAAGAAATTCATAAATTAGTTAACAACAAATATTGATCTAACATATTCAACCATGATTATTACAATTTCTGAATCTAACATACGTAAAATACATTATTGTACATTTTTTTTAAATATTTTTTCGTTTTCTAATTTTCATAATATTTTTTTGACATATTTTAAAATTACAACTTCTGAATCTAACTTGTACATACTTTCTGAAGTCACATTTTCTTAATTTTTTTTTTTACGTTTTATGTCAATAATTATTAACTGTATTATTTGCAATATTTTTATTGATAATAATATTTGAATGAATATTTGCAATTTTTCTCAATAATTATTAAATGTATTATTAACAACCAAATCTTTATAACAAATTTAATGCAATTTTTCTCAATAATTATTAAATGTATCTTATACTAATGTTCTTTTTATAATACTAACATAAAATTGTGTTTATAACCACAAAAACAAACCATATAAAATGTATTCATAATCCTTGTATGAACTGTATTAATACCAGCAAAGTTTTTTAAACAACCTATGCAATTGCATAAAAAACCTGAATTGAGATCATGGATTTGCATGATTGCACCCATGCAATTGGCTTGAATGGTTAAGATTAAAAGTTTCAACATTCACTTTTAATCTCATCCATTAAATAAATAAATAAAATATTAAATCAACTTATCATGTTTTAATTTTACACACTTATCTAATCTAAATTTGCATTTACAATTGCACTAGCAATTTGTTATTACACGGCATATACTTCCTTTGAAGGAGCAGATTTTTTACACAGTACCACTTTAAATGCAAGTAGTCTTAGCTGGTTAAAAACACGGGTTGATGTGATCTTCTGAACACAAGGACATATCAATGTGGGTCCATTAAATAAAAAAAAAATATTAAATCAACTTATCATACTTACACGGCATATACTTCCTTGAGTTGATTTTTTACATAGTATCACTCTAACAGCTCAATCTTAGCTAGTTAACAAAACACAGGCTGATGTGATCTTCTGAACACAAGGACACGACAATCCCATCAGCTGAACTGTCCTTTTCTTGGAATTGCACGTCCCTACTGCTGCGTAACCTGTTGCTGTGTTCTTGGGCTAGAAGGTAGAGTCCTCAAATTATTTCAGCTACAAAACCCGATCTTCCTTCTTCTTCTTCTTAGCAGTCTGCCTCTACGTTTTCTTCATCTTTCTTCCATTCTTAATTCAGGTTAGCTGTCTTTGGGTTGGCAGAGAGCATTAAATGCTTACAAGACTTCTCAATCTCACTCCATCTCCTCTGCGTGTTAGGTGTCTGAACAGTGGGATGTGATTTTGTTACTGGGCTGTGACCAAATTTGTTGCTTGCTGTGACCGAAATTTAGTGAGGGTGCTGTTTGTTTTCAATTTTCCTCTTTATTTGTTCAACTTTATTCATCCTTCAGAGCTCGGTATGCTATCTCTCTCTCTCTCTCTCTCTCTTTGTTCTTGATTTAATTCCTCAATTAACCTTAATTAATATTCAAAACCCTAATTACATCATATTCAAATTAAATCATATTGAAAATTTTAATATTCAAAACCCTAATTATGATTTATTCAACTTAAATAATATTCAAACCCCTAAGCTTTTTGACATAAACTAATATATTATATGATTTTTTAATAACCTAATATATTATATGAATTTTTAATACCTTTGCAGCAAAGATGTCTTCCTCGTCAGTAAATAGTGCAATTAGAGATGGGCTGAGATTTAGAAATATAGACTGTGGTTGTGGCAAAAGAGCATCGGTTAGGATTTTGGAATCAAGTTTAGACAAAAACAAATTGTATTATTGTTGTGCTGCCAACCGATGCAATTTCTTTTCTTGGTGTTTGCCCATCAACCAACGAGCTGGCTGTGAAAGAATGGATGAGGTATCACAAGCAACAAGTTCTAAATCCATGGTTGATGCATCACAATTGCTTGATGCACACAACTATTACTGGACTTGCATCAACTTCAATCAGAGATGCGTGGCTTGCGTGATATGGTCCAACCAGTACATAAATAAAGAAAACTTCTTAACGAAATTCGTAATTAAAAAAAAATAAAGAAAACTTCTATTAAAGAGATTTACAAATCTATTTATATTAACATATAATTTAAATTTTTATTGATTTAATGAATTATGTATGAAATAAGTGTATTAAGGAAAAATAATAATGCATTAATCATTTATATAAACTTATTTATTTTTAAGAAAATATGCTTCAGATATACTTTGATTTAATGAGTTACATATTGTATAAGAGTAATTTAAGGGAAAAAAATTATGTATCAATCATTTACATAAATGTAATACAATTTAACAAACAAAAATAAAAATCCAAGGGGGAATTAATTAAATTTTATACCTAAATTAATAATTTTTATAAAAAAAAAATACAAGAGGGAGAGATAAAATTGTAAAAGCCAGGGGAGCCATAACCCCCCTCTCCCTGTCTCAAAAGAAGATTATAAATTAAAAAAATATTATATAGAAAGTTAATAAAATTTAATAGAAATTTAAATATTAGAAAAATACCTCATTTAAATTGTCGCTTTAGGTCCAAAAATGCATTGAATGTCAATAAACTAGCCAAATGCACACCTAGTACACTGAATATTAAAAAAAGAAGAAGAAAAAAAGCACATCTAGTATCCTGAGGTATGCATTGATTAATTTACATTTTTTTTTTATACTTTTGATTAATTAATATTGGTATGTAAAATTTTTATAAATAGAACCAAAATTAGATCTGAAAATGGAAAGAAAAAATAAAAGAAAAAAAATATTTGACTTTTATAGCGGACTCATAGTATATATATAAGATTGAGTTTTAATTAAAATAAAAAAATTTGGTAGTTAATTAGAAAAAATTAAATTGAATAAATAATTTTTTTATCCTAAATATTTAATGAAAGTAATATTTAAAACTTATTGAAAAATTGATAATACATATATTGTATCATACGAGGCATACTTGGCAATAATAACACTAGCCCACGAGGGTACATAGCTCAATTAGTTCGGGACGTAATGTTTGATTTGGGGTCCCAATTCGACACCCCTCACTACCTTTCCTTGGGGATTGAGGGTTTTCTGAAGAGGAGTATTATTTTTTTTTTTTTGATGAGTTTGTTGTAATATATATATATATATTATATGTTTGTAGTACTAGTAGGTACTTAGAAAGGATAAATCAAAACTATTTCCTGAACTTTGGGTGAAAATCAAACAAATCCCTTGATTTATAATTTGAAATTAGAAGCCTTGAACTTTGAGAATTACTCAAATTGATTCTTATGTTTAAATCTCTATGGATAAATGAATTAAAAAAATGAAATTAAACATAATTTTAATAAAAGTTTTCAAAATTGTTTTTTTTTTTAATTAAAAAAATATATTCTTAAATAAATTTTTAACATAAACTAGCATCTTCAGTCTTCACACGCGCGAAGCGCTTATTCAGAGGTTCTTGCTTTTTTTAATAAGAAAATACCATGTATTTTTTTATATTTTTTATTCAAACTTTTGTCAGCGGAAGTTGAAAATTTCTCAGAGGCCTTTTTTGATGCAACTTTTTAAATTATCAAATTTTGGGTTAATGTATTTGTACAATAATATTTCGATAACCACACTGATTTACTTTCTTATAAATAAAAAAGCTATCTATTTAAATAACCACACCACACCACAACCATAATTGAATTGTTTATTCACGAAAATGGTCAAACACTTTTTTTTTATGATTTTTGTGGGGATAATTTTTTAAATTAATTTTCCCTAGTCTTTTTATTTTTTTAATTAAAATTTCTCATCTTTCGTTTTGTGGTTCCTTAGAAATTCGATCATTTTAAATTAATTTACGATAGCTTTCAACAGTTGAGTTGTTGTTTGCAGAATGGTGAAGATCCTAATTCAAGGTTTTTTATCCAACCAAATGGTATTTGCACATCAAGTGAAGAATATAAGCGCCATATATCTAATTTTCTCCCATTTATATCTTCAATCTTGACCAAACTCCACCATATAGGAAACAATTAATGTTCACAATCTTTAAACAAAAGACGGAAACTTCTTGGCAAGCATATCAATGATATTATATCATATGAAATTTGGCACCTAAAGTGAACCACGATGTCCTTAGTTTAAATCCTGCAAATAAACTAAGAATCATGAAAATACAAAGAAAGCTTTGTGATAGAGAAGATGAGAAAAGCTTATTTGATTTTTTTTAACATTGTGTTTGTTAGATTGTTGTTAAAAAATCAAATATATAGTCACATAAACATAAAAATGTTATGAATTGATGGCAATTTGTCTTATACGGCATTTTAGTCACGCCCCTCATTGCCAATCACAAATTGGCTTCGCTGTTAATCTTCGTCTATATCTATGCCTGATGCAATACCGCAAATCAATTGTCTTTTAACTGTTGCATTTCGGCCTTCTAAGTGCAGTAAGTCATAACCAATTATAAAAAGCTTAGGCTTTACAAAGAAGTTTCCTCATATATAAATATGGGTGCCGCGTTTGTAACAAACAGAATATATCAATACATGTAATTAAACTCAAAGATATATCATAGTGGATGTGGATGAACAGTTGAATGAAAGAAGTTTATTATAGTTCATAAAAGAAAAAAAGAAAAAAAAAGTTTATTATAACATTATTTCATCTTCCGTTTTCTTTCTCTTGTCTTATTAATTCCTTTTATTTTATAGCAAAAAAATATAAACAACAGCTCGAAGAAAAGAGACCAATCAGGAGTCACTTAAAATGACCTTTAGCCGTCATCTGGTACTACTCTCCAGTGGGGTGTTGACTTTTAATCCATAATAAGCCCTAGTTTGAGAGCTGCTGTGTTATTGGGATTGAGGGATTCTATAAGACTTCCTACCAGGTAAGCCTCTATCTTCTCCTCAAACTTCTTGTTTTTCTTCCTTTCTTTTGCTTTGCCAAAACACTAGTAGGGAAGTGTAAGGTTTAGTGGCTTATGCTACTTTATGTGCAACTGCAAGCATCATCTGTAATTGGGTTTCTGAGTTCTTGAAATATACATCGATTAAGAATTATAAGTAGGTATCTTATTGTGGAGAAAAATTTAACTAGGAGCTTTATTAATTGATGATTCTTGAATTTACTGGCTTCTTTATTGATTTTGTTTTATGTCATCTCAACCAAATTGTACATGTTATGGTAGATTGAGGAACGACATATTGGCAATGCATAAGGTACACCCACCAGTTTTTTTAGTGTATTATATGAGGTTTTTGGTTTGTTATGTGACATTGACACCAGTTTAGTCTTCTTTTATATTGACTAATTGGATTCAAATCATATGTGGGGTTTGGATCAATAGGTGTTTTAAGAGCTAAAGCTGTATCCACACTCTTGCTAGTGGAGGCTGTGAATGTGAGGTTGATGTTAGGCAGAATGTTTCCATTGACATCACATAGACAAAGTTCTTTGTGGTAAAGGAAGCTTTATGGTTGAGACAAAGTCCATGTTTTAGTCATATCTACTGGTAGATCTGGGTCTTTGTAAAATTCACATGCCAGATATCTACGTAGTGAGAGGAAATTATTAGTTTTCATAACTTTAGTTGGAGTTCATAAGCTTCATAGGAATATACCTTGAAGATTTTTGGTCTGTTGGATTGAAGAACTTATTTGTTTGTTTGAAGGGCCTTTTGTTATTTGTTCTGTTCTTTCTTCATTGGCTTATAGAATTTAAAATTCAGGGAATAATCATGGATCTTTGTCTGAATAGACTGAATTCTTGAGTTGATGCTGTCTTGTTGTGACAGGCCACTGCTGTGTATAAATCTGCTTAAATAGCTTCAGCTGTGTTTTTTCCTTCTCCCCCATATTTCTCATGGGGCCGACCTATTTTCACTAGTTTATGATATGTACCATAAATTATTTCGATGGTTTTATTAGAGCTATGAGTTCTGTTTTTCAGACATCAATTCCTATCATCGATTTGAAAACATTTTTATAGCATGTTTATTTGCATCATCTAAAATTTGGAAAGTTGTTGTGACATTCAGGAGATCTATGGACCTGGAAAATACCCTATGTTGTATTGGTGATCTGAGTACCATGTTTCTTATCTGAACTATATTGATTTGTTTCCTACACAATTTGGCTTCTTCACAACTTTAGTATCTCAACTTAATGACTTGTGGTTGCATCAAATGAAATGTCTGTTACATGGGGGTCAGAATTTTATAGAAATATTTGAGGGTTTTTGCTTTCCAAGATACAGAGTATGGAATCTTATTAAGTTGTAGTAAGTGCTGATTATGTACATACACAGAGCAACCCTTGCACTTGATCACCTGGTTTGACTTGTAAACATTCACAAATTACTGCTGAATAAGCACTGCAATTTTTAAAACTTTTCATATAAGGCAGAAGCAAAATAGAGAAGAAAGTTCCACATTATAATAGTCCTTCCAAAAACCCTGTATATCAACAAATACCAATTACAGATTATGCTTGCAGTTTGAACCTTTGGCTCCATTCTATAAAGACCTTAAAGTTTGAAACCTGTCTTTGAAATGTTGGCTGTTATACAAAATGGAAATCCTTTTGGAATCGGAAAAACTTTACTATCAGTCAAAGGGAATCCAAATTGCTGCATTTGATCAATCATAATGATGTCTTAATTGCTATTGAAGCCCTTATAGAGCAATTCTTCATAGGACATTGTTATGGTGGGACTCATCATTCATGTGAGAGGAAGGAGTACCGCATCACTGTATTCCGGGAGTATTGAATAATTACTCGTTATGGAAAATTATTAATTAATTTTCCATTATTAATGATGTCAAAGCCTGACATATTTTGAAATACTCAAGGGTGTCATATATGTTCAACTTACCTTCTTTTTCCCTAATTTTCTTCTTCTATGCTTTCTCAAATTTTGCAGCCTGAGGCTATTATAATAATTCTTCCGAATCTGTTTATCGAATCATTGCAGACTGTATGGATCCTTTGTGTGAATATTAAGAAGCTAGGATTATTGTTTTGATATTAAAAACAATCTGTGATATTTGGATTAGATATCAAAACCAATCCCATCAAAATTTCGGCACCATGATATACTTATGAACATAAACCAATCCCATTTGCAAGAAATTGAATTAACCTGCATATCTTATTAACAGATACTAAATAGTCATCTTTCTGCAACACCCCTGAAGAACTAGAATACAGTGGAATGGATTCTGAGACAGTAGTGCATAATGGCGGTTGCCACTGCAGGAAAGTCAGATGGCGTGTCCGAGCTCCCACCAGTGTTGTTGCTTGGGATTGCAACTGTTCTGACTGCTTCATGAGGGCTAACACCCACTTCATTGTCCCTGCTGAAAGGTTTGAGCTTCTCGGAGATTCCAAACAGTTTCTTACAACTTACACCTTTGGCACTCATACAGCAAAACACACATTTTGCAATGTTTGTGGCATTACTTCATTTTATTTTCCACGATCAAACCCAGATGGAGTTGCAATTACATTCAGGTGTGTTGATCCTGGAACATTAACCCATGTTGAGGTTAAGAATTTCGATGGAAGAAATTGGGAAAGCTCATTTGATAAGATTGACATAGGTTCACTTTCAAAGGTGCAAAAATCTGCCAACTGAAGGGCCGAAATGATATCCATCAAAATGTATTTAAGTCAGTTTGATTCCGAACACAACACAAGCTGCCAATATAAACAATGAAAATAAATGGGAAGTTGATGCCATTTGTTAGTTTCTGAATTTTAGTGAAAATGATAATTTGGGATTTGTGTTTTTGGACTCTCCTTCATGGAATACACAGTATATACTACACCTCTTATTCCGTCATTCTGTTTTTGATGCATTGCATGCTCCATGTCTCCCCTAGTAATGAACAGCTGAATACTTAGCACGTTATGACATTCTATTCAACATGCGTGACTGCTTACTCAAATCATTGTGCATGCACCTTACTATAATTGCATTATCTTAGCTCTGGCACCTTACTTCTTTAACATCAAACGCTTATCATACATGCTTTACATATTGGGAAGACACTGCCTTTGTGCATGGCTACCTATACCTCTCCAACATGGCTCAAGCACATTATGCATTAATTCAATATGACATTGACCTTCCACTGCATTGAAGTATAAAGGTTTCATTTCATTTAAGGCGTATTTTCAAGGACCTTGTGGTTTGGAGTTGTAATTACTGGAAGCAAGGGCCAAGGCACCAACATTGTCTCACACAACGTGGGAGGTGAGTCTAAGGCCACATGGAGATCATTGGTAGTAACGGTCATGGTGCGATTTTCGGCCTCTGTGCTAGATTGGACTACATCGATTTGCTTCTTAACACTCTAAGAGATAAGGTGGCTGCCAAGAAAGATGTCAAAGCCGGTGGTGGACCAACGATTGTCAAGACTGCTGGCCTAGTCAACGTCATAAGAGGGCAGTAAGGTGAAGGGAGCTAGAGAAAGATAAGTCATGATCAATTGTCCCTTTGAGGTAGCGTAACATCCTTTTAGCGGAAATTCAGTGAGTGGAACTAGGTGATGAGTGCATTAATTGACATATATAATTAACCGAGAACGCAATATCAGGACAAGTAAGAGTGCAATATTGAAGTGCACCAATAATTTGCCAATACTTGGTGCCATTGGGAAGTGGGGTGCCTTCATGTTGCGAGAGCATGGAACTAGAGGCAATTGGGGTGGAAGATAGCTTCGCACCAACCATATGTGCATGATGGAGATGCTCAAAGATGTACTTGGATTGTGAGATATGAAGTCCATGAGAGTCTTGCACTACATGAATGCCTAGAAAATATGACAGTTCACCCAAGTCTTTTAATGGAAACTCAAATTGAAGATGCATGATCCCAATTAGCAGGTGTGATGAATGAGTGCCAGTAACTAAGATGTCATCAACGTAAATAAGCACATACAAATGAATAGTGGAACGATGGGATGTAAATAGCGAGGCATCAACTAAAAATTCAACAAACCCTAAATGGACAAGAGACTGGTGAAGACTAGTGAACTAGACATAAAGAGCTTGCTTGAAGCCATGAGGGTGTGGGTTCAATCCCCCTCATACAAATTAAATTAAGAATTTATGCCTTAGATAAAAGATTAGCCTAGAAAGCTGGAACTGATAGATATGTATGTCATATTGAATTACATAAAATACAAATCACTATATAATTTTATTTAAAGACATTTGATAGTCATACATCCAAATTATATTATAGGGTGAAATACTCAAAATAACCTATAAAAATAGGTCAAATTAGTGCACCTTTAATATCCACTTTCAAATTATATTAATTTCACCTCCATATACATTGCATTTTGTGAGATAATTAAAATCAAAATACTGAAGAAAATTCTTAAAAAAAAAAAATGGAGACTTGTGTGTAGAGAGAGAAAGAGGGAGGCAATTTTTTAATAAAAGAAATTGGAGACTTGAGTTATATATATATATATATATATATATATATATATATATAGAGAGAGAGAGAGAGAGAGAGAGAGAGAGAGAGAGAGAGAGAGAGAGAGAGATTTAAAAAAATTTGTAATCAACTATGGTTTTTCGAATTTTTTAATTTTTTTTTTAGTTATTACGTGATTTAAGGAATCACTCCGTGTAATGAAAACGTAACCAAACAACCTAATAGTTATTCCTTAAGAATAGCTATTACGTTACAGGACCTATTACAGTGTACCAAACATACTTGATTTGTGATGACTTTGGATAAAAAAATGATTGAAACCTGCAACATTCACGTACATAACACTTTTCTTCGTCATTGGGGATTGGGATATTGAGTATATTAAATGATACAAAATGGGGTTTCTCCCAAGGAAAGTGGCTCAATGAAATTGTAGAATTGTTTTTTCTAGTTTTAGAAAGTAGCCACCATTTGGATCACGAGTATGCGTTTCGCAACAAATTTGTGTGTAAAGTTAAGACTAAAAGTCAACTTTTGGCCCCCTAACTTAGTAGGTGTTTTCATTTTGGCTCCCTAACTAGTTTTAGCTATCAAATTGCACCTTTCGTTCATCTCCATTAGAAGTCCCCCGTTAAGTGCCTGGTTGGACAGCTGACGTGTTATCTGATGTACCAATTTCGACACGTCATCAAAAAAATAATAATTAAGTAGATATTAAATAGGTCTGTTACACACTTTTAACCCAAATTAGGTTTCACTTTCACAAATCCACGATAGTATTGCTGCCTCCCTTTTTATTTTTTTCACTTCACATCACATACTAGATTAAGCAACAAAACAATTTTCAGACCTCTAAAAAGAAAGAAAAGATTGTTGTATTTCTTTCTTTCTTTTCAATTAATGAATATTATAGTTTTTACTCGAAAAGAAGACCCCAAAAAAATCATTTCCAATGCGATCGTTAAGACCTATGGCAATCATCAATTGTTTGAAAGGGTCCAAGGGTTTGAGGATGAGAACAAATGAAGCCTCCCAGAAGTTTTGCTAAAACTCGAATAAAACTATTGAAATAACTTCCTCAATTTTTCAACAGATTGTTCTGCTCTTTTATTGGTGGGCTCAAGGACAAGTGCATATCTAAAATCTAGAGGGTAAAAAATGCCATTAACGAAATGATTCAAGAGATGAAACCAAGTAAAAACACGAGATGTGCTCTAGAAGCACTCCCAGATTAATCCAACTTTTGATCATTGTTATTCTCCATAGTTGGCGGTGGTGCGATGCGGTAGATACGTGAAAGTGAAACCTTTGTGAATTAAAACAACCCCATTTCACGTATTAATATCTACTTTTTTTTATTTAATTTTTTTTTAATGACATGTCAAAATTGGTCACATAGATGACACGTTAGCTGTCCAACTAGGCACTTAATTGGGGGCTTCTAACAAAGATAAACGGAAGGTGCAATTTGATAGCTAAAAAGAGTTAGAGACCAAAATGAAAAGTTTTAAAATTAGAGGACCAAAATAAAAATATCCCCTAAGTTAAGGGGTCAGAAGTTGACTTAAGTCTAAAGTTAATACCTCAAGTGGTTTCGAATCTAGGCTTGGAATTGCCACTCAAAGTCTCAAACCTTGCGCTTTTAGACCTTCAAATCTTGATAATACCGAACACAATTTGGCCCAAATGAGGTATTGTTTGAAAGCTTGTGATGCCAGTTTTCCCTTCTTCCCAAGCTTGAAGCTCGGTGTTTTCTATTTTAGGAAACTAAGAGTGCAAAAATGTGGTAACTCATGCACATTTGATAAAAAAATAAAAAATTCCACGTTTCCTTGTTTTGGTTAGTTAAAAGTGGTCATATGGAACTCTCTTACTCAGGAACTTTCAAATTTAATGTTGTCTAATGGACTTTTGAATGACATGTCCTTGCCTCAACCTGACATTTTTTTTTTCTTCTTCTTGATTTTACATTATCTTACTCGATTTAAATCCAATTTCGGCCAGCGATGTGTCAAACTAAGGAAATTGCTTGCTCTTCATGATCGCTTTAGGATGGTTGGATTTTTGGCCAAACTTGGTTAAGCATGGTAAAATTTGGTAAAACTGATATTTGCTCTAAATTCTAGATATTTCTCTATTGAATGGCCCATTGGAAGTAAATACGTTCGATTTACTTTGTAAAGGTTCAGGTACCATTTTTTGATCAAACGATATTCTTCGAGTGCCCAGTTTATGGTAAATTATTATCAATTTTACAAAAATTTAGAGGGATAAAATGAAATGTAATATTAACGTTTCAAAAACATGCACAAAAAAAATTCATAATAAATAAATAAATGAAATGTGATATTGTCAGATGTGCCAATATGAGGGATTCTATTTCAATCATCAAACACTATATTATTCAGCAAAAATAAATTAATAAAGCATCAAACACTATAAGGCTTTTAGGTTCCGTAAATATTCTTTCATATTATCTACATCTTATACTACCCAAATGTAGATAATATTGTCCACAAATTGTGGACGGGACATTCGACGAAAAAGGATGACTCGATGTTTTGCCCTTTATCCCCCCAAAAAGGTTTGAATCCTCATTCGTAAATTTGAACATATTAACAAATTGAGAATATTATTTACATTTTAAATAATATAAAATAATTGAGTGAAATGGTGATGTGAAAATATCAAAACCTTTTAAGTAAGAGATTATGCGTGACTTGCTCAGTTGCTCTCATAGCAAGTAGATGGAAAGTGGTCATTATATTCAGGAAAGGAAAGCATAACCCATTTGGTATCATATTTGAAACATGGAGGCAAACCCATCATAGTAAAGTAACCCTGGATAAGTTTTACAGTATGGTTATATATCATTTAAAAAATCGATTTATATTCCCAATTTATATGGAAACGATTATGCTAAGTGGGAAGCAATTCTTTTCCTTTGAAATGCCAATGTCAGTATCCCTAATGGTCACTAGTTCAAGACCTTTTAGGGTCATCTATCCAATGCAAAATCTTGCATCTATCATGGTACACGTGGCTAGTAGGGTACTAATGTACTATGTGTTACTGTCACCATAAAATTGGTCAAGATGCGCGTATCTATGGAACGTTGGTCTGAACACCCAAGGCTATAAAAAAAAAAATGTCGAATCACCGTTATGAGGACTAGACACATGCCTCATGTCATGTGGGCTACAAGCCTACAAGACGTAGTTCTCTCTCACTATTTCATAAAAGCAGCACATGTGACATGGGTTTGGTTATCCAAATAACTACATAATCTCCAAAAGATAAATGTTCATAACCAAATAAAATAAAAATACTCCCAATCACTCCATACATTGTTGAATATTATATACTAGGAAAAAAAAATTACACTTTTGATACTTCGAGTTTGGGGGCTTTTTCATTTGGTCCCTTAAATTTGAGAATTTTCATTTTGGTCCACCAAATTTGATTAGTTTTCAAAATGCTTTCTAAATTTAAAAACTAATCTAACTTGGTGGACCAAGATAAAAAATCTCAAAGTTAAGAGACCAAAATGAAAACAACCCCAAACTTTAAGGATCAAAGGTGTACTTTAGTCAAAATACTAGTATCTCTCAACGTATTTTTATAACTCAAGAGAGAGAGACACACACACAAAACCACAAAAAGTCCAACATCCCGCTTACTAACCTGTGATCCGTACTATTCATCCTACAACCACCAACACACTCAAGTAAGAATAGCATAGTGTGTAAATTATATAACGATGGATGTAAAAACAAGAGTTAATATTTTCAGAATAAAAATAAAGGGTGAATTATAATCAAACCCTCGAGATATGGTGAAATTACACTTGTTATATCCGATTTTTAAGAAATAACACTCCACCCCCAAATGATTAAAATAATAAACACACTCCCCTAGAATGATCAAACTAATTGACACTTCATCCCCAAAATAATTCAAAAAATGCATAAGGTCAATTATTTTGATAATTTGGAGGTAGAGTACCATTTCTTGAAAATTGGATATAACGAGTGTAATTTCGTCATACCTCGAGGGAATCAATGTAATTTGTCTAAAAATAATCAATTTATAATGAACCTTTGTACACAGGATATATATATATATATATAAGACTAAATTACACTTTTGACTTTTAAAGTTTGAAGTTGTTTTCATTTTGATCCCATAAGTTTGATCATTTTCGTTTTGATCCATCAAGTTTGATACTATTTTCAAATGGTCCTTTAATTTTGAGATTTTCCATTTTGGTCTATTAAGTTTGTTTCTGTTTTCAAACTAGTCATTCACGTCCATCTTCGTTTTCATTTTGATCCATCAAGTTTGATTATGTTTTCAAATTGGTCCTTCATGTCCATCTTCGTTTTCATTTTGGCTCATCAAGTTTGATTTTGTTCTTAGATTGGAATGACCATTTTGAAAACGAAATCAAACTTGATGGACCAAAATAAAAATTTTCAAACTTAAGTGACCATTTTGAAAACTAATCAACCTTGGTGGACCAAAATGAAAAATCTCAAACTTAAGAGACCAAAATGAAAACAACCCTAAAATTTAAGGATACAAAATGAAATTTAGTATATATAGAAAAAGGGAAAGTTAGTCTTCTACAATATTTATAAAGGAATTTATAAGTGCCAAAAACTTTATAGTTCTTTGCCCACTAGGCATTTGGCCTAGTGGTGCAAGGAAATTCCTTCCCCCATTTGGCAGAGGTTCGAATCCCCTTTGTCCTCCCCAAATAGTGTGTGCGTGTGTGTAATGTAAATTTCTACCTCAAGATCAAAAAAAAAAAAAAAAAACTTTATAGTTCTTTGGCATTATTTGGTTTCTATTATGAAAAGAACCACGATTCAAATCTCTTTCCCCACTTGCTAACAGGTGTGTGAACTGTGAAGTCATGTCCATGAAAGTAGAGATGAAGTTAGGAACCTCTTACCAAACCTGGTAGCTCATCGAATCCATATATAGATAACATCTCAATGGTGCTTGATTTTTTCTTCAAAACATTCAAATAAACAAGCTGCCATATGGTGGTTGACACCATTCGCTTCTTTGAAGCACGATTTCAGGCAACCTATAGAAATATAATAAATTTCATGTACAGAACGGTTCGTAGAGATGCACTTGACAAAATTCTTAATAATACACTTCCCCTGATCAGTGCTTTCGGGCTCATATTTCTGTTTATAAGCTTCAACTTCAATTTCTAAGCAATTGTATTGTCGGCCATGAACATAATCAAAATGAAAGGGAAGAGTAAAGCGGGTGGGAAGTGAAGAAGGATTGAGATAGAGAGACGCAAGATCATTAGCATGTACTTCAAATATTATAAGCATAACGAACTCCATCATCACCATCATACGATTTCTCATATGTCTGCTAGTCATTGGTTGTTCTCCAACTCTATGCACTTTCTAATTTGGAAGATAAACACCAAGTACTCCAACTTATTAAGAATAACCCCTTTCTTCTTCGATCACAATTAAATGGCTTCACACCAAGTTGTTATTTTTATACCAATATATCTTTAAAAATAAATTCAATGAAGAGTTGTTTAAAAAAAGGATAAAATATTATGGCAAAAATATACTTTTGGTCCCCAAATTTAACGGGTGTTTTCATTTTGGTCCTTTTGTTTTCAAAAGTTTCATTTTAGTCCTTGAGTTTTCGACAAAATCTCATTTATAACCTTACCGTCATCTAACTAACAGAAATGCTGACATGTCTAATAGAAATGCTGACGTGGCTAACAGATTGCTTATGTGGCATTTATTTATAATAAAAAATATTTAAATATTATTTAAAAATCCACGTCACGCTTAAATGGAAAAAAAAATAAAAATAAAAATGCCATGTCACATTTAATTTTTTTCATTTTCTTTATTTTATCTTTTTCCTTTTACAATTTCCTATTTCCTCACTTTCTCGGCAATTCCAACAAACATAAATTTCTTTGCTCCCACTACAACAAAATACACCTATTACAACAAGAGTTATTACAACAAAAATGATTATTGTGGTAATACACGTACTATTACATCAATTCATTAGATTTCGTTGTAAGAGTTACTTAAAAACTGGTAATTTATTACTTCAAAAATAAGTTGTTGTAATAGGTTGTAAAATATCGTTGCAATAAATCATTATGTAATATATTGTGATGAAGTTAGTAGTTGAAGCAATAGTTATGAATATTACAACAAGACGTTTTGTTGCAATAGGAAAAATATGATATTACAACAAGACGCTTTGTTGCAATAGGAAAAATATAATATTACAACAAGACGTTTTGTTGCAATAGAAAAAATATGATATTACAAACAAGACGCTTTGTTGCAATAAGAAAAATATTATATGAGAATATGAGAATAGGGTGTGATTTTCCCGCCAAATTCTTGTGGACTT
Organism: Fagus sylvatica; assembly: GCA_907173295.1. Lineage (NCBI taxonomy): Eukaryota > Viridiplantae > Streptophyta > Magnoliopsida > Fagales > Fagaceae > Fagus > Fagus sylvatica. The sequence goes on from OU015762.1 coordinate 42,324,857, forward strand.
ATTGATGTAGTTTTGAACATCTATAGCTAGGGCGTACAAAATGATATTTATGCTACGTCACATTCTTCTAGAACTCATGATGTTTTATAACATGTTGATAAACCTTAAAATGTGGAGGAATGGGGTTCAACATGTGGAAAACCTAAATGTAATGATAATGGAAAAATATAAAAGATAAAGGATTGAGAGAGAGATGAAAGAGATAATGGAGGCTAGGGTTCTTTCACGTGGTTCGGCTATGTGAGCCTACGTCCACAGGATGTAGCCAATGGGCTGCATCTTTATTATATTCTCTATGTATGATATTTTGGATGATTACAATGTGTTATAAGGTGTTTTATTTATACATAGAACTACTAACACAACTCTTATATTTAACCTATGTGAGATTCCTTAATATTCCCCCTCAAACTCAATGTGTAATTTTTTAATGTAGCATTTGAGTTTGATAACAAAAGAATAGCTCAAATATCTTGACTCAACTTGGCTTGGCTCATATCTCGACTCAATGGCTCGGATCTCGGCTCGGTGGCTTGGATTTTGGCTTGGGGACTACGATCTTGGCTTGGCTTGGCTTGGTCGGATCATTGCTCGATGGCTCGGATCACAGCTCAGTTGCTCAGAGGCTCGGATCTTGAAATGGTCTTGGCTCGGGATCTCAACTCAGTGACTCGATGGCTTGACTTGATCTCGGCTCATAAAATTAAAAAGTATATCCCACATTTTTTTTTTTGAATTTTTGGAATTTTCAAATTGAAATTTTCAAAAATTTGTTTTTTTTTTTTTTTTTTTTTTTGAATATTGCAAAAAAAATAAATAAAAATAAAATGCAAACAAAACCTAAAATAAAATGGAGACAAATTTTTTTTTTTTTTCTTTTCTCACTAGTCTTTGCCAAGTTTTAACTCAATGTACAAAACAAATGTTGCGGGTCGCAGATCTGGATCGGGCGCACCATAGGTCGGGTAGGGCTGACGTGGCAGGAAGAAGATGAAGCGCATGTGGCGTGTGAGATAAGGGTATCGGACGACCAGAACTTTGGCCGGCGTGCCCATGCTCCGATTGCGCCGATATTTGCGACAGTGGACAGATCGGATGATAAACTCTTGAATGGTGGTGTTGGCTTTTTGATTCAGTGTTGGTAAGAGGTAGATCTGAAGCTAGTGGTCTTAGCGGCACGTGTGAAATTTTGGAGATCTGTCCGAATCTTCAAGCCGTGCGTGGTGGCGCGTTGATAGTCTAAATGGACTCTAGTTCCCGTCGTTTTCCCGATCTCTGGTTGGTCTACTGATCTATGCAATCAGATTTTTAGAAAAATGAGATTTGTAGTGAGGGTCTTTTGGATGGATCTTTTTTTTTTTTGAAATGCGGAAGCGGAAGGATCAAGTTGCTCGTTAGAGCTCTAAGACTCTGATACTATGTGGAAAACCTAAATTTAATGATAATGGAAAAATATAAAAGATAAAGGATTGAGAGAGAGATGGAAGAGATAATGGAGGCTAGGGTTTTTTCACGTGGTTCGGTTATGTGAACCTACGTCCACAGGATGTAACCAATGGGCTACATATTTATTATATTCTTTCTGTATGATATTTTGGATGATTACAATGCGTTGTGAGGTGTCATATTTATACATAGGACTATTAACACAACTCTTATATCTAACCTATGCGGGATTCCTTAATACAAAAACCTTAAAATGTTTAATTAAGCTCTTCATGCCAAGCATTGGCAACTGATCACAATGCCCAACTCTTTACTGTCTCTAATGCCAATTATTTTCCTAATTGCTCTTTTTAAAGGCCCGCATCCCATCTCATTCGTCATAAGCTTGGATAAGTTTGGCTCAAGCTAGAGAGATTATTCAAAAGGGTTCTCGATGGAGAATTGGAAGAGGAGACATGGTTCAAATTTGGAATGACAAATGGCTTCTGAGTTCTGACACCAACCATGCATAAGTTAATTTCTTCACCACGTGAACTCTTGGCAAGAGTGTATGTTAGTGATCTTATAAATCAGGATGCACATATGTGGAAGAATGATTTAGTTTAGCGAAAATTTTCTACCATGTGAGGGTACACTTATTAAGAATATTCTTTTTGTGTAATACAGTACCTGCGGAGAGACTAGGGCTTCGTTAAGTAATAAGATTGTCAAACAAATCGTATACTCCATACAATTTCATTAACTAATAAGATTAGGGTTAATTACAGTAAACCCACCTATGGTTTGGCCCGTTTTAACATTGCCTACCCGTGGTTTAAAACGTGTCACTTTACCTACCTGAGGTTAAAAACGTTAGCGGCCGTTACCCACCTAGCCCATTTCCATTAAAAGAAACAAATAAAGATGCAAAACATAAAAGAATTTGGATTCAAATCAACTTTTTCTCAGAAAAATGAAGAACATATGAAGAACATAAATTTCAAATAAAACTCAAAAAAGGCAAACCAAATAAAACTAAAAAGCTCAAATTTCTAAGATTGCTTTTCCTTGCTTGTTGAGTAATTAAATTCTCAATTCCCAAACAACACAGCAAAGAACAAAAAAAAAAATTAACACCAACACCAACAAGAAATTGAAGAAATTTTCCTAAAAACTCAAACCCCTACAGCAAAAATACTCAAATCCCAACACCAGAAAACCCAAACCCCAACACCAAAATCCAGAACTAGAGTACTTACAATACAACGAGTCTATGTAAATGCCCTTCATTTCCTTTGAAGCAATACAACAAACACAACAAGGGCAACACAAAAAAAAACAATTTGCGAGATTGATTCAAACAACATTCGCATCCACTGTACCATTCAACCCAAAAACAAAATCAAACAATCGCACACGGAGCTCCGCAACATGTCGTTGTGCCAGCACCTGAACCATCCTCCACTGCCACCACCATCGCTTTGATTTCCGAGGAGATCGCGGCGGTCAGAAAAGCCACTACCGAAAAGAAAACACGCAACATCAACCCAAGATTGGGATCCACCGCCATTCACCACCACCACCCCCAGATCTGCCTTCTTCTTCCTCTTCACGATCTGACCCACGCCTCACCACAGCTCGGCGCCAGATCTGCTTTCTTCTTCCTCTTCACGGTCTGATCCATGCCTTACCATGGCTCGGCGCGCTAGATCTGCCTTCGATGGCCTCCCTTTCTTCTTCCTTTTCACAATCTGACCCATCCTTTTCTCTCACTCTCTCACTACTTTCTCTCTCTAGCTACTTCTCTCTCTCTATTGATTTTGCTTTGGTTCCATTATTTGAGGCTTTGTGAGCTCCGAGCCTGGGTTTTGACAAAACCAACTTGTTATCAATGACCGCCACTTATGCTTGATCTAGAGTGAGTTTTATGTGAAACTATGTTCTTCAGTATGTGAAATTATGTTCTTCAATCTTTGGAAAAAAAATTTTTTAACTTGAATTCAGATCCAAAGCTTATAACCATAAAAAATCTCAAAGCTGCCCAGAAATCCGAGCAAGTTTTTTGAGTTAGAACCCTAAAAATTGATTGAAAATGTTGCTTTTATACTTGACTTGTTTTTCTAACAGAAATGGGCTAGGTGGGTAACGGCCGCTAATGTTTTTAACCTCAGGTAGGTAAAGTGACGTTTTAAACCACGGGTAGGCAATGTTAAAACGGGCCAAACCACAGGTGGGTTTACTGTAATTAACCCTAAGATTATTAAACGAATTTCAATTTTTTTTTTTTTTTTAAATAACCTTGGGTGTCCGGACCAGCATTTCGTAGATATGCACACCTCGACTAATTCCAAAAGGACACGTAACACCTTACTAGCCACATGTACTATAATAGAAATAAGGCTTTATCTTAGGTAGGTGACCTTAAGGGACTCAAACTAATAATCAATGGGGAGCACACTCAAGACCGGACCAGTTAAATTACCCCTCAGTATTACAATTGTGACGGCCGAAAAGAATATCTGAGTTAAAATATGCTCTAAAATTGAAAATATCATAAAAAAATACGAAGGGGTACTACAATTTCAGCAAACTAGGACAATCCAATTTTCCCTTAAAGAAATTACTGTTTGAACGCAGTTTTGTGAGAATAAGGCATATCAACTACAATGAGACCCGTCACCCGTGTTTTCGGGGGCCCAAATGGGCTCCAACGTCTCTCTCGACTACACGACGAAAGTAATTTTGTACTTGATTCAAATTTTACAAAACGCATCAGCTGCACTCATTTGCTAGTGTAGTGGCCAACTGGTCCATAATGGAAAATTAGGATCCAAAGAGACTATTATTTCTTAGAGTCAGAGTCAGCTGCTGTATACGGTTGAGAAAAATGATAAGGAAAACTTGAGCATATTTTCATAGTTAAGCCAAGATAATAGAATATGCATTGGAGAATCCCAAAGTTTACATGCGAACAGTTTTACAGGAAAAATTCTTTTACATTGAAATAACATATTACATTGAAACAAACAACGCCTAAAAACTTTTATTGGAAGTACTTCCAATGTTCCAGAAGCTCTGGTCAAACAGGGCCGCGGTCTCACACGGCCCAAATGATTATCACAGGAGGGGAAAATTAAAAGAGTAAAAAAGTGAATCTGCACCTTTATTAAAATAGCAAACATCTACTGCTCACTTCTTTGATAGCAATGCGCTGCATTGAGCCATAATCTTTGATGCCCTTGTAATGGAATCAGTCATATAGAAATTATCAATGGCAGGCCGGAATGCAGTCAAACTCAACTCCTGACTGTACTCAGGCTTCAATGAAGCTGAAAATGTTGCCGGTTCTCTCTCATCCATGTTTAAGAGGTTTGGCGCCACAGTCCTGATCCGGGATCGAATGGCACCAATTGAATCATAGGGCAACCTCACCCCTGCCACCTCGGACAGTGCTCGAATAATCTTCCAGTCATCCCTGGCATCACCAACTGTTGGAACTGCAGGCACCGTTTGTTGTGTGCACCCTTCCGTATTTTCATATGTCCCTTCCTTCTCACTGAATGCTGCTGCTGGAAGAATGACATTAGCGCGATACACACTCTGGTCCCCATGGTGCCCTTGATAAACCACAAAGGCATCAGACGGAACCTTTTCCAAGTTCACATCATCAGCACCCATCAGATACACGAATTTCGCAGACTCAATGCTATTTTCAGATTCGGGCACTAGTCCAAGGTCAAGTGCTGCAGCTTGGGCAGCATTAAGAAGCAATACGTTGAAACCATTCCAATCGGGTCTGACAACTTTTGCACTCTCTGCAATTTTTTCAACAGCAGAGAATATTGCATCCTTGTCCTTCCTCTCAAAAAGCCCTGCACCAACAATTATGGCTGGGTTCTTGGCATTCGCAAGGGCTGTGCAAAAGGGGTGACGACCCTCAGCAATTTCAATTAGTGTTTGAGGGCCTGTACCAAGATGCTGGTGATCATAGTTGAAATCAGTTGCAGGGCCAATGTAACCAACCTTAGCTTGGGTTGCACGAACCGTCTTTCGGATTCTGGCATTTACCATGGCAGCTTCAACCCTTGGCTGGCAATTTTGTTACCGAATATTAGACACCGTCATCCAGAATACTTAACACGTGATATTTACCAACTACCACAACAGATACCACCCTCCACCCATCCACAACCCCCCCACATTAAACAACTATAGAGGAATTATGGTTTAGCGATTTTTAGAAACATGGACTGAAATGGAAAAAGAGAAAAAGGGGCTGAGGGTGCCCAGATAGATGCTGATACTTTGCACAATGTAATAGTAGTATGAATATAAAGGCAATTTCAGTTAATGGAGAATTAGACCATATGCACCCCACTAATTGAATTAAAGATGTAGGAAATTACCTGGGTACCAACCAAAAGGAAGACGTCTGCTTTCTCAAGACCAGAAATTCCACTATTCATTAGATATCCTGATCGGAGATCAGCATTAGGGTTCGGACCATTTCCCTCGCACCATACATTATTTGACCCCATTTTGTTCAAGAAATCTTTCAGTGCCATCATGGATTCTGCATCAGACAGCTTACCAGCAATACCAACAATTTCCTCTGGTTTAACTTGAAGCGCTACCTCAGCAACCACAGCAAGAGCATCACGCCAGCTAACAGTCTTAAAACGCCCATCAGCACCACGAATCATAGGGTCATTTAGCCTCTGCCTCTTTAAACCGTCATAACAAAAACGAGTCTTGTCAGAGATCCATTCTTCATTTATGTCCTGCAACAAGTCAGAGCAGCTAGTTAAAAAGGTAGATCGACACATTAAAAGATGGTCAAAGACATCATATTTCTGACCAGAAGTTTCAAAAATTTACAAAAAGTTTTAACTTCTACATATAGCTCTAAGATTGTCCAAGGAGCACAAGATTACCAAGTTCTCTTCACTGTTTTAAATGCTACGTAAAAGATAATCAATGACCAACGACATCCTAAATAAATTAAGCATGTTGAAGTTAAACACAAAAAACATAAGATCATGGTCAAACATAAAGTCAAAGTCAGCTTCATTAACTCTTCAAGTTCCACAGTGGACATAAGAAACGAAGCAATTAGCAGTTGATCCAATTCACAAGTACGTCCAAAGTGCTGTATAAACCAAAATATCAGAACTGATCATGGACTTAAAGCACCAGTGAAAAAGCTATGACCCAAGCCAGTTATGGAACAAACCATATGCAAGCAGCAGTTACTACAATGCCCCCAGTGATTTTTTGGCTCCAAATTGATAGCTCCACAGGTTGCCAAACATCATAAACTTTTAGTTTGAAATAGTCCCTACTAGGCATATCTGATGTTATCAAGTAATTTTATAGGATCACCCTGTGCGGCATGGCTTATAGAGTTTATACAACTCAGTGTCATTCCAATACTAGATTGGAAATGCAATTGGCATACATTGAGGGTTGTGATGGCTTGAGATGGCAGTTGAAGCAGAGTGGGGTCTTTGACGTTAATTCATTTTCTATGGTCTTACGGGGCTCTTGTGAGGTGAAGTTCCCTCGGAAGGGCATTCTGTGTGTCAAAGCACCATGGAGGGTCTCTTTCTTTGTTTGGACAGCGGCCTGGGGAAAGCTCCTAACTTGTGATAATCTTATGAAGAGAGGGCATACTCAGTAGGGTGGTGTTGTATGTGTCAGTGTAGTGGAGAGACGGTGGATAACCTGTTGCTACATTGCTCTATTGTGGTTGGACTGTGAAATTTAGTTTTTGGCTCTTTAGGAATTGATTGGGTGGTACCGAGGAAGGTAGTGGGTCTTTTGTTTGGGTGGAGGAACTGGTTTGGAAAGCATTTTACTGATGTTTGGAACCTAGGCCCATTGTGTTTGACATGGACATTGCGGAGGGAACGTAATCGGCGTACGTTTGAGGACCTAGAGAGTTTTGAGAGTCATCTAGTTGAATCTTTTGCTACAACCTTTTTTGAGTGGTCTCGAGCGTGAGGTTTTACTTCTAGTCATTCCATTGTGGTCTTTATACACACTTTTCATTCTTTGTAATTCTTTCAAATTCTTTGTGTTCATGCTTTATGCACACTAAGTAGTCTTTTTTCAATAAAACTTATTACTTATGCAAAAATAAAATCAGAAATGTGAAAAAATAAAGATTGCATTTGTCTCAAAGGTCATAAAGCTCATGCAACACGAAACACTTTCTTTGGTAAGTAACATTAAACACAAATGCACCATGTATACAGAAAAAAAGATGTTCCAATCTTAGATTTGAATGGGAAAGGTTTTGTAACTGGGAATCCAAAAAAAAAAAAGGTAAAATATTGTTTTCGTCCTTAAAGTTTGCATGAAGTTTGTTTTTCATCCCTAAATTTTAAAAAATTTGTTTTACGTCCCTAACTATTGAAAGTGTTACACTTTCTATCCTTAAACTTTAAAAAATATTTTTTTTTCATCCCTAAACTATTGAACAAAGTTCGTTTTTCGTCCCTATTTTGTACCTAGACTATTAAAAAAATATCTTTAAAGAAGTTAAGGGACGAAAAAATGAACTTTTTTAAAGTTTACGGACGAAAAACGAACTCCATGCAAACTTAGGGACAAAAACAATATTTTAGCCCCAAAAAAATATCTTCAGACTACACAAAATATCAAAAGCTTCAAACTACACATAGAATAGGGTTTCATTCAGTAAATAATTAAACCTGGTAAGTTCTTAGAATCATAAAAGCAATAAAAATGAAAAATTGAGCATCAAGCTGCATTTCTTTTTGAATGGAGAAACTGGTTAGGGAAACGGAGAACTTTTTTTTTTTTTTTTGATAAGTAAGAGATTATTATTAATGAAAGAGAAAACTTTAAGCGCATAAAGCATGCACTCAAAGCAAGTTACAGAAACAAATCAGAATCATCAACAGCTAGAGAAGCTAAAAATTCTCCTACAGAGGGAGATGAAGTAAAACCCCATGCCTGAGACCAATCATACAAAACTTCTTAATGTGGGTTACGTGGAGGGAAAGGAACAATCATACTTTTAATGATGTGGAGGGATTGACCATGGAGCGGAAAACTTGTTTTTTGAGATTTTTATTTCAATGGTCTTAGGAGCCTTGGAGATATTAATATGAGTTCTATTGAAGATTTCTTAGACTCTCTTTTCAATTGCAATTATTCCATAAATGCAATTCTTAGGAGAGTGTTGTGTCATCCTGTGTCAATGACATTATCTCCTTCATTTCAATAAAAGTTTATTACTTATCCCAAAAATAAAAAACAGATAAACTCAATGCAATAAATTGATATGCAAGAAACATCTTATAGCTGAAAGATAAAACTAAAATATAACATCTGATTTCTTTAAAAAAAAAAAAAATGTCAAATATTAATCTTTTTCTTACTGCTAGGGTAAAAGTACAAAAATTATTACTCCATGTTTACTTTAGATGCTTAGTAAAAGAAAATAAAAATAGATACTCAACTCTACATGATAATATAAGGGCCAAAATTAATCATATATCATTGAGAAATTGGAATCCATGTCATCAAAAGATTTCCTGCGATTAGTATGGAATGAGTCAATCATCTACCATTTTGGTACCTTATTGAACAGTTCGAAACTGTTATGCCTTAAGAGTACCATTTAATTGGGTCAGAACCATCAACAGTCCCAAAAAAAAAAAGAATCATTTTACCAAAGTTCAATCAGAGACAAACATAATATAGAAATAGCTAATTGGCACATGGCAAATCTACTTGTCTGGACCTCTTATTTCATAAATCAGAAATGGCCTCATATATGTGATGAAAAGCTCAATTCTTAGGCTGCACAGCACATGTTTTGCAGAATGAAAGAGGGACTGATGCTTTTGCAAATACAACCAAGTAACACTCAAACAGATAACAAACATAACCTACAGTGTACTTAGAGTACCTCATTTAACCGTGGAAGGATGCGCAAGACCTCTGGACCTCTGCTATCAATTCGAATGTTGGATCCAACTGCGTCAGTAACATCAATGCTCTCTGTTCCCTTTAACTCCCAATTTCGGGCTTTAAATGCAAAAGGCTTTGAGGTAAGGGCTCCCACAGGACAGATATCTATCACATTTCCAGAAAGCTCACTTGTCATAAGTTTTTCAACATAGGTCCCAATTTCCTCGCCACTGCCACGACCTAACATGCCAAGATCCTGAACCCCAGCAACCTCTGTTGCAAACCTAACACACCTGTTTGACCAAAACAATGTTTACATCAGAACATTGTTAAGGCTCATGGAGCTACAAATAAACTGCATACACATTGTTTTCGAGAAAGAAAAAAAATAATTAAAACATTTCTTATTTGTTGTATGCTGGTCTTCAAACATATTATATGTTGATAATGTTCAATTACCAAGTCTCATAAGCCAAAAAAATATTGTCACGGAACCCACGGCTGAAGAAGTGATCACACAGTAACAAAACTGTGAAAGCAATCAAATTGAACTACCACCTATGAAGCACATGTACTCCTAAATGGTGGAGTACCCGTACCGGGCACATACCCGTACCTGATACGCCTGGGGTACTGCTGCATGAGTACCCCAGGAGTACCCAAATAAAAAATTCCAAAAAAAAAAAAAAAAAGTTGTACACTTCATCACATATGCATGAAATAGCTAGTATTCTTTCGCTAGTCTTACATCCAATTAAGCCTCAGGAACACTTATCTTTTATTTTATTTTGGTTTCAATGTCGAACACATCTTTTATTTACTCTTTTGGATCTTGGTTTGCACTCTAACGACCATTTAATGGTAATGGATATACTTTATTATCCATAATTGCTCTTAAATTCACATATGTTTAAAAATATATGCATAACAATATATAAAAAAACATGTATTTAATAAATACAGTACCCGTACCCTAATTTTTTAGGAACTGTCAAACCGCCGTACCATAACCAGTACCCGAAAACGTACCCATGCTTCTTAGACTGCCACTTAGTGGACTCACAAATTAGATAGATTAAAATGGAGCTTCTACAGATACAAACATTCCTCACCTAAGCAACAAAAAAAATGCCACCAAAATAATATTGTGGAAGTAATTCAAAAAACGAACTTTTCTTCATTCAACTAACACTCCAACTGGGTCATATCAATATTGTTGCTCCAAGAAAAACTAGTATCTAGATACATTTTCATTTTTGGATGGTAAACAATTGGCATTTAGAAGAAAAGTATTTTGCACTATCTATAGATAAAAAAAGAGATGAAATGCGTGCTTCTGACCTTGTACATTGAATGCACCTAGTCATGACAGTCTTCACCAGAGGACCAAGATTCTTATCCACCACCGATCGCTTCACTTCAGTAAACCGACCACGATCAGATCCAAAAGCCATAGACTGATCCTGAAGATCACATTCTCCACCCTGATCACAGATTGGACAATCCAACGGATGATTCATCAGCAAAAATTCCATCACTCCTTCCCGCGCCTTCTTGGCCAACGGTGTATCCGTCTTAATTTTCATCCCTAAAAACCAAAAACACTCTCTAATGAGTCACAAAAACAATCATCCAAAGTAAATTAATTATTCACCATTCAAAATAAATGAAGTTTTGTTATTTGAGCTATAATGAATGTAAATTTGAAGAGAAAACGAACCGACCAGGAAGAGCGGGCATGGCGCAGGAGGCAACAGGCTTGGGGGACTTCTCGACCTCGACGAGGCACATGCGGCAGTTCCCAGCGATGGAGAGGCGGCTATGGTAGCAAAACCGAGGGATATCCACGCCGGCAACCTCGCAAGCCTGGAGGACAGTCATGCCCTTTGGGATTTTCACAGGGTATCCATCGACGAACACCTCGATCGCTTCGTCCGGGTTAGTGAATTCGATTCGAGCACCGCCGACTGGGGGCTTTGGTGGCGGAGGGGGATCAGGGGTGGAGTCAGGCTGGGCCTGGGCGGAGGAGGTCTCCGGGGTTGAGACTATGGTTCGGAAGAAATGAAGGGGTCTAGGGTTTTGGGAGAGTTTTGAAGCAGTGGGTCTGATGAGCTTTGAGGCGAGCATACCCAACCCCATTTTGTTTTGTTTTGATTCTCAGAGATCTGTGTGTGTATATGGTTTGAGGAAATGGTAGCTAAGGCGTAGATTTGCAACGCTTCTTTCTTTCAAACCAGAAAATGATTTTTGATGGGTCTACTGTTCATTCCTCGGGTTTAACCGACCCTGTTTGTGGCTTCGGCTGTGTTGTGCTGTGCTGTTGTGAGCCTAATTTCAATTTTTTTCGATTAAGGGCCCATTTTGGCCCACGTTCTTCTTTGAAGACCCTATGCTTGTGAGTTTTTAATGGAATCGATAATTCATATATGAATGGAAACCTTTTTTTTTTAGTGTGTTTGAAAGTATGAATGGAAACAAAATAAATACAAAATTTTACTAATTTTTTTTTCCCTCAAAATATGTATTTTACCTCAATTTTATTATGTGTATGGATGGAGAGAGAGGAGAGTGGGATGGTTTAATAAATTTTGTTTGAATTTTTTTTTTTTCTTTTTCTTTTTTGGAGGAGAGGGTTTCTAGAAACTTGAAGGAAGAGAGGAGAGGAGTGGTTCTACTTATATTAAAAAAAATTAAATTAAATTATCAATTTTGCTCTTATAATGTCAATTTATATCTATTTCTTTAAAATTAGCAAACGAGTGTCATAATTGTCAATTTATATGACCACTATCCTCTCCTCCTCTCTCACTACTTAATTATAAAACATCGAAACAAGGTGGAGTATTTATTCTCATTTTCCCTTAATTTTTAAAACATCCAAATAAAGGGAATGGGTTCCCCTTAACTCTCCCTGAGTCTCCCTTTTTACCCTCCACCCTCTTCTCCCTCTAAATTTTCAAACATATGAAGGAGGTAATGTTCCTTCCACTTTTTGGAAGAATGCTTAGGAGCGAACAGAATGTACATTCCCTCGTAGTCATTCCATTCTCTCCTATTAAACTTCCAAATATGAGAATAGATGGAATATTCTTTAAAAATATTATTTTCAATACATTTCATTCCTCTACTTTCCCTTTTCCAAACTGACTGTAAGTTTGTAAGAAGCTATTTGACAAAAACGTGGAAGGAATGGAGAAAAGCTTCAAAAATGGTGCGACTCAAAATAAACTTATGCTACTTTACCAATATTGTGAACCAATTGTGGCTCATTCTTTAGCCCGCATGGCTTTAGCAAATGAAAATGATAAATTTCTATCTTTCTTTTCAAAAAAAAAAAAAAAGCACAAAATTTCTAGGCAATTTTTTTCAAGTAGATGTCCAAAAGGGTTGGATTGAATGAGGAAATCAACAAAAATTAGACCAAGAAGTGGATTAATTACCTAAGGGTTTCTTTCTCCTTTATAGAGCCTCCTCTCTACTTTTAAGTTTTATTTGTTTTTCTATCCAAAAAAAAAAGTTATGTGTTTTAATTATTTATTTAATGGATAAAAGTGAAATGGGTTACGACTTACGACTATGTAACAAAAATAATCTTAGGTAGATAAAGTGATACTTTCCAAACCACATATAGACAAAATGTAGTTGCCTCCCACGAATGGGTTATGGGTAATTATCCCTTAAATAAATTATTAATATTTTTTTGTAATTCCTTTTATATATACATATATATATATATATATATATATATACAACACTATAAAAAATTATAAAAAAAAAAAAAAATCAATCCACGAATTGATAAACATGTTTTTTGAATACTTAAGACTCATTCAATGTTATTTTAATAAGAGTTGAATGATCATAACAAACCAACCACCCAATTGAAATATTTGATATTTTACCAATTTTCATGTTACTAATTAATTAATTAATCTATTTTTAATGTTTTAAGTAAAAAAATAATAATAATAATAATAAGATGATCCATAGGTTGACCCAAACCCAATTACGACTCAAACCTGATCCAACCCAACCCATTGCCTGGTTTAAGTGCTATATTTTTTTTCTAATCCAAATGATATGAACACAAATCCCAAATAGATATACAAACTAAGCTGGCATGAAAGAAATAGGAAAAACCTATCGAAATATTTGCTACGTTCAAAACAATCAAAGCTCAGTACCTGTTGAGAGGATAAAATGGGATCAAGATTAGGTGCAATACTTAATTGGACGACCAAGATGAAAAGTTGTTATTGCAACTTTCAGTCTCATCAGTCCAAAAAGTATTGCTAACCATGTCTTGATCCGATAAAATGTGCTGCATTTCCATTTAGGGAACTCCAATTACTATTCTAATATTAATAACAATACAAGCTTCAATGTCACTAACTCAGGTGAAATTCAAAGAGTAATGCTAGGAACACTACCAACTTTACAACAATTTCTTTATAAACTGATGTGTCATTGATATGGCACTATGCCATGTCATCAATTAAAATATCAAATTAACAAGTCACCATTAACATTAATAAAATCATTAAAATTATAAAATCACCCAAATAATACAAATCCCACCCGTCTCTTATGAAACCCATCCTCCATCCCCTCACCGCCGGCACAAAAGGGTATCTATGTTCAGGTGATATTCGGTAATTTACAGAAACCACAACCGCCTTGATCGTTGGAATGCTCTTAAGTGGGTTTATGTTGAATCCTTTGAGATCAAGGATGTCAAAACACTTCGAGGAGAACACTTGTAAAGGTTATAAAAAATTTGCAATTGAAAACTCTACAAAGACGAGGATTGTGATTGCTGACACCAAAGATTCACATATTAGGGATCGCAAGGGATTCTCTTTGCAACCTTATTTTAGGGTCACCTGCTGGAAAAGTATATTAAAAACTAAGAGCAGTATCCGCTAGATGGGCAGATTGTTTATGAAATTGTTAGATTTGAAGTCTTTTTAAGATGGATTTTTGATGTGTTTCTTTGAAATTGTTAGATTTGAAGTCTTTCCTGAGGGATGGATTTTTTATAAAAAAATTTATTCTTCCGCTTCAGTCCATTTTTTTTTTTTTTTTTTTGGATTTGCTGATTGATAAGAGTGTTGTGGATCTTGGAGGTTGCGCAGTGGGTGGGCTCCGGCGGTGAGGGGATGGGCAAGGGTTTCATATGAGATTGTTGAAATTTTTATTATTTGTGTGATTTTATTAATATTAATGATGATCTGTTTATCTGATAATTTAGTTGATGATGTGGTATAGTGTCACATCAATGACAGTTTGTAAAGAAATTGTAATAAAATTGGTAAGGTCCCTAACATTACTCAAATTCAAATAGCACAAGGATGAAGCTCAAATAATGCAACATCCCCGCAAATATCTAAAAACTATAACAAATTAATCAATGGATCAATTCCTCTATTTTATCATTGTATTTCCATACAAGCATGTTTAAAAAATTTACAAGAATTAAACCTTGTCAGTCTCGCTTCAAGGCTTTTGTGATGAAGGCTTGCGTAAGTACTATTGCAAGGTATGCCAAGACTGTGAGGGCGATACCACCAAGCAAAACAAGACGGTCATAAGTAGCATTCTGGACTTCATAGACCCGGAGCCCAATTGCATTCCAGTTGCTCTCCGTCCAAACAGGGTCAACCATCCCCATTGGATCAGAGGAATTTGGGGGCAATACAATCCAATCTCCAGAATCAAACTTCAACCTTGTTGAATAGGCTGGAACATACCTGTAATGATCAACCATATGCCTTAAAACTTGAGAAAATAATTCTTCCAGAGTCTTCAGTAATACATAATTATGGTTAAACGTGGATCTATAATGCAAGTCATCTTGTTAAGCCAATGACAAAATGGAAAGCTTCAATCAAGGCATGCTACCCACTACACTGGCTATGAAGGACAATAAAGCACAAAGAGCTTGGTATATGATGTCATCAAGAGATGGCCAAATCTACAGAAGATTTGCATTTAAAGGGAATTGAAGAACAGACTACCATTTATCGTTTAAATTCACTTGGAGGGTTAGAGACAATTTCAAATTAACATATTACACCAAAGTTGTGTCCAGCACAGGCTTCATTTAAGGTTCCATTAAATTTTCTGTCTTCAACATAAAACAGATCAGCTAAAGAGAACGAACCTAATAAGGCTGCCAATGAGCTGGGCCAATCCAAGATTTATCATATTTAAGCTTGGCTTATTAAAAATTCGAGCTCGATTCAAACTCATTTCGAGCTTTAAAGCTTGAAAGTGGTTCAACATAGGGTAGTTGAGCTCATAATCTACTTGATGAGCCCAAAAGTTGTAAAATGCATTGCCATAATAACAAACCCATAACTTAAAAGGTTGAAGACTACTATCATGGCATGCCTAAATGTCAAAGTTGAAAACTAGGACTGCTTATTTATAGCCAAATTTGACCAAAATGAAGAAGAAGAAAATGGTGCCTAGTAGGACACTACCAGTGAGAATGAGAGCTTAAATAAGTTAAAAGAACATCTTAATGATAGGACAAACCATGATAGGGAAGTCCCATCAATCTTAATGGGACCTTATTCATTTTCAACTATATTGGGATTATTCAGACAACAGGATATTTCAATGGATATAAGGATTCTTATACAAACATTACAAAGTGAAAAATATGAATTGAGAACTTTATTTATAATAAAGATAGACATTCAATTTTTACCCATATCAACCATTCAAAACTCAAGTAAAGATATAAATATTAGCTCCACCAACTCGAACCAAATTTAGATGATGTATTTTTTTATTGTTTACAGATTAACCAATATATACGAAACTAGGTGAGGCATTGATGGGGCAATGCCAAGACTGTTTGTGTCTTAATATCAAGCTTGTTAATGAGCTGAATGAACTGGTTCACATCTCTACTTAATATTAAGCTTGTTAATTCACATTATTATTTACCAAGCAATAATGAATACTGCTATTATTTATTCGTTACCCTACCCCATAATGGCTATTTCCTTGGCTTGACTTTGGGTAACTTTGTTTCAGACTTTACTCTAACCACTCAATACTGCCATTATTTATGCATGAAAATATAGGGTCATGGGCCTTTGTAGGTTGGACAAAGTTTAATCCAGCATTCTTATGAATTACATAGTAATATTGTGAAAGTGAAATACCTGGTTGTAGAGATAACGCAAACTCCCTTTCCATCTGTTTCTGCCCTAACACAAACTTCACCTTTGTTTCTGCAACCTTTTGCGCAAGTGGAGCTAGAATTCTCCCTGGGAACAGATGTTCTGTCAGCCAAAAAATTCCACAAGAATCTGGAGACATCATCTACATAACCAAGATAAGGTGTGGAGGAAGGTTCATCTTGGATAACACCAACATAATGGCTTGGGCAGGTATTGGTGGGTGATATATAGTTCTTCACCAACTCGCAAGAAAGACCCGGATCACAGTCCAATAGACAACCCATAAGTGCTTGAACTAGTGAGACATTCACATTGATAGCAGTTAAAGCTGAACTGCTTAAATTTTTATTGTCACTCGCAAGTATGTAAAGGGTGCGGGCAACAAGGGAAGCCGCAGCCACTATAGCAGACGAGTTTATATTTGCTGCACCAAAAACATGAATGAGAAAGAAATAGAGATCTGGTATAGCAGTGTAACACAGGATACGTTAATCATAGAAGAACAGAAGCAGCCAAGAACAAAAACTAACTCACACATATCATCAAGGTGGCTATGGTAGAACTTGTTGCTGAAGACACTATTAAAATCTTCCAACACAACCCCGGAAGTGAGAGAATTCTGTTAAGGAAGAGGAGAGGGAGGGGGAGGGGGGGGTGAGGAAGCAGCCAACAACCATTAGAGTTCCATGTAACCAACTATTTGTTACAACTTTTAAGTAATAAAATTCTATTAAGAAAAAAGGGGAGGGGGTGCATAGGCCTAGTACAAGGGAAGTGCACAAGAGACATGTAGAAAAAACTATAAAAAATAAAAATAAAAACCCTAAGATCTACTCTAAAACAATCCAAAAAGGAGGAAGAAAGAAGCCCCTTATTGCTCTCATTCAATTAATGTGATTTCAAAGATAATTATTTAATAAAACGCAATGATACTTATGTTCCACGAAAAGCCTACCATTTCTCTCTCCAAATACTGCAATATGCATAAAGGTACAAAATTTCACACATCACCACTTTGATGTTTTGAAGCCACCTCTCCAACATGCCAAAAGATTCCTCGGCAAATTAGGCATAGCCCAAAAAATCCAGAATATAGAGAAATACTTACCAAGGGTCCTAGCAGTAGCACAATATAGAAAATGATTAACCATTTCCTCACATGCTTTGCACATAAAGCACCAATCAATAATGATTTTCTTGTGGTACTTGAGGTTATCCACTATTAAGATCTTACCTTGTACCATTTGTCCAATTGGGGAAGAAAAAAAACACCTCCCCTCCCATCCATTCCCCTCCTATCAATTCACCCGCATAATGTTAACTATTTACCTAAACTTAATTTGCAATTTTAAGTTTTTAACACACTAGGGAATACCTAGTTTCATTTCTTGCTGAACTTTTTCTTGTCACCATTATTGTATATAAATATTTTTTTTTGATAGGTAATAAGAATTTTATTGAATCTGAAAAAAACCTCCCATTATTGTAAAAGAAATTCTTCATTCGTTCTAATTTGAGTTCATGGATTCAAGACCCATGGGGTGCATGTGTACTTACCAAAAGAAAAAAATAAAAAATAAAAAAAGAAGAAGAATGAAACATGGATCACAAGATTCTGAACACAATATGTAGTTCCAATAACAGAACATCTAGTAACCAATACACGGTAAATTGGTATTGTTGACCCATCAACATATTAATTATTTATAACAACAAAATACAGGAACCAGATGGCAAGGTGGAAAATAAACAGACACTCTTCTTTCTTAATTCTTTCTTAATATAATGTGAGGTCTTTGTTTCCAAGAAAATCAAAGCAGATACTTTGTACCATCTATGTTCTTATCCCCCACAACACAAAAAAAAAACTAAATAACTAAATAAGAGAAAAAGAAAAACAGTAAAGCTGTGGATGGAAAAAGAAAACAAGGATTTCAAGTGTACTGTCCAAAACCTTTCTCAGGAATGCCATCAAGGACGATGGAGGTATTCCAGGATTTGAAGCATTTGCTGTCGAGCTGATTATGTGTTCAGATTTCAGTGAATCTTGAGCTCGCTTTAAGGCATCCAATGTGTCATTTGTGGCAGATGTAGCCTACAAGAACCAACATCTAAATTATAGGGTGTAGGCAATAAAGGCATTCTGACCACCAAGGATGATCTTGGAATCAAAGAAATCATGTAGCTTGTATGTACAATTATATAATATGCACAATATAAACTCCACTGTATTTTAAAGGCTCCAGTTTTTCAAAAATGTGACTGTTCCTCTCATGCCATATGTACCACATAACGGCGATTCAAATGCATCCACAACCTGATATTCACCTTCGTATCTAACCTTAATCATCACTCCAATGACTAGTTTTAAGGTTGTTGACTTTTTTCCAATGTCATTCTACTGTTCCGGATATCAAAAACACCACATACAGATATCATTTGCACCATAAAAAGAATTGGGATTGGAGCATGTATTAACATAAAGTACTCTTACAAATTTTACTAAAATTAACGACTTTTCCATCCTTCTGCAGTTTTAGTAAATCAATAGATACATTTTTGGTGGACATCAACTGACCTGATTAGTAACTTCAAGTAACTAAAAAACATTAGTGTGCACCACCTTCACCTTGGTCATTGACATCCCAACTGAACTGCAACTAAACCACTGCCCCACCATTACCCCTTCCCCATAAAAAATTTCTGGCAAACTCACAGCTAACCTTTTTTCAGTAAGTCCCCACTGCTAACCTATTCCACTTCCACATCTAGCACCCTATTGTTGTGTTGCATATGCAAATGACCAACAGTGCATGATATGTTGCAGTGACATTTGAGAATATACATAACAAGAACTTCGAGAATCCAAAGGAAAGATGCATAAGTGCAGTCACATAAAACTCAATATATGAAACTCACAGAATAAATGAGTACAAATTTCTCACCCCTGCTGTATGAGCATAAAACTCATTAACCCCTTGATTTAAGCCTTTCCCGATAGATCCAATTTCAATGACCTGTGATAACATAATCCAATGATCCAAAAGTCAGCATCTTGATAAATTTATTTCAAGACTAGAATAAGCAAAATCTAGATGAGTCACAGGTCATCCCATTATCTATTTTAACACAAAACTAAAATATACATTATACAGCATTTCTTGTCTTGTCCTCTTTTTCTTTTCCTTTTTGGATCTTTAGGGAGAGGTTTCTTGAGCATGACACTTTTAAAATACAAAAATTTCAATTTATGTATACATTTCTACATTAATGATTACATTTATAGATGATGAATGCGATTAGAAGAGGAAATTTCGTCTAAGAGAAAGAGGGAAACATAAAAAACTAAAACACAGATTTATCTTTTATTTTAAAGCTGAATACATAAAGAGTTGTAGAATTTTCGATTCCAATCTTCTTGTCCAAATGAAAGCAAATGAAACATATTTGGCTATATTTTTTATTTTGTTCATTATAGACCAAAGATCTCTTTATCCTCTCTTTTTTTTCTTTTTTCTTTTTTTTTGATGAATAATATAGTTTTATTGAGAAAGAAGCACCAAGTATACTAGACATATACTTAATGATTTAAAGAATTACATGAATCAAGAAAATCTTGAAGAGAAAGAAAAGAAAAGCAACCCGAAGCATTTATCCAATCAAAGAGAGTCCTAAAACAAAAAATCTTCAGGTCAGCCACACCCATTTCTATATCTTCAAAGCTCTCTAATTGCGTTCTCGCCATAAACACCACATGATGCAATGAGGAATGGCTTTCCAAATCATAGAATATTGCTGCCGGCCAAAGCCACACTGCCAACAAGTAATTAACTCTCTCACTTGGCGAGGCATTACCCAAGACAATCCAAACAAGGACAGAAACGAATCCCACATCTCCTTGGCCAACAAACAAAGGAGTAACAAATGATCAACTGATTCTGCACTAACCTTACACAAGCAGCATCAATTAACCAGCACCATATTCCTTTTTCTCTATTGTTTATTAGGAGACGAAGAAGAAAGAGGTGGGGAAGGAGGGTCAAAGTTTTCATAATTGACAATTCTATTGAAAGAGGACTTGACAAAAATAAAAGAGGACATCACCTGTAAGGGAAAGAGAAAAATGAAAGAAATAGCTAACCAGTATTTGTGTTTTGGTGTCTCTAAAACCAGATATATGAGTTGTTTTGTTCTTTTTGAGTCTTCTTGTAGCAATGAATATTTAGCTGTTATGATCCTGTTCAACGAAGACCAAAAATCTATTTCTATACTGTTTCTATATATATATATATTTTTGGAGGTGAGGGGGGGAACAGAGACGGACCACCCGGAAGTCTGATTAATTTTAAAACAGATGACTGGGGATGCCAATGAGGAAGGGCCAGGCGGATTCATGGGTGCCCTCAGTGAGACTGGAGCAGGTCGGGACGGGACAGGCGGGGATGGATACCCCTCTTCAGGACGGGGAAAATATGAGTGAGCTGGTATGGAGCTGGTTAGAGAGGGGCAGGGCGGAGGCATTTTGCCATCCTACAAACAACCACAAGAATACAATAGGATGCAGCTAGTGCTGGAGGGGAAACATGTGGTGCTAGGTCGTTAGAATTTATTTATTTTTGGATACATAAAGATATTAATTGAAGAAAATAGGAGCTATCTCATAGACACTTGGAGTGTATAAAATAACCTAAAGAATTACAAAAGAAAGAATGACAAGTGAGCAGAGAGAGAATCAATAAAATCTAAAAGAGAATGAAACTAGGACCTATAACATGAGACCATTCAATAAAGTTCTTATGAAAGACTGCTTCATCTCAACCAATGAGGCTTCCACATCTTCAAAAATACAACGATTCCTCTCTCTAGTGTCCAAATCAAACATAGCAGGGCTAAGTAATGTTTTCCGTTCACTTTTTCTGAAGCAGAAACAACTATGCATTTATCTTTTCCTTTCGTGTTATATACTACAACTCAATAATGGTCACCTTAGAATCATAATAAGAACCTCTATTTTTTTCCATGCTTTGATTTTATTACAAGAAATCAAAGGGAACAACTGAAGTGTCCCAACAAAAAAATAAAAATTCAAAATTCAAAAGTACAACGAATCCAAAGGATCCATCAGATTGGAAGGTCTACACACATCAGAAATGGGCAACCTCCACCCAATTCCGACAACAACCGAAATCGTCCTTGTCCATTCGAATTACGATGAGCCAATAGAATTCCATTTGGCAACATATTTCCCTAACAAACAAGGGATCGCCCAAAAGATCCTCCACAGATAATAGCAACAATTTTGCACCATCCCCAACACAATTGAACACACAAAAATCATGCTTCTTTCTTGTTATGATTGGGTCATATTATATTATTGGGTAAACCTATAAATATATTTTTTTAAAAGTAATAAATTGATTACAAAGCAAACATACTTCTAAGTTCCTCCAAAGAAACATAAAGAAAACCTCTTTTTGGATGCAAAATTAAGCAAAGACTAGAGTAATCAAAAGAACTCAAAGCAAAAGGCAAAAAGGTCTATCACAATGACATTATAATCTTCTATCTAACAAGGCAAAAAATTAAAACCCAACTAACAGTTAATCCTGGCTCTTTACTTTAATTTAGTCGTCATCATCTATAATAGTACAAAAATAAAAGGGAAAAAAAATTCAAATCTGCCCAACTGTACAAGCCAAAAGGCTACTAAAAAATTCAAAATCCAAACTGCAAGCCCTTATAAAGCAAGGGAATAGCAACAATTTATCCAATAAAAGTCACTAGTGTCCTGAAATTGTCTTAAATAGTTATTTCTCTTATTATTCCCAAATCCTAAAGGATAGTAGCCAATCTAGCCATAATATTTTCCCTCCAGACACAAATGCTTAATATAAAGTAAACTAAATGAAAAAAAATAAATAAATAAATAAGAACTTACAGTATATAAATACACCACCATACCATACAACAATTGTGTCTCAATGTGTGCGTGTGGTAAGGTGTTTATCCTTATTTACACGTGTTGGAGTAAAAATGCAATGTCATATAATTTTTTTTTTTTTTTGATGAATGTCAGAGATAACAAAATTCCCAGATAACATTACAAGAATCCAACTTTATCAAGAGAAGAAGAATACCATCTCGATTGATGACTTATTTAGGCCACTAACAGCATCTGACTGCAGATCAAGTTCATGTAAAAACCTCCTGCTACCAAGGTAACCCCAGGCCTCTCCAGTAAAAACTATAAAAACAAGCTGCAACCACATTAAGCAACTATCAGCAAATAAGGAAGCTTTTTAGGCATGCCAGCGGCAAAGCAAGTCGCAGAAAAGCATTCTGAAAATAATCAAACATGTCCAAATAAAAAATAAGGCGCCACTAATATAATTCACAACTATATAAATTAGAAAGGGAGGTACAATTCCTTAAGTGTTATACTTTAGGTTCCCCAATTAAATTCAAACATACATTGGCCAATACATCACAAAAAATTTAATTTCCAAAGGATAATTAAATTCAATGCAACCATGTGTTTAAATTTAATTGGAAAACTTAAGGTACAACACCTAAGTGACTGTAACTAAGTTTTGCTCAATTATAATATAACTATCCTTAACATAATCAATCAAATTCATTCAAAATGAGTTCCATGAACAGAGCACTTAACCACAAGCACATAGTGAATTCCAACAAACAATTTTAAGTGAATATATGGAGTAAAATTAGAAGACAAAATTGCCTTAGGTCAAGTTCATTAAGTAAAGGTCAATCAAAACCAACGAATTGACAAGAAGGAGAAGATCAAGACTCAAAATACAATAATCTCCTTGACCATATGATGTTTACAAAAAATTAATTCATGTTAATGTCTTTTAACATTTGATTTAAACTTTCTTTTTTTATCACAATATTACAATTAGTTTTGGATCATTCCTAAAGTCAAAGAAAATTTTAGTAAATTATATGCTACAGTCATTATTTCTAGTTGAATCTTCTTACATTTGATCTATTAAAAGGGAACTCTTAAACAGTAAAATATGATCTTTGGTCCATTTGTTGATATAACAGATGCTTTTAAGTCTTTACCAAAACATAATCTCCAATTAGCTTTTAATATGAGACCATATGAAACATATTACGGGTCCACTGGGCTAAGAGAGTAGGCCAGCGATGGTCAACCAAAAAAGGCCACATTTGACTAAGATATAGTAGCTCAGATGAGCACAGAACTCTTCAGCTAGGCCTGACAAGATACCTTTTTGATTGGTATGAAGATGACTTTAGCAGGAATGGGTCAGCTGCTCCAATGTTCAGAGATCCAGGATATTCCATATGACGGGGCATTCAATGACTATTTTATTATCCTAACTTGTACAAACTACATACAATTTAACTAAACCACAAATTATCATAAAATCAGTTTTTTATAGTAATGAAAAGCACCAAAAAATATCTTTCTCATAAGACATTAATTTATATATTTCACATTTTTTTTTAAATATAAATATATATATATATATATTGATAGGTATATATAAATATATATAGCTGTCCTCTGATAATTGGCCATGTTTTGTGTGAACCTTTTCAATGTAGTAATACTACAAACTAATCGAAGCAATTACTTCCTGTGAAATATAAAATTATTTCCAAAAGATAAAAATTTCAAGAAACTGATTTTCATTTATATATTAAAAAAAAAATGCATTTAATTAAGTTCTTTTAATTCATGGGTAAAAAAGGCACCCACTAACTAGGGTTGCACCCCCTTTTTGCGCTTTTTTAATAAACTCATTATTTATAATAAAAAAAGTAATACAAAAAATAGACAGCTCCCAGTAGCAATACTTATTATTGCCCAGCTGAGGGCAAAAGGCTCACAAAGGCAACAGGTAATAGTCACAAAAATATATCTCTACAAAGACTATCATAAACATTAGAACCTGGCCTAAAAGTTTTTTTAAAAAAATAATATTCTAAAGGGAAAACCCAGACCCAAGGACATAAACCAAACTAGAGTTGGTTCCCATAACCGTAATTTGATGCTGAGAAAAACTAGGAAAATCACTAAAACCAAGGTCAATGAACTAAAAGGAAAGATAGTTTACTTATCAACAAAAGGACCTCATAATAACAAGCTCAGCACAAGAAGAAAATAGCAAATAATGTATTATGAGGGCATACTCATCTTCCACACCTGTTTCGTTAGGTCATCCAGACCATCTACATGTGAAAGTGCATCAACTGCTGCCAGCAATGAAATCAGTCCCTAAAAGCATACCAAACACAATTATATGTGCCGATTTAGGGAAGAATAAGCATACCAAATTCTAAATTAAATTCCAAACATTGGGATACACATCCA
This sequence comes from Fagus sylvatica, assembly GCA_907173295.1. Classification (NCBI taxonomy): domain Eukaryota; kingdom Viridiplantae; phylum Streptophyta; class Magnoliopsida; order Fagales; family Fagaceae; genus Fagus; species Fagus sylvatica. The sequence continues at coordinate 42,349,790 of OU015762.1, forward strand.
TAGAATTGAACTCACAGATATAGGGGAGTCTGCACCAAGGCTTTTGTCACGGAAGAATGAAGCCGAATCCATAGATGCAACCGTCAGTATTACAGGTTTGGATTGGTCAGGAGAAGAAACATTAATTGGAGGAAGGGATGACCAAACACTGCCCTTCACAATTGAGAAACAAAAAAATTACAATTTAAGGTAAAATAAAAAGTTCAGAAAACAGGAAAAAATGAAAAAGAAAAACATCTCAATCCACTCAATTTTAGATCTATATATTCTTTTTTCCCTTTTTTTTTTTTTTTTTTTGTTAACCTAGGGAGGTACATAGAAATAACACATATCCTCATATATAGCACCTGAATTTGTACAAGACCAGACTATTCTTTAAACTTTACACGACATAATCCACTTCTCAAACTGCACTGTATTCACCTCTCAGGATTAATATTAACTAGATAGGAGTTTTTAGTCTTTTTATTTATTATTCTTTTTGATAAAGTAATAGTCAATTAAAAAGCAAAAGGGTACATCATTATATATGATGAGTGTAGAGAGAAACACCTAAAAACAAAAGAATCTTTTTAATTAGTTTTAATTATGCTTTTTTTATTGGTAAGTTACATATGCACCCAATGAATTTTGAACCCATGACCCCACCCTTTACCCACATGAGGAAGTGCCACCTGAGCTACTGATGACAGCCATATGGCATTAGCAATTGCTATTGATCTTTTTTTTATATATAGGTAATAAGATGTTTATTGAGAATGATTCTGTGTGCATAAAGTATGAACAGTTGAACACAGAGTATTAAACAATTGCTATTGATCTTAAAGAATGCCTTTGACCAAGACCTTGAGAAAGACCAAAATAATATATATGTGAAATTCCAAAGTATTGTGAAAGACAGAAAATAAATATCATGGAGTTCCAGGATGGTCAAGTCTGAAGAAAAGATTTCCAAGACAAGCTCATTTAAATTTACTTTGATTTTAAGTTCCCCTAGGAATTCACTTATTGCTATATAAAGCCTTGTAAGTGTAAGATGAGTGGTAGAGAGAGCGAATATTTGACTTATTTTATGGCATAAGCTTTTTTAGCTTCCCTGAAGGAGTGAGTGGTCCTCTACAGTGAACAACCTCCTGAACAAGCCTAACGCTCCACTGCCAACTTAGGCATAACCCAAGAAACTCTAGACAAGGAAAAGACCAACAACCATAATTCCCTACCAACAGCACAATGAAGAAGAATATTGTTCATTGTCTCCCCAATCGTCTTGCACAAACAGCATTAGCACTATAATCTGGTTGTGCTTTCTTATTCCACTGTTAAAATTTACCCTCCGCCACCAGTCTAAACAAAGAAAACCAACTTTGCGGGAACTTCAAATAGAACACAAAGGAAAAATCAACCCATAAACCTCTACAGAAAGCTCAATAGTAATCTTAAATCAAAGTTCTGCCCTTTTGACAATGTCCATCCCATCATATCCATCCCCATCACATTAACCCTCATCATATGAAATACAACCAAAAAAATAAAAGTTTCCACAACTTCAAGCTCTCAATCATGAATGAGACCAGAACCAAGGCTTTTGATGAATGACTGCTCCCACATAAGAAAAAGCATTAACCACCAAGAAACCAAGGATCACCATCCATAATTACTTTCAGAATAACATTACATAATTAAAAGAAGAAGAAAAAACACAAATTCCCAACTTTATTGAAACCACAGTTTCCAACTAAGCTCTTCATAAATGGGACAGGATGATGTCAGAACAATGGCCTTGAATGACATAAGAAGGTGACTTAACTCTATATGATCCTCAGCAAAATATTGGGGAATGGCTATCTCTGCTTGTGCCACAAAACAGGCCAGCCCAGCTTATCCTAGCATTAGGAGAAGAAACCATTCACTGGACATAAAGCTACTCAATCCTCACCCCCCCCACCCCAACTCTGACTTGTTTAAACAACATCATGACATTGACGTATGACTGCCAGTTCACAGGTTTGCTAATGACCATGATAGCACAGGGCTGCCACTGATATCTGCAGACGCTACAGAGGAACAGCCAGATTTAAGTAGTGAATGGGAATGGAAGCAGCACTAGGCCTAGAAACTTCACCAACCATGTACACACCCCTCCCCACAGGTCCATCCACCACGGAAGATTTATGGTGAATGATTCTATTTTTGCTTGGCCAAAACTCTCACTGACTCAGCCACATACAGCAGCTTTTTTGTGTACCTCTCTTTATCCCCGATTTCCCGTAGAATCCTGAAAAACGTTCCAACTATAAAGTAAAATTTTGATTTTCATAGGAATAGTATTAAGCCATCCTACATGTCCACATACCATTTCCTGCCACCCAAAACTTGGAAAACCAACTAAATGCAGGACAGATTGGCTCACAGCTATCTATTAAGGACATTTAGGTTCAAAAGAAATTAATATGAAGTGTACTCACATCAAAATCATTATTTCTATACGTAGAGTACTAATCAACCAATTCACTCACAATCTTTTCTTTCAAAAAAGCAAATAACCCACAGAACGAAATCAGTTTACTGCAGAATCTTCACAATATATCAAATACCATTTACATATTGCTGAGTATCAATATGATATTGAGATAACATTATCTACATCAGTTATATGAAAACATTCAAGTGTGGTGTGGAAGTTAAAGGAACTTGACAAGCTTGAATACAAAACATACATTACCACTACGATAGTGACACTATGAAACAACAACAAATATTTCACACCAAATTGCTCACAAATTGAGTTGTTAAACAGCATTATCAGAACATAACAACCTCACCTGTATCCACCTAATGGAAGGCAAGTCCTTTCTTTTAAACAAGATTCTGAATCATGAGTCCCAGCTTTTGTTGTCTAATCCAAGCCAAGTGTATTACAGGTCAATAATAAGTCAATCATATGAGTTTGCTAATTGGTACTAATTATAATCATTAAATCTAGAAGATTATAATCATGTTAAAGAATAAGAATCAGATACCTGCATCACCAGATCAAACTCGGCCACATCAGCAGTATAAGCTTTCTTGCTCTTCTCGTTCTTGGTAGCTGCCTGCATGAACAAATGACAGCATATAACACAAAATTCTGATCAATACTATAACTGATCGAGCCCACAAAAAAGAAAAACATTTTTTTAAGTAATAAAAAATTTCATTAATAAAATCAAATGGTCCTACCCTAGTACACGGGATGTATACAAGAGTAAAACCCAACACTAGAAAATAAGAATAAAAAATTATCAAAATTACAAAACAAAAAAATATATATACAATATAAGTGGAAATGAGATAGCCAATAAAATTACAAAAAAAAAAAAAAAGTCTCTTAAAGTGGAAATGAGAGAGAATCTATGAAATCTACAATATAAGTGATATCATTAGGACCCAATACACATGACCAGGTTTATACGTCTTCAAATGGTGTTAATTCCCTTGTCTCCGCAATACCCAAAAGAGTCATAAGGGGTCTAAATTCCAAACAAAAGAACTTTCTCCAAACCAATTCCTGCTACTAGATAGAAGATCAACAACACTCTATGGAAAAACCCACAGCAACAACAATAAAACCTTAGTCCCAAAACTTTTGGGGTTGGCTAATAGATCATCAACAAACTAATCGAGTTAGGCCACATGTATTCATCTCAATCATTTTGTGATATCTAAAATCATATCTTGAGTCATATCTTAATTAACATATCATTTTTACTACTTCTACTAGTGTTATTTTAGATCTTCCTCTACCTCTTTTCATTCCCTTAACTTGAATAAATCACTTTTTCTGATCAAATCATCTCAAGTGACTCTCCCTCATCTTTTTATCAAAATGAACCACCCCTATCTTTAAACAAATTTTTTAATTTCATATCCTATCTTATATGGAAACTTATCCTTTTTAACATTCTCTTTTTTTTTTTGATAAGTAAGGAAAATTTATTAAAAAGGTCCTAGTATACTAGAAGTATACAAAAGGACAAAGGAATCAAAGAATACAATAGTCCAGCAGCTATACAAAAGAGCTGATGGAAAGGATACCCAAGCCCTTAACCCACTCAAACAATAATTGAAAAAAACTGCTCTTCAACTCCGGAATGGATGTCTCAGTATCCTCAAAATGCCAAGCGTTTCTTTCCCTCCAAACACACCAAAAAACACAGTGGGGAACAACCCTCCACACCATGGTAGTCCTTCTACTACCACTAGGCCCCTGCCAACTGGAGAGAAGATCTAAAACTGTTCTTGGCATGACCCACTAAACCCCAAACAAAACAAACACCAAATCCCACAATTCCAGAGCTACCTTACAATGCAGCAAAATATGGTCAGGACTCTCACCACTCTCCCTACATAAACAGCACCAATCTACCAAAATAAGGCCACGTTTGCGAAGGTTATCCATAGCCAAAATCTTCCCCAGCGCTGCAGTCCACGAAAAGAAAGCCACTCGAGGAGGGACCTTGGATTTCCAAACACACTTCCAAGGGAAAGACCTAGGAAATGGGGAACTCAAGTAGCGAGATAGCAACTCTAAACGGTTAGAATCCGGAGAACCCCAACTAATTTTATCCGTCCCCTCTACCTTGCACCGGATTAGAGTAAAGGAGATCCAGACGAGATGGACTCCAACTCCCAATCCTGAACACTCTGAGTGAAAAGCACATCCCAGTGAAGCATACCATTAATGTGAGACATGAGATCAGCTACTGACACATTTCTATCTAGAGCGATAGAGAAAAGCTCTAGATAAGCCTCCTTCAATGGCGTATCACCACACCACTTATCATGCCAAAATTTCATCCAAGATCCATCCCTCACCAAATAAAACAAATGATTCGAGAACAAAGGCCAGCCTCGGTGAATTGATTTCCATAAACTCACCCCATAAGAATCCTTAACTTCCTTGGCACACCAACCCACAGCTGCTGCCATATTTGGCAGCCACCACTTGACACCAAAGAGCATCCCTCTCCATACCAAAACGCCACAACCACTTACCTAGGAGAGCCCTATTGAATCATTGAAGATCCTTCACCCCCAACCCTCCATTCTAAATAGGCTCACAAACCTTAGACCACGACACCAAATGGAATTTTATCTCCTCCCCCATGCCATTCCAAAGAAATTGCCTCTGGATCCTTTCTAAACGGTGAGCCACCCCAGTCGGAATAGGGAAAAAGGATAAGAAGTAAGTTGGTAAACTAGAGAGAGTGCTCTTAATTAAAGTCACCTTCCCTCCTTTTGATATATAAAGGCGTTTCCAACCTGCTAGACGCTTCTCCATACGCTCAATAATCAGATTCCAAATCGATTTAGCCTTAAAAGTAGCACCCAAAGGCAACCCCAGATATTTCATTGGGAGAGACGCAGTTTGACAACCCAAAATTTGAGCTAAGTCCTCCAAATTAGGAACCTTGCCATAGGAACCATCTCAGGCTTGCCCAAATTGATCTTCAGCCCAAAGACCGCCTCAAACCACAAAAAAAACAGATAGCAAATGCTCCAATTTAATCCTTTTTAACATTCTCATTTCAACAACAGACATTTTATGAACATGTTGCTTTTTAATAACCCAACATTTAGTGCCAAACATCATGGCTGTTATTATTGCAATCTTATAAAACTTTCCCTTTAACTTATTCTACGATCACACAATACCCCTGATACACTTCTCCAATTCATCCATCATGCTCTACCTGACAGTTTATCACAACAACTTTTGGGTTGTCTCTACTAGAGTATTGGCCCGTAACTGCATAGTTTTGAGGTTCGACTACTTTACTCACCTCCAATCCAAAACCTTTCCACTTGCTACCATTTTGTCCCTCGGGAATAACGATCATCCCTTTGCGGCCACCTCTACAAAATTCAGTGATAGACAAATACTGCCCTATGAAATTGGACCCTCGTTGTACCATGAAAATTGTTTTCCCTCTCTTGAAGTTTTGATTAAATCCTTATTCTGGTTTGTCCTTAACGGTTCTACCAAAGCCGTCAATAGCCAACACACGCTATTTTTTCCCATGAGCACTGATCTTAAAGTCTTTCCCTCTCTCGTATATACGAAGCATAAACATCCCCCCCCCCCCCCCCCCCCCCTCTTCAACCAAAATTTCAAACAGTTTGGTTCAATACGAAAGAAACTTGACCCACCCTTCCCATAATGATATAATAAGGTCATAAGATAAATACTTAGTTGCCTGACAGACAAATACATTGGTATCAAAAAAGCAACACCAAGCAGTTTTTCCTCACTTCTCATAACAAACAGAATAATCACCACCTAAGGCTAACAAGTGTCTCAATTGAACAGATAAACCATACATAAATATCTTGACAAGGGTCAAACAATATATTACCTCCTGCAGGGTCAAAGTGCTACTCTCAGAGAGTAAGAATACAGGAAAATTATAGGCATTCCACATGATACCAGATCCCTGCAAATGCAAAAGGATGAAGCTTCAACTTGTCAAACAGAATTTGAAGAAAGATATCCTATAGCCAAGTTATACCAATATTCAGTTACAATCATGAAGTTCATTGATAGTTTTGTTTGAATTACCCTTTTTTTAACTTTCAACTTAATAACTCCTTAATACTCATTATGTCAACGAATTCATCATTATCCTTTTTTTTTTTTTTTTTTTTTGATAAGTTAAATCATCATTATCCACCACAGAACTATGCTACATGTTCCTATAATGTAATAAACAATTAACTTAAGCTCTTAATTTGGTACTAATTACTCTCACTTACTTATTACTAATTCATTAAGATATTTTCCAACAAGAGGTGGCTCATTAAATAGCAGTGTAAATGAAAGCATAAGTAGAGGTTTGAAAAAAAGGCAACCGAAAATGAAACTGAATAAACTGACAAAAGAATGCAAAAAAGTAAGAAATGTCATCAAACTACAAATTCATAGCATACAATTGGGTTCCACTCGTAGTTGGTGTTTTGGTATGGAGAGAACTCAGCTTGTGGAAACTTTTGAGTGGGCGAGAATCCTACGAGTGAAAAAAAAAAATTCCAGTGTCAGCAGCAAGAAAAGAATTGTCCTTCAACTACCTCGCTTTGAGAATAAATAAAAGCATTTTTACCTTTTAACTTATTTTGGATTTCAGTTCCCGATTCAACTATAACACCAGCAATATTGCTAGCAAAACTCGAATCATTCCATATCCTGAATTATGATTAAATTTCCAATGAATAACATTTGAAAACCACAAACACTATGTTCAGTGGATAAGCAAAAATTCAAGAAATACAGTCAAAAGGATACATGAAGTACTACATTAGGTGACAATATTTTTTTATAAGTAATATGTTTTATTGAGAAAAAAGAATGCATCAAGTAACGTGTACTAGATATACATGACTACTAAACAATATAATCTAACAAGCCCAAAACAATTGAATGCATGTAGAGCTATGGCTTACTTTGAACAAAACAATTATTGATGCTTCCATAAGCAAAATAGTAAATGATTGCACCACAGCACCACCAGCAATACCAAATCAGTTACGTATTAAAGTTGGCAGTGGTTTTATAAACACAAGATTATATCCCCATTACCTCTGCCTACAGAAGTCAAATATGGGATTTTTTTTTTTTTTTTTTTGATAAGTAATATAATATAAATTGATACAAACCCAAGGATCGAACCCAAGCATTATCCACATTAAATTCCTGCCTAGGTCATTTTTAACATTTACAGTAGCACCAGGTGTACACGATCTTTATATAATTTTTATCAATTTTTCTTAATAATTATTGGATAAGGTTGGTTCACGGAATTATCAGGCATGACTTTTATTATGCTGCAAGTTTTTTTTTTTCAGTTAAGTTATTATGTTAAAGTGACAGGCTGTTTGTTATGCCTTTGAAATTGAGACACATGAAACAACTTTTCCAGTTCTTGCTGTGTTTTTCAGTACAAACTTATCATAAGAGCCAGTGCAATACTAATTTCTCTTAAGTTAATTTCACATTGTACTACTTTGAAGTTATAATATTGATAAGTTAATAAAAGTTTCATGTGTAACTAATATTTCAATAATTTTTAGTAAAGAAGGGAAGGAGTGCATGAGGCTTTATGCCTTCTTAAACCTGGTAAATAAAATCATACAATTATAACTTTTTTTTTGATAAATAATGAATTTTATTAAAAAGGACCTAAGCAAACAAAAGAATACAATTTTAATTTAGGAAAGCAATTAATATATTAGCCATTAACAGATAATTCACTTTCGAATAAACAAAGAAAGACAGAGTTACAAAAACCTAATCCCCTCCCCCCACTCCCCCAACAGTCTGGCTTTGAAGACTCTCCCTCTCTCTCATAAAAGGATCTAACACCAAACTTACTGGTTCCATTTTATCTTTAACTCATACAGAACCTTCCCCACTAGGAATTTTGGAATGCGAAATTTCAAAAAGAGAATCAATTGATTCCAACTCCCAATCATGAAAAGCTCTTACAAATCTGATATTCCATGCACTGGTTCCCCCATCATTCAATGACCCCAAACAAGAACTCAATGAAGTTTCCTTGTCTATGGCAATGAAGAACAACTTAGGATCACCACTTTTATAGCATAGTTTCCACACCATAGGTCATGCCAAAGACTCAGTCTTCTCCCGTCCCCAGCCAACAGCCGCAAACTTGATGCTTGCTGCGAACTACTCCCACCCTACTATAATGCTTTTCCAAAGACTGCATCCATGGGAACTCCTCACTAGTTTCATCATCCATTAGCCCCATTCTCCCCATACTTTGTACACACAATTCTCCTCCTAATATGATCTTTGTCTTCCCCATAACGCCACAGCCATCTTCCCAACAATACTTGATTGAAGGTACTCAATTTTTTCACCTTTAGCCCCCATTTTTGATGCAAGAACAAACTACATTCCACTCCACAAGGTGAAATTTGAATTCATCACTTTCCCCACTAGGTACTTAATGTTGATGCATGTTTTGTTGTAGCGTTCCTTAATTCAATCTCTTTTAGATTTTTTTTTTTTTTTTTTTTTTTTTATAAGTAAATTCAATCTCTTTTAGATTGTAATGAGCATTGTAATTTTTTACGAGAACTTTATGTATACACGTTGTGTACATGAATCTCCCCTCTAAGCAATGAATAATGTATTACATATTAAAAGTAAATAAAGAAGACTGGAGCTTTGGTCCTAAATGCAAAGTTCATGGTATAGAGGTATAATGGAATTAGAGAAACATAGAAGCAAACTAGGTCATAGCTTTTCTTTTCTTTTTTGATAAGTAACGAAAAATTTTTAAACAGGGAAAATCAGTATAACAAGACTTATACGCAATAACAAAAACATCAAGAGAACGATAGGTCATAGCTTATTTCATTTAGGAGTATGGTTCTTGTGCTTACTGGATCCACTATAAAAATAGTATATTATAGAGAGAAAAAGGTTAAGAAAGGCCACTCCTACTTAAAAGGGAAAGAGATATTTAATTTGTTAGCAACCTCCTAAATCTAATACATTTTCATGGAACCCAGTTGATCCATAACTCATGTTTAGTATTTAGTCATTTGTTCTAATAAATGATAATTTAATATGACTCCATATTACAAAATATAGGGATGTAATTTGTATGCCTAAATAAATACCTCGGGGAAATTCACTATTGCTGATACATGGCAACATCTCAGGGTGAAACAAACTGAGGTTCAATGGTGGAAATTACTTTGGTTTCCCACAACTATACCTAACCATAGTTTCATTGGTTGGTTGGCTATCAATAATAGGTTGGCTACCAAAAATAGATTGCTGCAATGGGGCATAGGAGTTGATCCTCTCTGTAAATTCTGCAGTCACCAAATGGAAGATAGGGAACATTTGTTTTTTCAATGCTCCTTTACTAATCGAATCTGGAAGGTCATTATGGCTTTGTGTTTAGTTTCTGATGCTCCTGCTGACTGGAACCTACTGATTGATTGGGGGATTCTGCATCTTATAGGGAAAAGCTTTCAAGCTTCTCTTTGTAAAGTGGCTTGGTGGGCTACGGTTTATCATTTGAGGCTTCAAAGGAATTCTAGGATCCATGGAGGTGTTATTAAGACTGAAGAGCAAATTGTGAGAGATATCCAAAAAGATGTTAAAGCTAGATTGGACTCTGTTATTGTAAAGACCTCTATTCTCAATAGAACTCTTTGTAATAATTGGAAACTCAAGCTTTGTAATGTTTAGTTACTGTAGTTAGGGTGTAGGAATTTTCTTTCCTTTGTGTTAGGCCTTGGTTTGGTTTGTTGCTAACCTTCCCAGGTTCTTCGTTGTAAGGCTAGTGCCTGTGTTGTTGTGTTTCAATAAAAAAGCTGAATTACCAAATAAATAAATGTATGGATATTCATCGTTTTTTTTTTTATGACAAGGAACCTCACCAAGGTAGGCCCCTTTAGACCCACACTGGGTGACTGGGGTAGTAGACCCTGGATACACGACCCCACCGCTAGAACCATGTATCAAGTAATCTAGGGAAAGCTTCTAGTGGGGATTGAACCCAGGATGTAACCTTGACGGGTACATGGATATTCATCAAGTTATTAGTTCACAAATTTATTCAAATCCTTCGAAAAACCCAAAATAGAGAAGAAAATGAAAAATGAAAGATAAATTGTGTTATTTATCACAATAAACTCATTTTTTATTTTCTCCTATTAACTATTAGATTTGAATTCATCGTTTAATGAAAGGAACAAAGCCAAGCATCTCTCACATTGCAAGAGTAGAATATACAAGAACACAAAAAGGAAAAAAATAATAAATTAAAAAAAAAAAAAAAAAAAAAAAAAAAAAAAAAAAAACGTGCCTGGTGAAGAAACTTTGGAGTTCATCCAATGAAACCAAAACTGAAGACAACTGAGAAAGCTGATTAGCATTTTCATATCTCACAATTGGAGCCACAACCATTTGTCGTCCAGGATCTAAGGATTAGAAAGAGAACAAGAATTCACCAATTTGAATGCTAGAATATTTTCTGATTACATGAATTACAGCACGGAGCGAAGCTTTGAAAGATTCAGGAACTTACTTGAACAACCAATTGGCCCAGAAAGATTGAGCAATCGTACACAAGGATATCCATCAATGACCTTGTACATTGATTTTTGAAGATCAGGAACTGACTCCATAGAGTTCGACTGTCCTGAAATTCGCAAAAATTGAAAACAATATATAATTAGATCAACAATTATAACAATCAAAGAAAGAAATTTGAGGAGAGAACTCACCGGAGAAAGAGAGGCGAAAATGAAAGTTGAAGAGCAAGAGAAGAAGATAGAGAAATTTGGTGGCCATGGCGTATTTACTACTACTACTCTTTTCGATTGGATTGGGTATATGAAAAGGCGTTTGTGAAAGCCCTAGAGGAAGATCGTCCTGTGTAGTAAAGCAGTTTCAGCTCTCTATCTGTGTCGCTTTCAAGGACTTTTGGGTTCACCCTGACCTGCCCATACGACTCAGAGAGACGGTATCAAATATCAATAAAGAGAAATGAAATGTTTTAACGAAAAATCCAGTGAAATTTGGAGCCGAATAGTCCTCCATTTTTGTGGGGTTTTTTTTTTTTTTTTTTTGGGTCATTTTTGTATTTTTGCATCTCTATTGAGAATATCTTTTTACTTTCTATGCACATAATGCATTTTGTTTACTTATCAATAAAAAATTAAAAATTAAAAAATTAAATTTCAGAGCTTTCTAAAATATAATGCATTTTGTCAAAAAGTTCCGCATGTTTGATTAGTATTTTGGGATCCGTAAAATGCATTTTGTTTATAATACATTTTCAAAATTCATTTTTTCTAAATCGAAAAATGAGAATACAAATAAATAAAAATTTTATTTCTGCATATTACTTCTAGCTCAAGTGAATGGACTAAATATATTGAAATTAAAGTAAAATTTATTTTTCTTCTTCCTTTCTCGTTTCTTGCTCTTATGTAGATATCAACAACTATCGGTTCATACTTTCACAGGCTTTGATTTCACAATCTTAAGAAGCTTATTGAGTTTGTAAGTGCATGATCATGATAAATGATCACACCCATAATATGGTACACATTTTAGATGAGTTATGACTCTTGGTTGAGATATATTTGTTCACTCAGCTAAAAAATCAAAATGAATCATTAATTAAATTTTATGTATAACTTTTTATATATAAAAAAAAAATGGTACACTGAATGAGGGATTTCAAAAAAGGCAAGAGAAGCCTCGCGGTTTGAATAATGATTCTCATAAATATTTTCTATAAACATAAAGGGTTTCGCAAGAAGCCTCATGAATTTGACTGATTTCCTTCTTTTCTTTATTGTTTTGAAAGTATTATCATATTGTTCTAGCATATCCATTTGAATAGCATTATTATAGGCTAAAATATGCATTTGGTCCTTGAAATTGACATCAAGTTCTATTTTAATCCCTAAAATTTGAAAATATTTATTTTAGTCCATGTAATTTAAAAAGTTTTATTTTAGCATTGACGAAAGAATTATTTTAAGAGACTATAAATTTCAATGACTAAAATATAACTTCTCAAATTTTAAGGACTAAAATTAGAATGAGGTGCCACTTTCACGGATCAAAAGTATATTTTATACTTAGAAATATCTATGTGAGTAACGAATGCAGAGTATCCGATTGATCATAAATGTTATTGAGAGTATATTTAGAAGCTAATACATTATCATTTTCCATATCTTATATATTCATTGAAAATATTTTAGTATTCCTTATCATATATTCGTTGAAAAAATTAGTAAAATTGTTATACACACCAAAATAATTAACTACGACTTTTTCGCAGATCACACTAGTATTAACTACCCAACAATGAACTTAACTTGAGGTCATGAACATGAATCTAATTTGAGCATAAAAACTTACTAATTCCTTTCTTCAATAACAGGCTATCTAAGGGTTAAACTCCAACACTGAACCTCTCCTACAAAACTATCAAGTGTTCCGAAAGCCAAATTATAACTGACTTCCCGCCAGGCTTATTGGATGATTTTAATGTGAAACTTTTACCTCATACCTATCTAACCATACATTTGAGTCTAAATCTATCAAATGAATCTCTGATTCCAAGTCTTGAGTGTCAAAACTGTAATAATGAGTAAGACATCGAAGAAATAGCATCGGAGAATCTTAATGAAGACAAATTTACAGATGAATGATTTTAATATAAATATAACGAAGTTTCTAATTTGACCCCTTCAATTTTGAATTTATATTACCTGTAAAAAAAATACAGTAAATCTCTTGATCTTCAACATATTCCTAAAACTATAACATATCACAAGAGAAATAAGGTAACCCCAACACTGACTACAAACCGAAGTCTAGCTCCGCTCGCTTCAGCACAGATGTCACTCTCCTAAAAAATTCTGGCTCCTTTTCTTTGATATCATCAAGTGTGCTTGATTCATGCTCATCTGCCTAATTAGACAAAAGAACACAAAAATGAGCCATGAGAAGATGTTCTAAAGCAAGCTCTTCAGGAAGGGAAAATAAATAAATAACTGCCAAAAACTCAATTCGGGCATAAAAGATTGTTCACACTGTAAAGAGCACATCAGTGCAATATTTCCAATATTAGTAAATAAATTCAATTAGGCTGTTCCACTTTCACATCACCTCTAATGATAAAACTGAACTTACCATAGAAATTGCTTTTAAAGTGATTTGTAATGTTAATGCCTAAACAATAATGACCAAAATAATTGTCACCCTCAGCCTCAAGAGCTTAAATACTCTCTTCACGAGAGAGATGACAGGGCTCATTATATTGAGCAGAATAAAAATGTATGACAATGATCAAAGTTCTAACGAACAATAAGATAATAGAAGTAGAAGTACCAAAAACTAAGACCATTGTGATATAGTACAGAATGTTAACTTCCATGCTGTAGCTATTATGCTACATATGAGATGCAGATTTTCTGCCACAAGTATTATGAATTTATGATACAATCAAAGACAAGAGAAGCAATTCAATTGAAGGAAGTAAGATAGTAAGGAGTAATATCTAGTTGTATGTAATTATAGATAACTTGAGCAACAACAGTTTTCAGAATGGCAGGCTTAGCCTTAGCATATTTAGGGTTCTTATCACACACACGATGGGCCTTGAACCCATGACCTCGCTCTTACAAGGGAAGGAGGTGGGATTATATATTTTATTTTTTTAACTGGTAAGTTATCACACACGTGATGTGCCTTGAACCCATGACCTCACTCTTATAAGGGAAGGAGGTGCGATTTGAGCTAAAGCTTAGGCAACTTCATCTAAGGAGTATGGTGGTTGGGACAAAAAAATCATACAGCTGACTTTAAAAAAAAAAAAAAAAAAGTTGGGAATCTTGGAAGGCTTTGTTGAATTCAGGCTTGAAGAGAGAGAATGATGACTTTTTAGGGTCGGACAGTACATGTGTTAGAAAGTAACAAATAAACTGGACTGTACAATTTCTGATAAAACATTATCTTGAAAACATCCAGATATAAAACTATGACATGTTTGTTAAAAAATTGGTAGCAGGCTTATGATACTCATATCTAAATCCAAATAATATATAAGAGGATCACATCAAGCACATATGAAAATAAAGGCCATGTACTTATTGCACAAGCACCTATATTTTGAGTTTCAATAGTTAATTGTGGTTTTCAACTTCTATCTTTCCAAGAAGACAGATCTTAATATATGAAGTGACAAGGGAGAAAAAAAAAATTGCAAGATAAACACAACTAGGTAGCGTTTTCTGTTTTTTTGGGATGAGTAGCAATTAGTGTTATCTTCCTTTGAATTAATGCCAAAGTTACCTATTCTTTTTTCTTTTACTTTTTTTATGCCGTGGGAACCTTGCCAAGGTAGAACCCTTTGGACCCATCCCTGGAGAGTAAACCCCCAATTGCACGCACCACTACATAATCTCTTGTTGGCTTCCAAGTTATTATGATCATTCACTCATTTGATAGAAAGTCAATAAAATGATATATACCTCTATAAACTTTAATAGAATTAAGTTTGACACAGATGCTGGCTTTGTGCGATCCCACCTGAAGAAATGGAGACAAGCTCAAAAATGTGAGTGATAAAAGAGTCCACATTCACCATCAAGGCAACATCAATTTTGATAAGAGAGATAACAATACATGACATACATGGTACACACGGTGAAATTCAACGGTTTTAGATAATCAAATTTAGAAATCTTTTCAGATAACACTATAGGTTAATAGCTCAATGTTCTTGTAGATACACATACTTGCTGCAATAATACTCTAGTTCAAATAATTGAGAAATATTTCCTTAAATATGCTGCAATTTGAAGAAAATTGTCTAAGATGGTATTTGTGTACAGAAAGAATCTAACTGCACCAAACTGCTCCAGACAATAGGATTCAAAATCAAGGTACCATAAGAGAATCTTATCAAAACAGGACTAAGAGAAAGACAAAAGAGACATGAGGCAAGGAAGTGAGAAAAGGCATGTTGACCAGTGAATAAACAGAAGACATGGGCACATGGCCCAGATAAGAGATTGATATCAGAAAAGGAGTGGTGCCAATCCTAATTGAGATGTTAGGCTTCGTTTGCTGAGTTGACTACATAGTTATAAGTTAAAAGACCAATTTTATAACTTTAGTATTTTTTTTAAAATTAATAAATAAATTCTCCCCCAAATGCTAGGCAGGGTTCAAAATGGTCAATCATATCCAAGACGAATGCAAACTATACCTCACTAGCATTAACTCATTGACAGATCGCCACATTCCACGTCCGACATCTTTTGGAGACTGCTCTCTCGCACTTCGTCCATGCCACAACTCTTTTGCGACATACATCACTTCTTCAATATCTACCTAAAAAAGATGGCAATAGATTACACACAACAATTTAATTAAAAAGGTTAGAGGAATTTCCCATTAAAACAAAGTTTACTATCTAGCATATGGTGCTGTGACTCTTTTCATTTGTATAGGAAGCTAAACTCATTCAACCTAACACTTGTAACTTTTTCTTCTTGCTATCAAGTCCTTTGGCAACTCTTAAAGAGGTACCATTTATCAACCAAAAATAACAAATAAAAGATTTAGGGAAATGATATTTCCGCACCCGTTTATACTATTTCCGCACCAATGGTGCGGAAATAACAAAAACTGATGCACAATATTGCACCAATTTTTGTTATTTCCACACCGATGGTGCGGAAATAGTACAAATTGGTGTGGAAATAACACCATCCAAGATTTATAGATAGAACCCTTTTTTACTAACTGACTTGTAATTGGTACTCAACTTACTATTAATAGTCTTGGCATCACCTCCCATATAAGGGGTGGAGGGTGAGGTCACATATTCACCCACTAAGGGGTGGAGGGTGAGGTCACATATTCATACAAATACAAGTGGGTAAAATGTATCTACCTAACCCAAGTGCACACGATGTAAACAATAAATTTTATTCCAAAAAGGTATCGTTGAGGACCAAAAGTGTAATTAAACAAACAAACAAAAAAAAGCTTTAAGAATTAGTCAGGTAGTCAGATACCTCATTAGAAAATAAATAAATAAGAGCATTTTTTTAACAATAACTTATCAAGGGAAACTTCATACCTGGACTTCCATGGCTGTGCCATACAATAATTCCTCATGCTCAATAAGGCGTTGATGAAGTATCCTGTAATGATCCGTGTCCAAATTTACCACAGGTTCTGTTTGAACTTGCAACCCTGCTAGTTGTGTCACAACATAGGAGGCCATAACTTGTCCAAAAATTGCGGGGATGGTACCTAGAACTGGTATTATGCGAACCCTAAACCCTGGTACTATCTGATATCAGGTTAAGAAGTTAGAATGTTTACAAATAGGGAAAAAGTAATTAATTTTCTTTTACAATATTTAGATTTTGTTGGTTCTGTTTTACAATATTTGGATAAATAGGTCAAATTATCAGAATTATTTGGAGCAAATTACTTTTGAAAAAAAAGTAACATATACTTCAGACTAACAAGTAAAACATTTGCACCTGATAGTCTGAGGGATTTTCTTCTTCTCCACTTGGTCCTTTAAATGGAAGCAGTTTTGCCTTGGGTTTCTCTAGTGAAAACACAACAGGAATGCCACCGTCAATGCCATGATCTTTCCTTAGTCGGTGTCTTACCTGAAACAGAGTTTTTGGAAAAAGGAGTTGCATATTAATGCCTGTAATAAGAACAACCAAAAAGCATGTAATCTTCACCTAGTAAAAAAATGAAGGCAAAGTAAGTTATTTCCTAATACCTTGATATAAGTTGAGCACCAACAAAAGATAGTTAATGTTAAGGAAATGCAATCTTAAACTAAAAATAATCATACATATATATTACTGAGGCACCTCCAAATTTCCTTTTGTTAGCTGTGGGGAGGAGGCAGGGAGGGGGGGGTTCCTTTTAAACAAGACATATTCAGGTGATTTTTTTCTTTCGTTTACTTTTTTTCTTTTACATGTACTTGAAGGATGCCTTCTCCTCCTCTCTTTTAGAAATTCATTTCCTTAAAAAAAAAAAAAAAAAAAAACTACTTTATATACTCTTGGTCCTGTATGTTGACAAAAAATAAAGGGAAAATGACACTTCAACGACAAATGGTTTGTGCCGAATTCAGTTTGCCAACTTGAGGTTTAACAAGTTGGACTTTACCCACTTAAGGTCAGCACCATCATCTACTCACATATTAGCCAGAGTCCAAGACATTAAAAAAATTGAAATAATGCCCCCGAAAGACAATCCCAAGTCCTCCGTCTCCTTCACGACCTCCAATCCTTTTCATCAATAAAGCTGATACACTACACAAGTGAACCTTTCTACTTTGACTCAACACCTTTTGTACATTTGAGCCTTTTCATTTAAATGGGTATCCTTCAATTTTGATTATACAAAGCTGTTGTAAATCTGTTAGTTGGTTTCTTGGATTTTATAGATACTGTAAAGTTTCAGAGATATCCCTGATTGGTCCAAGGGTACTTGCAGATTTTGAGGAATTTGTGGCAACGTGAAGGCTAGTTGATGAGGATGATAGAGAATACATTCCGAAACACCCAAATTTCAAAACCAAGCACCACCCATGGCTGGCCATTAAAATCACCACTCTCCAACCCCATAACTTGTCAACACCCATCGTCTGCTGCTCATAAAACCCCTAATCAACATGCATACCATTAGTGGGATAACCCTGAACACCTCACTGTCTTCCATAGCCACCCCAAATAAACAACACCAACAGCGCCAAAAGTTTCAAATACCCAACTGCAGCCAACGGCCACCATGGCCAAAAGTCACCATTATGAGACTCGCGCGGCCGGAAAATCCAACACCCACCACCATTACTCAATTTCCCAACCCCATCATGGCACTAATATCACATCGCACCTATTATTTTTTTGAAATGCAAGCAAGAATTGCAAACTAGCGGCACTCGACCTCATAACCCTAAACATAACATGAGCCCATGGCCAACCACAGAAAAAATCACCCAAACCGGCAAACCAACATCACCGCCAACCTACGCCTGCTCCCCAAAATCTATCACCACCACATCTACATTCCAAAAACAAACCTACGACCAGCCATTACACAATTTCCCTACAACCCCATAATGGCACAAATACCACGTCGCACCCCTTTTTTAAAAATAAAAAAATGCAAGCAAGAATTTCAATCTAGCAGCACTCAAACCCATAGCCCTAAAACACCCAATGAGCCAATGGCCAACCACAGCTAAACCAACATCACCACCAACCTACGCCTGCTACCCAAATCCATCACCAAAAACATCCACATACCAACAACAAACCTGCCACTGCATCCACAACAATGATGGAGGCTTATGAGGCTTGCGAGTGAATAAGGCTCGATTCTAAGGCTATAACATAATGGCTATGGAGGGAGGTTCAAGGGTTCTGGTTTGTGGGGGTAACAGTGATAAGCTTAGGTGGGAAAAGAGAAATTTTTTAACTTCAGCTTGGTAAACCAAATTCGGACCATACCACAAGTAGGGAAAACATAATTACCACAAGAATAAAATAAATAAACAGATGGCACATATCCATATTCAGGAAGTCTTAACAGAAAAATTATAGCACACCTGAGATACACAGAATACTTAAATCAAGTCTGTAACAAAGATACATACATATGGGGGGCGACTTAGGTCCCGTTATGGGACCAGTGTTGGTTTTGGCAAAGTATGTGTATTTTGTAATAAATTATATGTCAGTGGTGGTGTATGTCAATTGTTGTAAAAACAAAATGTGTGAATTCTGGTCACATGAGTGATATTTGTAGTAAACTTAATTTTACTACAAATTACACATATTTGAACATAACTGACACACATATTATCAAAAAACACACATAACTTACAATTTTTGACACCCGTGAGACCTTAGAATTTCCCCATACATGTATACGCGGTGCACACACTCAAATACAAAGATATTAATTATATGGGAAAACTAAAATGAGTTTTTTATATTCTTTTTTAAATTGATACATCTGAGCTACAAAATATCTCTAGTGTTAAAATGCATAAGACATTAGTATCCAAGTTTTAGAAATGGGCATCTTTTATGCAACGTGGTTCTGCACAAGAACATTCAAACATAGAATGCATTCAAAACCGTCGATCAGCTTAAAACTTGTTGATAAGAAAAAGAAAAAATCATTACAGCTCGAGATAGTGGGTCATTTGTTGACTCTTTCAAATCCGCAACACGTATCCTTGATGGATCAGCTCTTGCACCAGCTCCTGTTGCAGATAGAACCTTCAGACCCCTACGTACACATGCAGCAAGAAGTGCCACCTATTACATATATCAAATTAAAACATTGAACATTGAAACTTCATTACTATCACAATTCGTATTTGGAATACAGCAGTGAATTATAATAACAGAAAATTGGTTGGAGCAAAATATTTTTTTGCTTGTCCAGAAACGTATTATTTTCAAGAGCAAGCCAAATTTTATAGAAAATGTCTCCTCCTCGCATCATTCTCATATGCATCTCAAACGATTCTTGCTAGTATGAACAAATTAATCCATAAACAAAAGGAAGAACCCATAACATATATCCGCAAACAAGAGACAGTAGAAAATTTGTTTTCAGTACCACAAGTTCATTAAGTCATCAAAATTATACAATTTCTTAAACTCAATGCTGTAGACTCAATGCACAACTAAAAACTATTTTATTACATATTCTATTCCATGTACCAAACATACCCTAGGTTTTGGAATATGATGGAGTTAACTACACTTGGGCCACATTTGGTACATGGGATGCACCACCTGTGTAAAGGGATGCACTGCTTTTTCTTTATTTCTAATAATATTTTACTTATCATATATGTATATATATAATAGCATCATATTGGATCAAATAATTGTACAAAACATGTGTGTGTGTGTGTGCGCATAGAGAGAATTGTTGAGCTTTATTTTAGAAGTGACCTAGCTTTCCTTTTCTCAAACAGAACAAATAAGGATTGCATAACCATGATCATGCAAAAATAACCGTGGTGTTCTTAATGTTAACATATTAAGGTATTACTTCGAACTTTAGCCATGACTATGATATCATATCCACAACCAAAAGGAAAATCTTTAACATAAAACTACAAGCGAAATGGTCTTATTTTCTTCCTCCTTTTTTTTTAAATAAAAAAAAAGGGAGAGGGTCCGAAAACTAGAATTAAATTATTTGAGTATTCAACAGTTGTAATTTTGATGCAGGTAAAACTAAATTCATAATGAGTTAACCAAAGTTCCAGGCAAGAAAAGTTACCTTTGTATCAATGTTATCGATGCAGTCCAAAACAAAATCAGGGTTTCCTGAAAGAATTTCTGCTTCAGAAGATGCATCGTATAATAGCACTTTTGCATCTATATGGCACTCTGGGTAGATTGATAGGAAATGCTCTTTGAGGCACTGGGCTTTCGGAAAACCAACATCTGCTCTTGTTGCAACAGCGTGTCGGTTAAGTGATGAAAGTGATACCTTCTCATGTAATTAATGAATGAGTACATGTATATCTAATTAAATAAATTTTAAAGAATGTAAATTTGAAAGCAAAAATCAATACCCTTTCTGTCTTTTTTTGCTACCAATTTCAGCCTCCAATTATTACTAGCATGCTTAAGAGTTATGAGGTACAATTTTGTCCACAGCAAATAAAAAAATTAATGAAAAGTAGCTAAAATTAAAATGCTTAATGGAACCACAGTGTGCCATATATGTTCACAATATCATCAAAACACAATTGATCATCCAGTTGATGCAAGCTATCATGTGAAAAAGTCGTATTTGTTGAAAGGTTCGAACAGCTTCTACCATATATCAATTGACCTATTTGTTGATAGGAAAAATCATAGTGTTAGATTGGTGTAGCCTATGCAAGACAAGCGGGGAATCCATTTCGCATATTCTATTACACTGTTTGATTGCCCAGGAGATGTGGAATTTCATTTTCAGCCTGTTTGGTATTCATTGGGTTATGCCTAATGGGGTTTCGGCTCTCTTAGAGTGCCGCGCGGGGGGGGGGGGGGGGGGGGGTTGATGCAGAAACTCTCGGATCCAGGAGCTCTAGAAAAAAATCCCCCACTGCATCTTTTGGTGCATTTGGTTGGAAAGAAATTCCAAATGTTTTGAGGGGATTGAAAGGAACATTCTGGAGCTAAAATGGAGTTTGATCGACACCCTTTGGGATTGGAATAATGCCTATGGAGAAGTGTATTTCCATTCTGTTTTGAATTTTTTAGATGCTTGTACTTTTTTCTTTTTCTTTTTTTTATCAGTAATAAAATTTTTATTGCATCAAAAAGAAACTTCATAATTTTTTTTCTTTCTCTTGTATTCCCATGTACACTTCCTGTGTACTTGGTTTTTATCTTTTAATCAAATCTTTTTTATTATCGATCAAAAAATTATAATTCTTTATTTGACTGGTCACGAGCCTGGAACTTTACTACTAGCAGTTCCTTTATAGACTTTATTTCTTCCTTGTCCCTTTTTTATCATAATTCTATCCTTGTAAATCAGCAATTATCTTGTTGTGCATGCTTCATGCACACTAAGTTTTTTTCTCTTTAACAAAATTAAATCTATTGCCTATAAAAAAAAATAAAAAATAAAAAATTTTAATTAATTTAAAGTTGAACTTCATGTTAAACTATGACACTAATAAGGTGAAAGGCCATGGATCTCATAGAGTTCCATTTTTTTGGACCATCTCAACAATAAATTCTACTTTAATGCATTTTGATACCCAATCACTTTCTAGCTTAAGTATCAAAGATCCATGTCCTATTGCCAAGCTGGATGATGGATACGCATCAAACCACTATTTGACACCAATATGCATTCATTAAAAACAAAATTGTTAGCCAGTGATTTTGATTCCCTTCTTTTACATTAAAACTTCCGTAAAATAAAAAAACTAAGGGAAATCCTTTCAAATACATACAAAGTTGTGTAAAATAAACTAAAGGAAAGCCTCATGCGTAACAAAACAACACGGTGAACTGTGTAAACCCATGAAACTATGTGACATATTATAGTCTATAGAGGTATAAAAACCAATAAGAGAACACACATTAAAAAGCAAAACAAACCAAAAACAAAAGGGAGACAGAAAAAGCCAACACAGAATATACCTGGTCGAAGTCCACAAGGAGAAGCCTACCAACACCTGATCTCAAAAGCATAGATGCTGCATGACTACCAACCCCCCCAAGACCAATGACCACAACATAGGATGCAGTCACTTTCTGTTGAGACTCAAGGCCAAAGAATTGAATGTTCCTAATAATAGCAGAAAAGTAACAACTTCAATGATGCTAACAGCTAACAACATCAAAATAGCATTCCATGCAGAGAGAGACAGAGATTATACACCCCTGGCACTCCAGGTCACACACCATAAAATAGACTTTTAGCTGCATATATGTATAAACATTTCCTTCTACAATATATATACAAACGCACACGTGCACAGATCATGAGCATACAAAGTAAGAAACATTCAGTAAATAATTTATTGAACAAATGCGCAGAAAAGGGCACTGTTAGAGAAGCATTTAAGAAGTGAACTCAATGAGAAAGATTCAAAGAAAGAGGAGCTTCACTCACTGCGCTCAGTCCATTGATTACTTATATATGGAGAATTGGTTACAACATGATGGAGAATATTCTAATGGTGACAGCTGGTAGGGACAGCTAACCGGGATACCTCATTACTTAAATATTCTATCTCTTCTAGAAGAGTACCACCCATACAGCACAAGAGTACAACCCAGTACAATATTATTACTCTAACTTTTTAACACTCCCCCTCATGCTGGAGCATATACATCATATAGGCACAACTTAGAACACATGGGCTCTAGACGATTCCTTTTTTTTTGATAAGTAGAAAATAATAGGAATAAATTTGGGGATCCGAGGGATCGAACCCATGCTCTAGACGATTCCTACATAATGCCTTGGTAAAGATATCTGTAAGTTGGTCTTCAGACTTCACAAATAGTGTAGCAATGGCTCCATTTAGAATCTTATCTCTCACAAAATGGCAATCTACTTCAATGCGCTCATTCCTTTCATGGAAAACAGGATTGGACCCCATGTGCATAGCAACTTGATTATCACAAGAAACAAAATGCAGTTGTTTGGTGTAGTGCAGAATCAGAATATAGGGCAATGGTGCTGCTAGTGAGCTAACTTGGTTACGAAACATTCTTCAGGAGTTCGCTTTTCCCTTGGAAGAGTATTTGGAAGACAAGTGTCCTTTTGAGAGTTGCATGTGCAAGAGGAGTGGTGAAACAATAGATCATTTAGTTCTCCATTGTCCAGTAGCTCGGGAGTTTTGGTCAGTTGATCTTCAGCATTTTTGGCGTTCAATGGGTTATGCCTTGAGGGGTCATGGTAGTTTTTAGTCCGTTGGAGGGCTGGTTGTGGCCGGTCCAGTAATTTGGAGATTTGGCAGACGGTTCCTCATTGTTTATTTTGGTGCCTTTGGAGAGAGTGGAATGATAGATGTTTTGAGGGGAGAGTACACCAATTGTTGAATCTGAAAGGGATGGTGCTTCATACTTTAATGAAATTAATAGCTACGAATACGCTTGTTTTCTTTTACTAATATTCTAGATTTGCTTGAGCATTGTATTGTTTAGTTCTTTATTGGAATTCCTACTGTATACTTCATGTGTACTTAGGCTTTCACCATTTTTGATGCAATAAATAATTTAATTACTGCCACTGGGCATTAGGCCCAGTGGTAATTCCCCTTCCCAAAAAGCCCCACTCCTCTATGAGGGTGTGGGTTCAATCCCCGGGATTCCCAAAATATACGTGTGTGTGAGTTTAGATTAGAATTTCTATCATATATATAAAATAATTTAATTACTTATTAAAAAAATAAAAAAATAAAATAAAAAGAGAGATTAGCACTCTTTGCATGAACTACAACGTTGGGTAAAATCCTTTTTTTATAAGTTTCAGTATTAGGTAAAATCCTAACAATGAATCATTTGAGAAAGTGTCACATCATAGTGTTGGATTGGTATTGTATGTGTAAAAAGAGTGGGGAAACTACATATCACTTACTCCTCCATTGTGAAGTAGTCAATGAACTTTGGGATCTAATCTTATGTTTGTGGGGATGCAATGGGTCATGCTTAGATGGGTGGTGGATTTACTCACTAGTTGGAAAAGAAGATTTGTTAGGCACCATATCGCAAGCATATGGAATGCCATTCCCTTATGCATCATGTGGTCTATTTGGAGAGAATGCAACGCACATAGTTTTGAAGACTCTGAGAAAACAATTTTGAAGTTGAAGCCTCTACAATTGAAGACCCTCTATAATTGGATAACTGCTAGTGGCTGTTTTTATTTTTCAAACTTGTTAGAATTTATTGATCATTTTTTTTTAATGATTTCTTGGTGTTTCCTGTATACTTCTTGTGTACATGGGTTGTACCCCCTTTGCACTCCTAATGAATTTTGTTTACTTATAAAATAAAAAACAAAAAAAATATCAAATTGGTGACACCAATAGTACCTGGTCAATTGTTCGGAAACTATCTCATCTTTTAGAAGGTCTAAACCAGCCATCCCGTGATTCTTGTTGCCAGAAACTGTGCAGCCTTCAGAATTCTCAGATACAAGCCCGTTCCCTTCAATAAAAATTATAAAAAATACAGAATTACAGTTGATTAGTCACTAAAATCACACATCAACAAACCAAATAATTGTTATTGACATAAAAAGCTAGCATATTCAGGTGACGCAGGACAAATTAGGAATCTATCTGCGTGTTATAGTGCTGGCCTTTAGGACAGGAAAAGTTATGTCTTGGGCTTTGTTACGGTGAGGGAAAGGCTTTAGGGTTTCTAGATTGAATTAGGACTAGAAAAGCTAGAATTTTGGTGGCTGAAAGAGACTGGGAATTGAGGAATCTTCTTGCTGGAAATTCTCAACAGCAACAAGATTAGGCTTTTAGAGTTGTTCCGGGGTTATTTGGTAGCAAATAGTTAGAAAAAATATTTAGACTGATATGGCATGCATTAATGATGCTACCATAAGATCTAGAATTTTGCATCCTTCTACTCTTAAATTTTTCCATCATATAAGGCACTCCACAATGGTGTTAGATTCTAACACAGCAGGGCTCCATAATATAGATTGCCGATCTTCTTAAGACATTAACATAGTACACTAAGACAACTCGTCCTTGTTGAATCTTTTCTTTTTTGCATAATCGTCTCAAGCAATAATTTTTATTCAAAATTTACCAGTCATGTTCTCCCTATCTAAAATTTCACAGTTATTGAAAGACAAATAATACAGAAAACAGTAGCAACATATCAAGGTTTTACATGTGATCTCAACAAAACAACAAAGCTGTAATAAGTTCAGCACAGATTAACACAGCAACCCCAAAATGCTACATAACTATGATAACTTGGTAATCAAATACACATCATACACATATAGGTTTCATCACATGCCTACATAGCACTATAGGCAACAATAATTTCACTTTGAAAGGAATATCTGAGTGCATTGCATTGTAGCTCTATAATCTACATCTATTAGGCAAAATCTTCACTAGAATATCACTTACCATTAATTTTAATGGCCTTTTCCTCGCATTGCTTCGCGACGCTTCTGCAAAGATATACAACCAATTTTAGCCAAAGTAATAAGAATCAACATATTCCGCATAATTTTTTAAATTTCTTGATTTTTTTTTTTTTTTGTTTCTGCTAATGTTGGTAGTCTATTTGGTTCAGAAGTTCAATGCCTTGATAGCAATAGTTCTAAAAACAGGAAAATTTCGAGCAAGAAAAAAACAAACAAACTGCGGATTATTTCTTTCCTATGATAATATGATTTTGCTTTTCTCGGGAAACAAACAGTCGCCAAGGAAATTAAAAGAGTAAGAATTTGAAAAATGGCAGCGAAGCGGAGAAAACAAATAAACGACTTGCCTTGGAAGAAGTTTGAGAAGAAAGACGGTGGAAACAGTGCCCAAAACGATTCCAGCTCCCACCAAGCCTAAGCATTTTACTCTCTCCTCCATTTTTTGTTTTTTCTCCGGTTCGAAAGTAGGGAGTACTGCTATTTGGGCCGTCGAGGATTAATTAGGGTTTTGCAATGCTGTTGGTACCCGAACAGAAAAAATAAGTGCATGGTTGGAAATTTTTAATTCAGCAATTTGCCCCTAAATTTTGGAACATTATTATTTAGTCCTTATATATTTAAATTTTGGATCTTAAATCCTAACATTATGAAGTATACTTTTTTTTTTCTTTGATATGGGAGGGGTTTTGAATCATAGTTTTTTTTTTTTGATAACTAAGAAAATTTTTATTCATAGCCCAAAAGGCAACAGATACATACAAGATAACACAGAAAACATCCACAATGGTGCCCAGGAAACAACCACAAAAACAGAACAAACACTATACACAACAACAAACACAACTACATAAACACAGATCCAGATCTTGGAGATCATCCTGTAAATAGCGAGAAACACAACATCAGTAGATGTCCAGCCCGAGCAAACAGTAGGAAGGTTGGAACGGATTGTCCATGGCAATGAAAGCCATGCAGTTCCGAAGGGGCTCCTCAAAAGGAGTTTTGATAGATCTATCCCCAAATCGTTAGGGGGATAGTCAAGATCAGCTCGAGATGGGAAGAACTCCCATGGCCACCGCCTACCAAACACCCTTTGCTGTTGAAGATCTCGCCAAATACAAGAACGAACCCACACCGATCCGGAGACAAACCACCTGGAACACCACCACAAACCCAAACAGAAAAACAAAGAAAAGAAAAGAGACGATTCACATAGCTGGTAAACCAACCATGAGAACCGCCGGAAAACAGCCCATAAAGGGCAGCAAAAGGACCCACGAAGGGCAGCAAAAGACCCACTAAAGGGGCGGAAAGAACCCACAGAGGGGTATGGGCGCACGATAGCGATCAACGCTAATCGTGCGCCCCGGCGAGAATGGGTTTTGTTCACTCTTTCTTCTTTCTGGAGAGAGAAGCTCTCAGTTTCTCTAGAAGCCTCTTCTGTTGGTTTTGAATCATAGTTTTTCTCATAAAAGAGAATAAATAATATGAATTAAGTTACAAGGCCGTTATTAAATTATATATTAGGTAAGTGTCATATCAACATAAAATGACAAAAACTACATCAATTTGTCCATCATTAAGATTTTTTTGTTTCCTTTCTTTCCGTTTTTCCAATAGGCAATAGCACTATACAACCACCACGGCACTTGATTCCCAACCGCCATGAGACTACAGCACACTAATTCCTACAAAATCCCTATATGTCCAACATAATCAAACACATAATGTAGATTACAATTCAACATTAGAATCAAAATTTACACAAATCAACTTGTTATGGCAAAAGAGACATACATTCAAAGAGAGTGAGAAGAAACACATATATAGAGAAAAGACTTTGGTTCAATCTCACCTTTTGCAAAATAAAGGCTTCACTTGTTTTGCCTTTGACTATAATTACAAAACCCAAAACAAAACAAAAAATGGTGTTTTACACTTTTACTTTTACTTTTACTTTTATAGCCACAACTGGGTCTTGAAGTCGGGAATGAGGTCATGATAGAGATTGAGAGGAACTCTCTAGTGGTACCATTGGGCTTAGCTATAATAGTGGAAAGGCCTGCATTGTCCAAGAAAAAGTTTATAGACCCAAACATCAATGATCAAGTGCAACTCCAGCACCAACCACACTCTATTGCAAAACTTCACCACCACTACATCGTCAAAAGACTCAAAATACTCTGGTCGCATCATCACTACCAAACCTACCGTTGGGCTCTAAAATCTAAAAAGTCACCACGTGAATGTGTAAGAGAGAGAAGTTGACATCGGACTTAGACTGGCTTGATCAACCCATGTGGAAGCGTTGGTTTTAGGCTCTCTTTTTGTGTATTAGTGAACACCATAATTTGCTTGCACTACTTGTGCTTGTGAGGTTGTAAGTGTGTGATGAGGAGGTGTATGAAGTGTATGAAATCATTGAGATTTTCTTAAGCTGTGATTGGTTATTTGGATTTAAAATGGGTTTCCTATATAGGATGTAAAAAACCCTTTTACAACATGTAAAAAATGTTGTTAAAACGATTTTACAACATTTTTGCGCATGTTGTAGGATGAGGTGTTGTGGAAAGTGTCTGACTTTCAACAACTTTCAATTAATGTTGTCTAGTATATTGTTAAATATCTAATTAACAACGTTCAAAAAATGTTCTTGTAACATGTAAAAACCATACTTAAAAAATGTTATTAAAAGTCTTTTTACAACGTTTACTGAATGTAGTCTTTATATGTTAGACAACATTTATTATATATTGTCTACACATGTTAGTACAACATTAAATAATGTTGTCTGTTTGTTCCTTTAACAACATTTTTTAAACGTTGTAGAAGAGTGCTTTGAATATGTTTTGACAACATTCATAGAACGTTGTGTTATACACTTTTTTTTTTTTTTTTAATTATATTCTTTTAATGGCTACCTATAGACCTTTATTTTATTTTATTTTTTTGGGAAGAAGAAGACATGTTTCCATGTTTATATAAATCATAATCCAAACATTATATCAACACAGAAAGCACTACAAGATTACCAACACACATACACTTTATATAATTAGTGTGTTTGTGTAGAGAAGTTCAAATTGTATGGTTTCAACTAAAACCTTTCTATATTCAACTTATAAAATAACATTCATTTTTCAATTTATTTCTTCCAAGTTCTAAGCATATTAGAGGAAGGAAAAGTCACATTTACTTTACATAGTACATACTAGTCAGACAAAAGAAAAGAATATGTCCGTTGAGTAACAAAGGTCATAAATTACTGCACCACATTAATTATGATCTGACAAGTCATAACTTTATTTTAGCAAAAAAATATGCTGGAATTTCTTCATTTGTGATAGAGAGAGAGACAAGCCAATGTTACGTGTGATAATGAAACTAGCTGGGGTTGAGAACACAAACAATGGAAATCGAGCCAGGATTTGACAATGATGTGGTATTCATTCATGGCTTTGCAACTGATGGTATTATAACGTGGCAGTTCCAAGTGGCCTGGTCATTCAAAGCTATCTTAGCATTCACATCGGATTCTTTAAATATTTTTCAAATTTTGAATATAAAACTCAATTTTTTACTTTTTAATTATCGACTTTTAAAATACACTCAACATCCCCACCAGATCCTTCTTCCCCCAACAAACTTCCTCTCTCTCTCTCTCACCAAGTCCATCAGTGATGCAGCCCTCGACAGAATTGGGTTCAAGTCCTGGTCAGACTATTTGCTTCCAGATTCTATTGAGGGTTACATTGTCTTTTGAGATTGGCACCTACAAGTTGCCTCGAATCCCTAATTTTGTTTTCACATGCTCCCACACACACATGCTCACTCACACTCACACACACATTTCCTATATAACATCATAACATGAATGTTGATTCATTTACTTTCTTCATTTTCATTACACAGCCAATAAAAAAAAAGCCTTCACTAAGCATGTAGAGTGCTCCCGGCCTCAATCCAAAGCCATGTCAGTTGGTCGATTCACCGTGCTGGCTCGATTCTGGTCGCCGGCAACTCAGTGTAGGACGAAGGTATGTCTCTTCAAGGTCCCAACTACTTGACATCTTCCATTGTGTCAAAGTTCCAAACGTGGGCTTTGACTTGAGACATATCCTTTCAATTTGTTTGGTCTCCATGTCTTCTTCAGTATTTTAGCATTCACATTAGATGATTTCAGGGATTGCTTGAATATTTGGAGATAGAGTGAGAGGGGAATTAGACCCTTCCGATGATATTCTCACCCTCTCATTGACATGTTGCACTTTTAAAAAAATTGCAGTTGTACATTGCGCTTTAGCTTTCTTTGAAATATTTTTAGTAACCTTTATCATATATACAACATAAAATGATTAATAAATTAAAACAATTTTGCCACTATAAATTCAAAAAAATCAATTAAATAAATAAATTACAACTTACTTGAAGACGATTCATCTTCTTGTAATATATTTTTCTGAAACCTGACAGATATTATAAATTTTTATACACAAATAAACAATTTTGTTCATTAGTATGGGCAAATCTCATAACATAAGACTTTTTAAGAACAAAAACAACATGCAATATTTTAGTAACAAGTATAGGAGTAATAACAATTAATAAAATTTCATGACATCTTGTTCATTACAATGAGAAAACTCATAACAAAAGACTTTCCAAGAATGAAAGCTACACAAGAAAATGTAGTAGCATCCATAGGAATGATAAAAATAATATCTCATTATATCATATTCATCATGGCTTCACCAACATGCCCTCACAACCAATCCTTACATAACATTCATCTTCATCATCAACACTCAAATCAAGTCTAGATAAATCAAGTGGTGTAGATGACATATAAGTACTTTCATCAAACATTTTCAACTTGTCAAAACTTCTAGGTGGTGCTTTTAGTACAACATACCAATTTGATGTATCACTCTCCCTAGAATAAAACACTTGCTTAGCCTGTGATGCCAAAATGAAAGGATCGTTTGCAAATTGATTTTGTCCTTGGTGGAGGTTAACCAATGTAAATCCATGATCATCAACTTTAAGACCATTTACTATATTTGCCCAGTCACACTTAAACACGGGGACTCGAAATGTGTGATAGTCTAACAAAATAATGCCCCTTATAATTCCATAGTAAGATATTTTTCCAACAACTTGTCTCATATCACTCGCACTTGACCTACACATAGTTTCTGCTTCGATTAAAACACCACTATTTTGTCTAGAATTTTCGCAATCCTTGGTATTAAATCTAATATTGTTTATAATATAACCAGAAAATGATGTTGTCTCCTTTCTAGGCCCACGTGCAAGCCATTTTAAAGTATTTGACACATTACCACCGTCAATTTAAGCCTTGATTGTTAAAAATTTGAACATGCAAAAAATAATAAGTATACATTAATAGATTTATTAATGATTATTTTCATCTCTTATGATGAATAACATTAAATTTTTGCTAACATTATCATCTAACCATACACTGAATGTAGCCTTGTGCCTCTTTTGTAATAGTGTTTCATTCTTTAAAAGACGTCTATCCAAATTCCTAAATTCCTTCATATGCATTCTAAAAAACAAGTAAGATGTTAAGACAAATGCATGATATCAGAAATTGAAAACTAGTGAAATATCAATGTAATCGCTCATACTTTATATATGGTTCGACTTCTGCACCATTAAGAATCACATAGCGATGAGCAATCTCTAACATGTCATCAGGAACTTGTATATCTTTCCCACCAGAAATTGGACGCCCTTCTAATATTGTTTCATTCTCAAAATCTTTATTGCGGGTATGTCGAGCACCTATTTCAACTGCTTGTTTCATATACCCACTACAGAACTTTAAGCACTCTAACATTAAATAACGTTCTGCTATGCATCCTTCAGGTCGTGCATGATTCAAAATATATCCTTTTAATACCTTCATATATCTAAATAACAAAGTAAAATTAAATGAATGCTAGAAACACCTATACGTACATAAACGTCAAGAAAAAATGGTAGGGAACAATCTCTCAAACGGATACATCCAACGATATTGCACCGGCCCACATAGACGAGCTTTCCGTCCTAGGTGAATTGTTAGATGAACCATAATGTCGAAGAAAGAAAAGGGAAAATACCTTTCTAACATGCACATAGTTTCAGCAACATCTTCCTCAAGTTGTTCCATTCTATTTCTATTGATAACTCTTTGACATATTTCATTAAAAAATGCACAAAGTCGGAAAATTGCATTCCTTGGCCCCTTTGGTAGAAGTCCTCTTAATTCTACTGACAACAATTGTTGCAATAGAATGTGACAATCATGAAACTTGAGGTCCATTATCTTGCATTCTTCTAATGAAATACAATTCCTGATGTTAGAGTTATAACCATTAGGTAACTTTAAAGGAGCAAGCCTTTCACAAAAATTTTTCTTCTTTGTCTTTGTTAGCGTGTGTGGTGCTGCGGGTAAGTAAAATCACGTTCCTCTCATCTCTGGATACAATTCATTCATAATTTTCATGTCTTCTAAGTCCATGTGAGATTTAAGATCATCCTTTGATTTTCCTTTCACATTCAAAAGTGTACCGATAATGCTCTCACAAATATTCTTCTCAATGTGCATTACATCCAAGTTATGATGCACAAGTAATATCTGAAACATCATTTACACGAGTTATAATAGTCATCATTGGCTATAATGAACTTCACCACAAATATAAAAAATGAAGAATAACCAAAAAAACCATTTATTTTACATAACATACCTTCCAATATGGCAAATAAAAAAAATTTGATTTCTTCTTCCACATTTGGATTGTATTTCTCTTATTTCCATTTTCCCCCTTATCATTTACAAAATCCTTGACTTCAAGAAAAACTTCTTCACTAGTGACTATTTTAGGCTTCCGTCTATTTTCCTCGTTTCCATCAAACCAACTTGCTTTCTTTCGATATCGATGATCAGGAGTAAGAAACCGCCTATGACCCATGTACATCAACTTCTTACTATGATTCAAGTATTTAGAACATGTCTCTACATGACACACAGGACATGCTACCTTTCCCTTTGTGTTATACCCAGATAGGTTTCCATATGCTGGAAAATCATTTATTGTCCACATCAACATAGCCTTCAAGTTAAACATAGACTTATTGAACGCATCATAGACATTAACCCTATTACTCCATAACTCATTTAAATCTTCTACTAATGGCTCTAAATAAATATCTATGTCGTTGCCCGGTTGCTTAGGCCTTGGGATCAGTAATGTTAACATCAAATTTTCCTTCACCATATATAGCCATGGAGGCAAGTTATATGTAACCAAAATTATTGGCCAACAACTATATCTAGAGCTAAGATCTTTGAAAGGATTAAACCCATAAAATGAAAGACCAAATCTAAGATTTCGAGGATCTGATGCAAAAGAAGGCCATTTACTATTAATTGTTTTCCATGCCAATGAATCAACTGGATGTCGAATCTTGTTATCCTAACTTTGGTGAGTGGCATGCCATGTTAATTGTTCTACCATTTCAAGTGACCCAAACATCCTCTTAAGTTTTGGTATTATAAGAAAATACCGCAATACCTTCGCAGGAACTCCATAATAAATCTTTTTATTATGCTTGTTAACTTCCACCGCAAAGATCTACATTTCAGGCATGCTTCCAAATTCTTAAACTCCTTTCTAAATAAACAACAGTCATTGACACATGCATCTATCTTCTCATACCCTAGATCAAATATCTTAAGTATTTTTTTTGTTGAATACAAAGAATCAGGAAGTGTGTTATCTTGTGGAAGCATATCACGAATAATCTCAAGAAGTTCATTAAAACTCTTGTCTGATAGACTATTTGTAGCTTTATGTTTGAATAATACAATTGTTGCTGACATCCTTGTGTACTTTTTGCAACCCGAATATAAAGGAGTTTTAGCATCTTCCACCAAATTTGTAAATTCCTTATCTCTTCTTTCATGTATAGTTTCTGTAACATTATCACCTTGAAAAAACACTTCTTTGTGTAAAATAACTCAATTGAATGAAAAAATATTTTATATATCTCACATATAGAATAACTTTACAGAGGAGGATTATATATGCAACTATATCAACGTCAGTTCTATACTAAGGATTACAAAGATTTGAATTTGTATTTATGATAGACTTCTATTCAACTTATATACCTGTTCCTTATCTCTATCTATATCTTCACTTGAATGTTGGTTAGGTGTTGTAGATGATAAGGACTGTTGGCTGGAGTCTATCCTAATGTCAGCTTTATCTCTTACACCCCCCTTCAAGCAGATAGGTGGTGGGCACCACATAAAGCTTGTCTCGAAGAAGGAGATAGCGTGCATGACCAAGAGGTTTGGTAAATATATTAGCAACTTGATCGATAGTGGCAATATAGCGAGTAGAGATATCATTGTTCACGACTTTTTCACGGACAAAGCGATAGTCTATTTCAATGTGTTTGGTTCGAGCATGGAAGACTGGATTAGTAGCAAGTGCCAAAGCACCAACATTGTCACACCAAAGTGTTGGAGGAGAGGGGAGGGTGATACACAAGTCCTTGAGTAACATGCGAAGCCAATACAAGTCAACAGTAGCTAGAGCCATAGCTCGATACTCGGCCTCTGTACTGGATCGAGAGACAACAGCCTGCTTCTTAGCACTCCAGGATATGAGACAAGAACCAAAGAACACGCCAAACCCAGTGGTGGAATGCCGATCATCGGGATTACTAGCCCAATCAAAGCCACAAAAGGCTTGGAGGTGCAGGTTCTCTTTGGTGAAGATAAGATCATGATCAACAGTACCTTTTAAGTATCGAAGAACACGTTTTGCAGCTGACCAGTGAAGGGTGGTTGGTGAATGCATGAATTGACAAAGAAGATTGACCGGGTAGGCAATATCAAGTCTGGTAAGGGTGCAGTATTGAAGAGCACCAACAACATGGCGATATTCAGTAGCATCCGGAAGGGGATCACCTCCTGTTTTGGAGAGTTTCAAACTGGAGCTCAATGGAGTAGTTGTAGGTTTGGCACCACTCATCCGAGTACGAGTAAGAAGGTCAGTAATATACTTAGACTAATGAAGATGCAGTTTAGTGTGATCTCGTACAGCATGAATGCCAAGAAAAAAGGCAAGAGAGCCAAGGTCCTTGAGAGCAAATTTAGTCTTAAGGTGATCAATGAGTTGGAGAATGAGATGTTCATTAGGGCCAGTAATAAGAATGTCGTCAACATACACCAGAAAATAGATGAGTGTAGCATCGCGATGAAAAATGAAGAGAGAATGATCCACCACAGATTCGGTGAAGCCTAAGGAGATGAGAGCATGCGAAAGTCGAGTGAACCACGCTCGAGGGGCTTGTTTAAGGCCATAAATGGCCTTCTGCAAGCGACAAACATGATCAGGTTTAGTTTTATCAATGAAACCTTGAGGTTGTTCCATGAACACCTCCTCATCCAGAACTCCATGTAAGAAAGCATTGGAAATATCCAATTGACGAACTGGCCAAGCACGAGAGATAGCAATGGCAAGAACAAGTCGCAGTGTTGTGGGTTTAATAACTGGGCTAAAAGTCTCAAAGTAATCAATACCATCACGTTGATCAAAGCCCTTGGCTACAAGGCGAGCTTTGTATCGTTCAATGCTTCCATCAAAGTATTGTTTGAGCTTGTAGACCCATTTGTTACGGATGACATTTTTGTGCAGAAGGCGTGGGCAAAGAGTCCAAGTGTGATTAGCAAGAAGTGCATCAAACTCAGCGCCCATGGCTACACGCCAATCTTGGTGTTTCATAGCTTGTGAGAAACAGGTAGGTTCAGGTGGCAGAGTGCTGGCCTAAAAACGACTTGAGTGGATGCTTCGAAGCAAAGTAACAGTTGATAGTCTTGGAATTGACGAGGACGAAGACTGCCGGTTTGAGATCGAGTGACAATGGAGGAAGAACTAGATGCAGTGGTGGAAGGTGTAGCTGCTGGTGGAAGAGGTGGCTGAGTAGTGAGAGGTAGATCAACCGATGGAGGAGGGTCAGGTGTGACCAGCAATGGAGAAAGTGATGGAGGCTCCATGATTGGTGTGGGAACTGAGGACTCAATGAGTGATGAAGAGGTGGAGGTCACCAAAGATATAGGTGGTGTCATGTTGAGATCCATGGGAACCATGTCACAAGTGGAGGGACATGATGATGTAGTACTGGAGGGAGATGAACCTGCACAATTGTTATTTGCTACAGAATATCCAAGATTATGAAGAAAAGGAGCCAAGCTTATAGGGGAGGCACTTACCTGGTCAGAGGAGTGAGGAACCATATCCTTGGCAGGGAAGGAAGTCTCATCAAACACAACATTGCGAGAAATGTAAATATGAGAGGTACTTGGATCCAAGCACCGATAACCCCTATGATTTGCACTATAGCCCAAAAAGATACATTTCTTGCTTCTAAAGAGAAGTTTATGAGCATTATATGGACGAAGGAGTGGAAAACAAGAGCACCCAAACACTTTCAACAAAGAATAATCTGGTTGTATTTGCAAAAGTTTGAAAAGTGGAGACACATTGTGTAAGATAGGAGTAGGTAACCGGTTGATTAAATAAACAGCTGTGTTAAATGCATCAACCCAATATTTGGTGTGAAGATGAGATTGTGCTAACAAAGCAAGACCAGTTTCAACTATATGACGATGTTTTCTTTCAGATATGTCATTTTGTTGTGGGGTGTGGGGACATGAGATGTGAGGAAGCATGCCATTAGTAGTGAGATAATTTTGGAATTGGGTTTTGGAATACTCTCCCCCACCATCAGACTGCAGTATTTTAATTTTGCAAGAAAATTGATTTTCCACAATGGACTTGAATTTAGGCTCCGTTTGTTTCGACGTAAAACGTTTTCCGTAAAACGTTTTCATCATTTTCGGACGTTTGTTTTGCAGTAAAATAAAGTCAACAGAAAACGTTTTCGGTTTGACCGTAAAAACCTTCACAAAAATTCGGAAAACGGTTTACGGAAAAATTTTCCGTAAACCATTTTCCAAAATCGTGAGGCTCAGTCTCTGCTCTCTTTCTCTCTCGCGTCCAACTCCTGCCGAGCCAACCCCAGCCACCCCCAGCCACACCGAGCCACCCCGAGCCACCCCGAGCCACGCCGATGAAGCACGACGATAGAAGCGAGCTGGGTTTTTTGTTTTTTTAAGATTCCAGATCTGCTGCCGTTGGGTTTGGTTATTGCCGGTTTTGGCTTATGGTGTTTCCGGTGATGGGTTTCGGTGTTGCTGGTGGTTTGAAGTTGATGGGGTTTGGTTGATTTTTGCTTTTGTGCGGTGGGGTTGCGGGGTGGGTGTGGGGTGGGTTTTGGTGGTTTCGGGGTGGGTGGGGGTGCGGGGTGGGTGTGGGGTGGGTTTCGGGGTTGGGGTGGGGTGGGTTTGTGGGGTGGGTTTCGGGTGGGGGTGGGGGGGTGGGTTTCGGGTGGGGTGGGTGGGGTGGGGTGGGTGGGGTTCGGGGTGGGGTGGGGTGGGGTGGGGGGTGGGTTTCGGGGTGGGGGTGGGTTTGGGGTGGGGTTGCGGGGTGGGGTGGGTTTGGTGGGGGTGGGTGGGGGTGGGGATTGCGGGGTGGGAGTGGGGGTGGGTTTGGGTGGTTGGCTGGCAGTGGTGGTGCTGGGGTGTGATTCCGGTGGTGCTGGGGTGTGTTTTACGTGTGTGTTTTTTTTTCATTTTACGTTGT
Source organism: Fagus sylvatica (assembly GCA_907173295.1). Lineage (NCBI taxonomy): Eukaryota > Viridiplantae > Streptophyta > Magnoliopsida > Fagales > Fagaceae > Fagus > Fagus sylvatica. The sequence goes on from OU015762.1 coordinate 42,387,779, forward strand.
ACCAAACATTGTAAAATATTTTCGGGACTATTTTCCTAAGTGCAAACAAACACTGAAAAAACAATCATTTTCTCTGAGATCATTTTCATTTGCAAACATTTTACGGTGGAGAATGTTTTACGTCGAAACAAACGGAGCCTTAATGAAACAAGCAAATACATCAGACTTGGCATGTAAAGGAAACAACCATGTGAAGCGAGAATATTCATCAATAAAAGAAACATAGTATTTACAACCACTTATTGATAAAAAAGGAGATGTCCACACATCAGTATGAATGGTGTCAAGAGGACCTTTTGCAATACGACACAAAGCTGGAAAAGGTAATTGCTTGCTTTTGGCAAGTTGACAAGGCTTACAAACATTAGGAATTATAGACAATCGACCAATAACTGGGAGGTTGTGTTGCTTGAGTAGATGTTGAACAAGAAGCATAGTAGGATGACCTAGTCGATTGTGCCAGATGGGAAAGGTCGTCTTGACTCCAAGAAAGGCGGTGAACTTATTGGGTGGATGAGGTGGTTGTTTGGAAAAACGAATTGGATATAGTCCATCCTCACTCTGACCTTGGAGCAGGATGCGTCCCGTCTATGAATCCTTTACAACAAAATCAAAGGATGTAAGTAGAAAATAACAATCATTATCTTGACAAATTTTTTGAATAGATAGCAAATTTGCAGCAGCATTAGGACAATATAAGACACGTTTGCAAGTTGAGATTATTAGGTAAAGAGATTGAACCAGTTCCGAAAATTTGGAGAAAGGCTCCATTCCCTACGACAAATGCTTCATTGCCTTGGTATTGCTGCTGTAGACTAAGTTTCTTCATGGCAGAGGTGATATGAGTATTGGCACCACTATCTGCAAACTATGATTAATCATCCTGTGTAACATGAGTATGAGTTGCCATGGCAGCAAGTTTTGCAGGAGGATGCCGACCTTGGAAAGAGAAGTCCATGCGATGATAACAATCCAATGCTTGATGGTTGTTACGACCACATATTTGGCATGAGGGACGGCTGGGACGAAATGGTGTGGAATCTTGATTAAAGACCTGCTTTGGTAGAGTGGACTGACTGAATTGTGAACCATTGGGTTTGGTGTTTTATTCTTTGGAAGAAAAGGAACCACGACCCTTTTTGTTGTTGTTGTTGTTGCGATTGGAGGAAAACTGGCCAGGTTTGTTTGCAAACATGGCAAAGTTGCAGTATTGGAAATCACAGATTGATTGTGATGTTCCAGCAAAGTCTCATAATTCATGAGTTCATCTTGGAACTCGTGAAGAGAGAGAACTTAATCACGAGTAGCAAACGAGTAAGAGGTGACAAATGGGGTGAATGAAGAATTGAGTCCACTTACAATGTAGGATATCAAGTCATCATCATCAACAGTTTTGCTTACAGTTGATAATTGATCAGCCATGTGTTTTGCTCCTTGGATGTACTCGAGGCAAGACTTAGAACCTTGTTTGAGATTCTGGAGTTGTCTTTTGAGATGAGTTACACGACTTCTGGAATGGGACGCCATTCGTGCAGCAAGGGCAATCCAAGCTTGATGGGCTGTTTTTAAACCATAAAGAGTCCCTAAAACACTTTCAGAAAGTGTAGCATTGATCAAGCTTATGACACATTGATCTTTCTTATTCCAGGTAACAAACGCTGGATTAAGGATTGTAGTTTCCTTCTGATGTTCATCAAGTTGGTATTTTGATGGACAAGACTCTGAGCCATCAACAAAACCTATGAGGTCATGGCATGAGAGAACTGGGGTGATCAGTGAAACCCATAGAAGGTAGTTTGATAAAAATCAAATTTGAGAAGTTGGGTGGAATAAAGGCAGCGGAACTTGAAGAAGCCATTTTGAATTAATGATACGGGTGTAAACCAAAAGGCTCTGATACCATGTAAAATAACTCAATTAAATGAAGAAATATTTTGTATATCTCACATATAGAATAACTTTACAGAGGAGGATTATATATACAACTATATCAACGTCAGTTCTATACTAAGGATTACAAAGATTTGAATTTGTATTTATGATAGACTTCTATTCAACTTGTATATCTGTTCCTTATCTCTATCTATATCTTCACTTGAATGTTGGTTAGGTGTTGTAGATGATGAGGACTGTTGGCTGGAGTCTATCCTAATGTCAACTTTATCTCTTACACTTTGTACATATTATATGACTCTGGCATTTCAACATCTGCACATTATACAAATTCACTCTGACGTTCTCCATGAAGGACCCATGTAGTGTATGTAGAGTCCATCCCATGTATGACTAAGTGTTCGTACACTTCCTCAGAATGTAGGTGTTTTAGGTTTCTACATAATACATAAAGGCAAACGATTGTATCTATATTTCCTTCATTCACATGAGCCATATTAACAAAGTTACGTGCTCCAACTCTATACTCCTCCGTAACTCTACAAATCAAAAGTCCTAATTTAATTAATCTAATCACGTTGGTGCAACTAATTAGTTACGCAATATAGTGCTTAAGGTTCAAAAAAAAAAAAAAAAAAAAAAAAACTTGAAAGATGCACCCATTCTTTATCCATCGTGAGCAGCCCAATTAATAGAATCTCCTCTACACCAAAGAAATTTTCTTACCTAATCATACACACAAATGACTTTTATCCATTCGAAAGCACCATAGCCAAAGCCTTATGGCAGAGACTAACACAAACAAAACAAGTTACAAAGTAATTCTAAACATAATTCTGGCACATTCAATAATGATATCAAAATTGAAAACTTTCTGTGAATTAAAAAAAAAAAAAACTCACCTGCCTTACAATACGCACGAGCAAATCTAAATCTATTACCCGAGTTAATTGCAAAGAGACCAAAGCTGCATTCAATAAAACATAGGACATATTAAGAATATAATTCTTTTTTTTTTATTTTTATAAAATTTCAATCTTGCAATATTTCTTTTGCAAAAAGGCTTAGGATTGGAGTTTGGCATCAAAAGTACTTGACTCACCAGCAGTGTATAAGAATCTAATGCAAAGTTTCATTGCAGAAATTGGAAGTGTTATATTATGCTTCACTAATGAGCAAAAAATCTACAATAAAAGTGTAAATGTACGTGAGTCTATGGCTTTCTGCAATAAAAAATAAAAAAATCTTCAATAGTAGTTTATTGTATTTCACTCTTGCAATAAAAGTCTATGGCTTCCGCCTATTTTCCTCCAGCCTCACCCTTGAAAACCACTGCCCAGATTCCTTCAAGGTAATTATAGTGTTCTTTTTTCTTTTCCGTTAGGTTGCGGTAAGAATAAGGACTAAGATATTATCAAAATCATCATGTTATTGATCAGTAAATAACAAATTAATGATATTAGATGGCAAACCTAAGATTATCATAATCATTACGTTCCTGTAAAGAAACAAAGTTGGCAAACCTAAGATTTAACAAAGTTAGCATGCAAGGCTTCGTTTTTTATTGTTAAGTAGTTAAAAAAAAAAATTGTTCAAAGAAATAGAGAGACTTATACCCACTTGCAAGTGACTCTTTACAGGAAAACAAAAATAAAAAATTCTAATGAAACCCCAAAACAACATATAATAAAAAGGAAGGATTGAAAGTAAAGAGTTTAAAATATCACTTACCACTTACACCTAAAGAATGGATCTTTGAGCAATAGTAAGAGGGAGAGCGGCAGGTGAGAGGAAGAGATTGGCAATGAGAGAGAGCGATAGTGAGGCTGGAAGGAAGAAGATCGTGAGAGGGAGAGGGAGAGGGAGAGACGGGGAGAGGAAGAGAGAAACAGACTTAATTATACGTGTGTTGAGGGAGAGAATTAGGGCTGGCCAAATAATTAGATTTGTTTAGGTGTTTTAAATTTTTTGGGTTCTTTTTTACTTTGGCTTCCCACGCAAGCAGGAATTGTTCCCGGCAAAATTTTTTATAGCACTTTGTCTTTTTTTCTTTTGAGAAAATATAGTACTTATATTTGTCACAATAAGCATTAAATGTTATAAAAACCTTTAAATTAACAACTTTTTTTAAAAGTTGCAAAAACTTTTTAAATTAACAACTTTTTTTTAGAGGTTGTAAATACCTTTAAATTAACAACTTTTTTTTTAAAAACATTGTTATTATTTGTTCTAACAACATTCTCGAAATAGCACGTGGTAAAAGGGAGTTACTGTATTTTACATTAACAACATGCCTAACATGAATATTGTTAAATCATTCTTCCACAACATTTTATTATACATGTTGTTAATCTAATGTTGTTAATACCCTTTTTTGTTGTAGTATATAGTCCCTGTCCATGCCATAGTAATCTATAAAAATATATATATATATATATATATGTTTGGTGCATCTGTTTCAATTTTGTTCTTGAAAACAATTTGTCCCACATGTATTAGGTTAAATTTTTGGGATGACCACAAAGGAAATTAACAATAAGTTTTGAATAGGATAAAGCTTTTTTTTTCAGAAGTCTCAAATCCATACTTGGGAGCTATCTAACCCAGCGGATTGAAGCTTCTTGGTCATCCTTTCCTACTTTGAAAATTTTCTGTTCTCCCTATATAGCAGGCTTCCTTTTCTATACACTTGGAGAAATAGTTTAAGCCATCCAAAACAAATCCAATAACAACTTTGAAGGCATGGCATTAAGTCATAGTGGACTGGACCATCAACAACTTAATTTTGTCCATAATAAAATGGCATAAACTGTCTGGTCTGTTACACAATAAATAGTTTTTATTTTTTATTTTATAAGAACAATAAATGGTTTTCCATTACGTATGAAGTATGTGGTGCATATTTATGGTTGTGCTCCAACTAAATGACCCATGTGATGTCAAGTAAAACTTTACCTTAATTAGATAGAACCGTTCTAGTCAAAATCAAGAAAATTTTATTTTCCCCTTCTTTTTCAATGGAAGATTGGATTCTTTTTTCTTTTTCTTTTTTTAAATAATCGACCACTCACTTAATATTGTCCACCTAAATTCCATAAAGTTTCCTTATCATATGATTAATATAATCTCTATAAATATAAGAGCATTGTCTTATAGCAATAAGCAGCCAAAACAACAGTTGGATTCCTCAATTAGAAACCTTCTTAATGCACAAACCTTTGCCAGTAATCTTAGTGGGAGATGCACTAAATCTTGTAAGTTGACAAGTTGTAGCCCTCACTACAAGAATTAAGAATCTCGCTGAATCTGCCCCAGAAAATGAATGTGGGGCTGGCGTGGATGCACCTAAATCTCCACAAAAGTGTAAGCTAGAATTTGTTATTTGTTCCACGTAAGAAAGATGATCATGTGATTGGCAGTTTTGCGCATTCAATTAATTGAATAATCACCACCTTCATCTGATCAATCTCATCACTGAATCGCATTTTGATTTGGCAAGTACATTGCAGATGCTTTAATCTATATATTTAGTAGAGTCTTACGTCCTATGGTGTCATAATTAAATTATTAAATGACTTGCTTAAAAAATTGAAAAAAATTAGTTTTAGGGTATAGAGGTTATTTTAACCAACCATTTTGAGTACGCTGGATTTTTAAGTTTAATCTGGCATTGTGCAAGCAAAATATAGTAACAAATTCCTTGTCAATATTTTCTCCAACTCATGTCATACTCTTGCTTTTTCCAGGAAATGCTTGGAATTGGTGCTATGTACGTTTCTATAATTCGTAATTTACATTGTCAATTGGGAAGGGATAAGTTGGTGGCACTAACGGGCTAGCGCGTGACACTGATTGGTGATTGCTTAAAGGAATATCGCTTTGTCAGGCCTTTTTTTCAAAATAATGTTTTTTTTTTAATGTTATTTTGTAAACATGTCTAACTGAACTTAATTTGAAAAATAAATTTTGTTTTTTTATTTATTTTAAACACAATTGAGCTTGATTGATACACACTTCTGCAAAACTATTTTCATATTTATAAAATAAAATTCGTAGGCCCCACTAAAAAAAAAATTTTGTTTGGTACACTGGTTTCAGTTTTGTTCTTGAAAACAATTTGTTTTTTTTCATGGGTCCCACGCCCTTTTTCAAAACATTTATAAGCTATTTTCATTATTTGTTTTTTATCTCATTTTACTTTATACACATAAAATAAATATAATAATATTTTTTTTAATATTTTACAGATAAATATCAACTACTCTTTTTTCTCTCTCTCTCTGTTGTAGATAAATATCAACTACTATTTTTTTTTTCTCTCTCTATTGTAGGATAACAATAAAAAATAAAATAAAAACAGGACTGAAAACATGTGAGAAAATAGGGTGCCAAACATAATTTAAAAAAAAAAAAAACAAATTTAAACAAGTTTCAAATTTCAATTTGAAAAGTTGAAAAAAGTCAGGAAATGAAAATGAAAATGAAAACATGTACCAAACAAGCCCAAGATTGACACCAATCTTGTATTTAACAAACACAAGATTGCTAAAACCAAATTTACCCTCCCGTCCCAACGTAACTAGACGAGAAAATACTACAATTTTTTTAAGCAATCTTGTGTTTGTTAATAGGTTTGAACATCAAACAAGCCACAAATCGTAGTCTATTGCTGAGATAGTCAAAATTATTGTTAGTGTTTCCTAGACTACATCTGAAAATAATAATTTAACAAAAAAAAAATCTTAAAATAATAGATGAAAGAGATCTGAAAATAATAAGGATGTAGATTCGTCTACCGTATTTTGAGATTAGAGATATCCAAATAGATAAATAAAGTAAGAGGAAGATTTGAGTGAATAAGTGAAAATTGGGGAAGATTAAGTTGAATCTTGTCTTTACTAAAGATATGATTCATTTAAAAATTTTGAATGTGCGGTTACAGGGGCGCACGCGCAATTTAAAAAATTTGAATGTGCGGTCACGGGGGCATGCGCACTGTGTAATTTTAGATGAATCTTGTCTTTTGTGTAATTTAAGTTGAATCTTGTCTTTTTTTCTAAAGACAAGATTCATTTATAATTTTCTGTACAGTGATGGGCATGCGTATGTACTGAGCGGATTTTTAAATTTTCGTTCAATCTTGTCTAAGATTGTATAAATTTTAACAAACATTTTTTTTTTTTTTTAGAAAAATAAGATTAATTGTAGATGTAGTTGCAACCCAACTAGAAAAGTTTGGGGTGAACTAAATTTAAAATTAAATCTTGTTTTTAAACAAACAAAATTGAAAAAAAATAATTTTATTTTCACCAATCTTGTGTTTTGTAAAGACAAGATTCAAATGAATCGTGTCTTTACAAAATACAAGATCTAAATATTTTAAATTAAGTTCTAAGATCATGTTTGGCAAATTAACTTAAAAAAATGCATTTTTTTGCCAAAACTCCCGCTTTGTCATAACAACTAGCTATATTATATTAAAAAAACAAAAACAAAACGTTACTATCGAAAGTAATGTCCAAAAAAACAAAAAGTTCACAGAAATATTGTGATCTTGAGAAATATTGGCATTAATTAATCGGGTAGGTTGGAGTTTCAAATAAACTAAAACTACAGAATATTGGAAATTAACTGCGCCTAAACTAGAGAAAATTACATTATTTTTTGTTTGGGTCCGAAACAAAAAGTTATCTAAATGAAGTGCCTATATATAGACTATTAAATTTGAATACAAATCTTTTATCCCACTTTTTGTATTTCACTTTATACTCCACAAATTATGCTCACCACGTATTTTTTTCATTCGTTATAAAATAAAGAAGATTTAAAATGGAAACAAATCAAACACAATCCGACAAGTTGTATATGGTACTTGGTGGAGTATAAAATATAGCACAAAAAGTGAATAGAAGATATTCATTCGTTCAACCATTATCTGCCACACACCAAGAACAATAAAGAAAGATTTAATGAATGAATATCCACTTTATTAAAAAAAACAAAAAAAAATATCCTTTATCCTATTTTTTGTATTCTATTTTATACTCCATCAACTACAATATACCATGTGTCAGATTGTGTTTGATTTGTTTCCATTTTAAATCTTAGTTATTTTATAAGGAAAAAAAAAAAAAAAAACACGTGTGAGTGTAATTGGTGTAGTATAAAGTGGAAATACAAAAAGTGAGATAAAATATTTGTGTTTTGGTTGAACCTATTAAATTCATTTTTTAATCTATAACAGCGGTTTCAACGAATTGATGGATTTGTGTAAGTTTTGCCATTCCTAAGTCAATAAATATTCTCTAAAAAAAAAAAATCGAAGAAATCACTTTCATAATTGTATAATTTAAGTTTTGCGTGCATGAATTGATCTGAGAAGTTGAATTAGTGGTTGACGAGCTAGGCACCGTGGCAATGCGGCACAAATCCGCAGCCCCCAAATCAGCTGTTTGAATCAGCAGCCCCCAAATTTATGACAAACGCAACCTCATAATATATATTTTTTATGAAACGACATGCATTTGCAATGATTGTATTGATTTTATCATAGTCTCCGATTACTTGATTTCACATGTTTATCCCAAAAACGTGTTTTTATGTCTTTAAGCAGGACTATAATATAACAACTTGTCCGTCTTGCAGCCTGGGCTTGGCCTCAATTGTCTTATGCTTTTTTTCTTTCTTCTTAATTTTTATTTATTTATTTATTTTTAAATTCAGGTTCAACTCTCAATAGTCAATACCATCAATACCATACGTCTCTTTTTTGCAAAATGTGATGGACTCTCTTTAGCTATTGATTTGGACGTCTCTTTTTTGCATGTAGAGATGGATGCTAAACTCATTGTTGATCTTCTTAGCAAAGGAAATAGTGCAGCACTAATCTCGCCTTGGAACTATTTTTTTATTGCAAGGTCTGTTGAAGAGATTCAGCCGACTCAAGCTGAACCATGTTTTTCGTGAGACTAATCGTTGCTAAACTTGGAGCCTATTCTGATCAAACTTTTATTTTGTACACTAACGCACCACCTGTGGTGGTTGATTTGCTTGCTTTCGATTTTGCATAAGTGCATAACTCTTTTTTACTAGAACTATTGCAACTTAATCAATCTACTTTGATTATTTTTAACCCAAAAAAAACCATAAAAAATGTATACAAAAAGAATAAGCAAAAATACAGTGGTACAGTTGTTTCACAGGCATCATGGTGCCG
>OU015762.1:42396987-42461828 GCA_907173295.1 Fagus sylvatica
GGGAGTTTTGGCAAAAAGCATTTTTTTAAGTTAATTTGCCAACATATCTGGTAGAACTTAATTAATATTGTCTTTACAAAACACAAGATTGGTGAAAATAAATTTTTTTTTTCAATTTTGTTTGTTTACAAGATTTAATTTTAAATTTAGTTCGCCCCAATCTTTTCTAGTTGGGGTGCAACTACATCTACAATTAATCTTATTTTTCTAAAAAAAAAAGGTTTGTTAAAATTCATACAATTTTGTCTAAAGACAAGATTGAACCAAAATTTGAAAATCGGCATAGTACATACGCGTGCCCATCACTGTATAGAAAATGTTAGACTAAAGTCAACTTTTGACCCCTTAACTTAGGGGGTGTTTTCATTTTAGCCCTTTAACTTCAAAACTTTTCATTTTGGCCCCCTAACTCTTTTTAGCTATCAAATTGCACTTTCCGTTTATCTTTGTTAGAAGCCTCCCGTTAAGTGCCTAGTTGGACAACTAACGTGTCATCTATGTGACCAATTTTGACATGTCATAAAAAAAAAAAAATAAATAAAAAAAAGTAGATATTAATACGTGAAAGGGGTTGTTTTAATTCACAAAGGTTTCACTTTCACGTATCTACCACATCGCACCACCGCCAACTATGGAGAATAACAATGAGCAAAAGTTGGATTAATCTAGGAGTGCTTCTAGAGCACATCTCATGTTTTTACTTGGTTTCATCTCTTGAATCATTTGGTTAATGGCATTTTTTACCCTACAGATTTTAGATATGCACTTGTCCTTGAGCCCACCAATAAAAGAGCAGGACAATCTGTTGAAAAATTGAGGAAGCTATTTCAGTAGTTTTATTCGAGTTTTAGCAAAACTTCTGGGAGGCTTCATTTGTTCTCATCCTCAAACCCTTGGACCCTTTCAAACTATTGATGATTGCCACAGGTCTTAACGATCGCATTGGAAATGATTTTTTTGGGGTCTTCTTTACGAGTAAAAACTATAATATTCATTTACTGAAAAGAAAGAAAGAAATACAAGAATCTTTTCCTTCTTTTTAGAGGTCTGAAAATTGTTTTGTTGCTTAATCTAGTATGCGATGTGAAGTGAAAAAAATAAAAAGGGAGGCAGCAATACTATCGTGGATTTGTGAAAGTGAAACCTAATTTGGGTTAAAAGTGTGCAACGTGACCTATTTAATATCTACTTAATTATTATTTTTTGATGACATGTCAAATTGGTATATCAGATGACACGTCAACTGTCCAACTAGGCATTTAACGGAGACTTCTAACGAGATGAACGGAAGGTGTAATTTGATAACTAAAAAGTTAGGAGCCAAAATGAAAATTTTTTAAGTTAAGGAGCCAAAATGAAAACACCCACTAAGTTAGGGGGCTAAAAGTTGACTTTAGTCAAAATTTTAAATGAATCTTGTCTTTAGAAAATACAAGATTCAACTTAAATTACAAAAAAGACAAGATTCATCTAAAATTACACTATGTGTGCTCCCGTGAATGCACATTCAATTAACATAAATGACATTTAGTTATGAGAGTAAATTCAATCAGGAGCGGTGTAAATGATTATTTTTACACTCTCCAATCCTATTATGCCACATCATATTTTTTAATAAGTAACACTGTAACAAACTAGAGCTTGCCACACCCAAATACATCCTTGAAAACACAGGAAAACTTAAAATCCAACCTCTTGACATACAGTGTGCCGAGCCAAGAGGCCGTTAGCCGAGAAACATCTGGCGATGTTGCCGGAGTCTAGAAAATCCGTCGGAGCCGCCCTAGCATGGTGATATTCATTTGTCATCGCCTCTAATTAAAACAATTAGTGATATTCATTTGTCACTGGCTCTAAATTCTAATCAAACCCATATTGTTCAGTTTATGCTCCAACATATGAATTTGAAACCCAACATCCAAGATGACAAAAGCGTAGGATCGAAACCCAACAAAATTAGAAATTACAGATCCCTTTCAACATCTGTTTACCAATTTAATATTAGATTTATTTAGGGGTTGAATCTAAAACTTAGAACATAAATCAAAATGTTACAAGATAACAAAATCTAACAAAACCCATACCAAATCAGGAGGATATCATGAAGAAATTATTAAAAATACTAATATGGGAGACATAAAAAAAAAAAAAAAAAAAAAAAAAAAAAAACCTTGAAGATTCAACCTAGACCACCACGCCCACGGCGGACGGAGGCTTTCCCAAAAACCGGCAACGTCGCAATAACTTCTCAGCTAGGCAGCATCTCCAGCGAAATCTTGTCTGCGGCATCGTCTCTAGCGACCTCTTGGATGCGGCGTGTAGTGAACTGATTTGGGCTTTAGTTTTTCTGTGTATCAAGGGTGTGATTGGGTGTGTCATCCATTAGTCTTTTATTTGTAACAATGTGACGTGGGACAATGGGATTGGAGGGTGTAAAATACACTTTTTACACCGGCTCCTTATTGAATTTAATCTCTTTTTTTAAATAAATCTTGTCTTTAGTAAAAACAATATTCATAAAAAATTACACAATGCGCGTGCGCCCCAATGACCGCACATTCAAAATTTTTAAATGAATCTTGTCTTTAGTAAAGACAAGATTCAACTTAATCTTCCCCAATTTTCACTTAATCACTCAAATCTTCCTCTGACTTTATTGATCTATTTGGATATCTCTTATCTTAAAATATGATAGACAAATCTACATCCTTATTATTTTCAGATCTCTTTCATCTATTATTTTAAGATATTTTTTTTATTATTAAATTATTATTTTCAGATGTAATCTAGGAAACACTAACAATAATTTTGATTATCTCAGCAATAGACTACGATTTGTGACTTGTTTGATGTTCTAACCTATTAACAAATACAAGATTGCTTAAAAAAATTGTAGTATTTTCTCGTCTAGTTACGTTGGGACGGGAGGGTAAATTTGGTTTTAGCAATATTGTGTTTGTTAAATACAAGATTAATGCCAATCTTATATTTAGAAAAAACAAAATTCATTTTTCAAATTAAGTTCAGCTGAAATATGTTTGACAAATAACATTAAAAAAAAAACATTATTTTGAAAAAGGGGCCTCCAAAGCAACCTATGGACAATTACCACGTCCGCATCCAAGGAAGTTTCTTATCAGTGCATTATTTAGAGGTAAGTCAGTTTTGGTGGGCTTGAAAAAATGCCATGAACTTGACTTGATTACCACGCCGAGTAGACTGGTAATGGCATAGGTTCTTCCACTAGCGTGCAGCTTGGGTCTATTACACAGGAATACTGGACCAATCCTAACCCCTTCCACTACTTCTTTATCTATAAGTTCATCATACTAACTGCATCACCAATATACCACAATTCCAGACCTTACTTTTAATCTCGTCGGTCTCTGTTAGCAGAATAATAAGCTATGAATCTCAAACAGGCAGCAATTATATGGTCATCTCTTCCCCTTTTTGGCTGTGTTATGGGTACCCTTTTTGAGCTTTTTTCTTCTTCTCAAACAGACTCTGAGGAAAACACGTTAAAAGAGGAGGAAAATGATTTTGCTACCAAAAGTAACACAGCTGCCCAGAAGCATTTTCAGCAACTTCAACACATACGTGGAGCTTAGATGATTTTTTACAGTTAAATCTTTAACATGTGTAATTTTGGGTGGCTTGCAACTTTCTTCCTCAATAGTTCAAATCCAACAGTTGCTGCAAGTTTGTTTAGATACCGTTCTTATCAGTCAGGTCTAATTTAGGGTTTCGTGTTTTATGGCTAAGCTTGATCCTTCCTATGTATATATATATGCTGAGTTTTAAAATATGTATCTAAGTTGTAAAGCTAAGCAACAAGCTTTTCCTCAGTTAGTTCCTAAGATTTGCAACTGAGTTTTGTCCACCAAGCCTGAATTCATTGCAAATTTATGGCCATTTCTGCTGGGTTGCGAGTTGCCAAGGATAAATGAAACAAAACAAATGATTGTATATTTTTCTCGAGTCTATAGTAAGAGTATATCTCCTTTTATAATGTAAAAAGTATCATGATACAATTGATTGCACTATCAATTATACAAAATGAGTGATTCTTGAAAAAAATTCATGTGATTGCTTCCTTAGAAACTAGAAAGCTCCAATAAAAATAGTGGTTTTAGGACCACAATTGATATCCTAAGAGTGATTGCTTTGAGGATATTATGCGATTGTTTCTTAGAACTAACACTCCAATATTAGTGATGGTTGACTACAACCACATATGCTAATGTTGGGGCTAGTTTGATTTTCTTGAATGATTTGATTTCCGCTAATACATCCCATGCAAGCTAATGGATCAAGGACGAACTATGAGCTTATCTCAAAGAAGTTTAAACCAAGCATTAGTAAGTCCCTTGGTGAACACATCAACAATTTGATCCATAGCGTGAATGTAACACGCACATGAAGCTCTTTGTGTGCACTACTTTCTCACGAACATAGTGATAATCAACTTCAAGATACTTCAATATGAGTGTGAAAAAATGGATTGGAGCAAAGAGAAATGGAGCTAATAATATCACACCAAATCAATGGAGGGTGAGGGAGAAAAGATGGAGATCTTGGAAATGTTGACAAAGTTAAGAAAGTTTAATAGCAGTGAGAGCTAGTTGATGGTACTCCGCTTATGTGCTAGAATGGGAAATCGTGGCATGTTTCTTAGCACTCCATGAGATAAGTAACCTAAAATAGATGCAATAACCGTTAGTGGAACGATAATCTATAGATTGGGATGAGGGGGTGTTTCTCGAGCAAGTATCAAGTAAAGCTCAAGCAAAATCTCTAGATTGGAGTTTGCTCATGTGAGAATCAGGCGAGGCTTGAGTGAACTCTTGGGATGGAAGTTCACGCAAGTGACCATCAGGTGAGGCTTAAGTGACCTCTCTGGGCTGAGACTCACCCAAGCAAGAACCAAGTGAGTCGTGAGCAAACTCACTAGAAGAATCTGGGATGGGAATGAATTCTCATTGAAAACAATATAACCAGAGAGATAAACTCGATTAGTGCTCAAATCAAGAACAATGCCTTTGGTGGTGTAATGTATACCATAAAAACACACATTGTCTAAAGTGAAATTGAAGTTTGTGTTTTTGATATAGGGACGAAGGTAAGGTGATATGAACCCAATTTTTGTTGGTTTCTTCGAGAACCAAAACCTCTTAATTTGATAAATGGACTACTTCGAGGGAGTCCAAACCTCCCAAACAAGCAACGCTTGATTTTATTGATAAATATTCTGATTCTTTCATTAATAAATTCCACTTATTAATATAGTGGTTGAATACAACCTCTATTTCACTCCTTAAATATAGTGGTAATAACTAACTCTAACTCTAACTAAATAATAACAATTGCAGATAACAACTAATTTAAAACTATCTTAATTAATTCAAATAACAACATATATAAATCTAATCTCCTAGAGAGTAGGATTTATTCTGCTATCTCCTAATAAAGTTTATCCTTCACTTTTATTATCCTCCACTTTTATCTTCCTTCCACTTATCCGGGTCATAACATTCCACCCTCCTTGAATATGAATCTTCTCCTCAAGATTCAAGTGAGAGAACTGAAGATGTAAATCCAAATATTTCGCCCAAGTAGTGTCATCCACGCGATTATTGGAAAAAACTCGACCTCGAGTTTTGAAATGTCGAATGATCACGATTCTAGCACTGGATGCTTGCTCAAGTCTGGAATCACCTTCAGAAGTACGACGAACAAAAAATTCAAATGTTCCATCACATCCTTAAATGTTCCTGAGATTACAAAATCAATGTGAGAAATTAGTGTTGCGGGCTTGAGAAATTATTTCTTCAGCCATTGTATCAATCTTGTTAGCCTCATCAAGTTGTGTATCTTCCTTCTTTTCATTTTCTAGTAGAACCATCTTTTCATCAGCTCGTTGCTTAGGTTCTACATTAAGTTCTTCCAGCACAAACGTAGAAGCAACATCTTTTGGTACTCGGACCTCTATTTCAACACTAGGCCAAGGTGGCTATCTCCCATGAGTGAAACCTTCTCTTCGGGCTTATTGGGTGTTCTTTTGAAGGAAGCTGCTAAACAATTCATGAATCACGAGAACATATGTAGTATTGAATGAAGCTTCCAACTTTCTGATCCTTTCAGAGAGGTCTTAGGCAACTTTTACTACATTATCAAGGGATTGGTTCTAGGTAGATGATGCGCCTTGCATTGCTGAAAGTTAGAAGAAGAGTCACAGTTTGGCCTTTTTTTTTTTCTTTTTTTTTAGATCTGTGGGTTTGGGTTACAGTGGCTTGGTGGGAGGATGTTGCTGGATCAATTGGCTTTGATACCAATTTGATACGAACCCAAAACCTCTTAATTTGATATATGGACTACTTCGAAAGAGTCCAGACCTCCTAAACAAGTAACGCTTGATTTTACTAATAAATATTCCGATTCCTTCATTAATAAATTTCACTCCTTAATATAGCGGCTGAATACAAATTAATAACTATTTGACTCTTTAAATAAAGAAATAGGATCCTCCCCATTTCAAAACCCCTCAATTTGGTCCATTTAATGGTTCAGATTTCATTTCATAGATCTAACAGCAAACACACTGCCAAGTCATTTAAAATTTTAAATGACATTGCCGTTTGTATATGACTAGATTTATAATATTTATTATGAACCATGAAATGGACCAAATAGAGAGATTTTGAAATTGAGAGTATCATTTTCCCTAAATATAGTGGTGATAACTAACTCAAACTCTAACTGAATAATAAAAATTGCAGATAACAATTAATCTAAAACTATTCCTAATTAATTCAAATAACAACATATATCAATCTAATATCCTAGAGAGTAGGGATTTATTCGGCTATCTCCTAATAAAGTTTATCCTCCACTTTTATCTTCCTTCCACTTATTTGGGCATAACATAACGGTAACATTCACATCCAAAAACCACAAATAGGAAATAATTTAGGGGGCCTCCGAAATAGTTTCTCATGCACAGGAAATTTTGGCAACAAATAGTTTATATATGATACATATTTAATTAATAAGTATTAATAAATATAAATTCAAATTAAAAATTTATACAAATATAGCATACCTAATTTAAATTTAATCAGTAATAAACTTATTTTATTTAAATATATAATAATAAACTTATAATGTTTTTGTTTATAATATAATAATAAACTTATAATAATGGTCTTACTTATGTGTCAAAATAAATAGGTAAGAGAAATACCATTAAGTCTTTGAATAAAAGGACACGATAGCCATAAGGACTTCCACAAAGTTACTACACAAAAACCACTATATACCTTTTAAAGTCTAATATATATAACAATAAAGTTCTGCCTCTTAAGCTCTTTTGTTCTAAGCTCTTCTAAGTGTGGAGATGGTGTTTAATCGTTGGAATATAAAGTCGGAGAGAGATTGTGTTTCATAGAAAAGTCAGGTTTAGGCTCAGGAGTAGTTAACTAATTATATCAAATTAATTAAATAAATAAATAATAGAATAAGATGTAAAATTGTGAGGCCTCAAAAACTGATTGTCAAAATTTTATGAAGTCAACAAAAAGTCAAAAAAGTTTCGATTTTATATTATAGTATAGATACGGGGATTGATGGTTCAGCCCTTTCGTATGCAATTGGTTAATAAGGTACATTACACAATTAAAGGACTTAACCCAAAAGCCATATCAGCGTGGGCTAGAAGAGTGAGACCGGTATAGACAATGTGCCTATGCTTCCTTTCGACAATGTCATTTTGTTCCGATGTACATGAGATGTAAAATCTCATGGTGTTCTAGATAGTTTTTAAAATCATATCTATGTGTTAGAAATATATTGGCCCATGAGGCCTAACCTAATGTAGGGCTCAATACTTGTAGGTCAAGCAAGTCAATGTACTTGTAGAACAAGCAAACTAGTCCTAATTAGTCTAGAACTAGTATAGGTTTCTCTAGTATATAAACCCTACATTGAGTCCATTGTAACATGAGGAACTATATAGTAAAGATGTAATCGTTAAGGGTTTCCCTCGTGAACATAGGTCTCCAAAATCGAACCATATTAAAACCTTTTGCTTCTACTTTCATTATTTCACTTTCGCTCATTCAATCACTCAACAACTTTAACATGGTATCGGAGTCATCCTTTGGGTGTTGGCAGATCTCCTCCACCACACGTGAAGGGGCACACGTGTGGCATATTAAAGTGAGAGTTTAGTCCCACATTGACATGGATAATCCTCATCTCTCAAGGCGTCTTTTGAGATTAAATTAAACTCATTAAACTTTAACATGGTATCAGAGCAGCATAGTACTCGTTCACAACCGTGACACACAACTCATGTCCTCAAACACAGAGGAGGAGCAATAGCTAACATACATTCGTAAAGTAATATTTGGTTTCCAATATTCAAGTGCTTTAGTTTTCTTTGCACCTATTAGCAACAAATGTCCTCATATCCTTTGTTTTACTTTTCGTCTGTTGCCAATGCTTTGCTTTGATGCTCTCAACTCTTAAGTCACTTTATGGGTTCCACCTAAAACAAGTGTCCACCCATATGTTCTAACTATGTTTTGGATAGTTGTGACTTTCTTATTCCCATTATTATGGGTTAACATGGATGGTTCATGTCCTATACGAACAGGAGAAGCAGTTTGCAATTTCCTTTTCTTTCATAACTTATTAAGGACGTAATTCATGTGGATTTGGACAAGTGTGCATCTTTCATAGGTCCACACAGTCACATGCACTAAAATGCATCTTAAATCACCCTATGACCACATTGCCCTAGCCACGTCGCTAGTCAATCAGTGGCCACTCTCTGCTACATCGAAACCGGATCTTGCCATGTCAGCCCTAGCATGCTAGCTTGACGTCCGTCCGTCATTAGTTCCATGTCATTGACACAAGACCTGCCATTTCAGCCAGACATCCATCTGCCATCAGTCACTAGTTTCATGTCATTGACAAAAAACCTGCCATGTCAACCAGACGTTCGTCCGTCATCAGTGCCTCGTTAGTAGAAGTGTCATAATTAACCACATCAGCAATCACATGTCTTCAACTTCTAATGATTGTCCAGTTGATGCCACCAATTACCGACACACAAGTTTGGTTCGGCTATTTTGCATCCACACGAGATGCCACCGAACATCGACACATATTTCAGCTTTGGCTCTTCAGCATCACTGCTTAAATGATCGATTGATGCCACCGTCAATCAACACAAGTTTGGTTTGGATTTTTAGCGTCCGCACAGAGATGCCACTGTTAACCAACACAATCGATTTTGTTCTCAAGAGCATCACAATAAGACCTTCCGCAATTGCTTTATGATTTGTATTGCATGCTTTTCAGAATGGTCATATCATTCAAGATCTCACAAACTCGAGGTTCCACCTTAAGTTTGAGGGGGGGTGTTAGAGATATATTAGCCTATGAGGCCCAATCTAGTGTAGGGCCCAATACTTGTAGGTCAAGTAAGCCAATGTACTTGTAGAACAAACAAACCTAGTCCTAACCAATCTAGAACTAGTATAGGTTTCTCTAATATATAAACCCTACATTCGGTCCATTGTAACATGAGGAACTATATAGTAAAGATGTAGCCGTTAAGGGCTTTCCTCCGTGAACGTAGGTCTTCAAGACCGAACCACATTAAAACCTTTTGCTTCCGCTTTCATTATCTCGTTTCCTCTCACTCAATCACTCAACAACATTAACAATGTTAAAGTTGTTGAGTGATTGAATGAGCGGAAGCGAAAATAATGAAAAATTATGAAAAAGGAAGCAAAAGGTTTTAATGTGGTTTGGTCTTGGAGACCTACGTCCACAGAGGAAAGCTCTTGACGGCTACATCTTTACTATATAATTCCTCATGTTACAATGGACCCAATGTAGGGTTTATATACTAGAGAAATATATACTAGTTAGGACTAGGTTTGCTTGTTCTACATGTACATTGACTTGCTTGTCCTACAAGTATTGGGTCCTATACTAGGTTTGGGCCTCATGGGCCAATATATCTCTAACACCCCCTCAAACTTAAGGTGGAACCTTGAGTTTGTGAGGTCTTGAATGAAATGATATGACCAGCCTGAAAAATAATGTGCAATACAAATCTCGAAGCAATTGCGGATGGTTTCGTTGTGATGCTCTGAAGAACCGAACCGAATTGTGTTGGTTAACTGTAGCATCTCTATGTGGATGTTAAACAGTTAAACCAAACTTGTGCCGATTGACGGTGGCATCAACGGACCATGTTTGCAGTGATGCTGAAAAGCCAAAACCGAAATGTGTCGGTGTATGGTGGCATCTCGTGTGGATGCAAAACAGCTGAACCAAACTTGTGTGTTGGTAATTGGTGGCATCAATTGGACAAGTCGCTAGAAGCTAGAAGACATGTGATTGCTGATGTGGCTTTGAAACTTCTGTTGTCAAGGCACTGATGACGGACATCAGGTTGGCATGCTAGAGCTAACATGGTAAGATCCAGATCATGTGTCGACACGTAGCAGAGAGTGGCCACTAATTGATTAGTACGAGTGTAGTCATAAGGTGATTTGAGATGCATTTGACTGCATGTGATCTTCTTAATTCTAGATCAACTCTGTATGAAAGCACATCAAAGAACCATTTCAAAAACCCATGGTGATTAACTTTGACTCCATCATATGGTGGCTTAAGAAAAATAAGGACATTCTTCAAATATCTTGTAAAGCCTCCAATATCATTCTTTGGTGCAACCACGCAATTCTAGAACTAATTCTAGAGATAATATAACCTTTTAAGGTTGGTGGGGTACACTTACATGGCTAACTTGGTGTGGTTGTCCAGATTGAAAATTCTTTCACTTATCACCCATAGAACCTTTCCTTTATTTCAAGCAAGTTTCGGAGAACCTTGATTAGCCCAAGACTACATAACACACAGTTCAAAGGAAAGAAGGATGATTACCAGATTTGAATTGCGGAGTCGCGATTGAGGAAGCTAGTGAAGCCGCGATTCGAAGGTGTTTGCAGACGCAGTTCTAGTGGTTTGGTGTTGTTTTCCGTGGATATGGGGTGGCAGAAAAGACTAGAGCATTGGCGTCGTTGTGGACCTATGGTGGCATGGAGTGGTGGTTCTTTGCTATTTTGTTTGCTCGATTCCGGGTGGCGATTTGGTGCAGCAATGAGGCTTGCCTTGATCTGTTTGGATGGCTCTTGTAGCTTTGATGGATGGTAGTAACAAACCTTGACGATGGCATCAACATATTTTTATTTATTATTTTTTTTTTCATAAAGAAAAGAAAAGAAAAACTTTTGTGGTGATGATTGAGAGTATTGAGAAACAATTAGTTGCAAGGCTTGGACAAGAACGAACATGTCTCTAATACCATGTTAAAGTTGTTGAGTGATTGAGTGAGCGGAAGCGAAAATAATGAAAAATAATGAAAGCGGAAGCAAAAGGTTTTAATGTGGTTCGGTCTTGGAGACCTATATCCACGGAGGAAAGCCATTGATGGCTACATCTTTACTATATAATTCCTCGTGTTACAATGGACCCAATGTAAGGTTTATATACTAGAGAAACCTATACTAGTTAGGACTAGATTTGCTTGTTCTACAAGGACATTGACTTGCTTGTCCTACAAGTATTGGGTCCTACACTAGGTTTGAGCCTCATGGGCCAATATATCTCTAACATTATGTATTCCACCACCACCAGATTGAAATGAATTAATTTGTGCAAGAAAACATGTTTTCAACAAGAGCTTTGAACTTCCCAAAGCTCTTCCTAGAGTAAAAAAAAACCTTCACATTTGAAATGCATGGGAAAAGAACATGTCTATTTGGAAAAATCATCAATAAAGATAATATAATATTTAAAAAGTTTATTAGAAAAACACGGAGATGTCCAAACATCAGAGTTCTAAAGAATGTTACTTTGGGGATATGGTTACCTTGGGGAATTAAGTCATATACCAAGGAGACAAATTATGTTACCTTGGGGATATGGTTATGAGAATTTGGTGTTTACTTTGTCCTTAACTAAGACAATTGAAGGCTTAATTTAATGGTGATTTTGAAAGGAAAGATTTCGGTGTGGGTAAGAAGATCTTGGGAATGAAAATTCATAGAGATCAACATGCGAAAAAAATTATTTTATCACAAAAAATTATATTGAGAAAGTGATTGAAAGCTTTGGTATACAACAATCCAAGCCAACGAGTATTCCACTAGCTACACATTTCAAACTTTCAAGCAGCTGCTCAGAAGTCTGAGGTACTATTGGTAACATGCTGTCTATTATAGTTTGCACTCAGTCAAGAGGCAAGGTGTGAAATGTATCAAGAGCACACAAAAGAGAGCCTTCTAGAGAAACCGAGAGCTTCTCTCTCCAGAAGAAAAAAGAGTGAAAAAAACCTCTCCTTGTCAGGGCGCACGATTAGTGTTGTTCGCTATCATGCGCCTATATCCTTCTTCTCCGTTCAGATCATACCCCTCTATAGGTTCTTTCTGCCCCTTTTGTGGGCCTTTTGCTGCCCCGTGTGGGTCCTTTTACTGCCCTTTGTAAGCTGTTTTCTGGCGGTTCTCGTGGTTGGTTTACTGGCTATGTGAATTGTCTCGTTTCTCTTCTCTGTATTTTTGTTTGTGTTTGTGTTGGTGTTCCAGATGGTTTTTCTCTGGATCTGTATGGGCTCGTTCTTGTACACGGCGAGATCTTCAGCAACCGAGGATGTTTGGTAGGTAGTGGCCTTAGGAGTTCTTCCCATCTCGAGCTGTTCTTGACTATCCCCCTGACAATTTTGGGGTAGATTTATCAAAGATACTCCTTTTAAGGAGCCCCTTCGGAATCGCATGGCTTCCGTTGCCATGGTCAATCCGTTCCGTCATTCTTACTGTTTGCTTGGGCTGGACATCTCTTGATGTTGTGGTTCTCGCTATTTACAGGATGGTCTCCAAGATCTTGCTTTGTGTTGTTGTTACTCTGTTTGTTGCTTTGTGTTGTATTTGTGATTGTATCCTGGGCACCATTGTTGGTGTTTTATGTGTTGTCCTGTGTTAATTTTGCTTGTATGTATTTTTAGCATTTGGGTTTTGAATAAAATTTTTACTATCTTAAAAAAAAAAAAAAAAAAGTTGTGAAATGTATAATTCAACATTTAAAAGACTTTAAATGGTAGCGCCTTCCAAATGATGAGGCAACTAAAGTATTAACTATTAAACATCGGGTCAAGAACGTATTCATAAATAAATCATCAGCATATTTGCATTTTTGTATTTTTTAGTAGGATTATTGTGTTTTGTAATAACTAGAGTGACATACTAATTATATATATTATATATATATATATATATATGATATATATATATATATATAATATAAAATGAAAGCCTTTGATTTTTTTTGTTGACTTCTTCTAATGTTATCACATACTCACATAAGCTTTTGAAAACCACATTTTCTCATGTCATTATTCTGATATAAATTTTTTAATTGAGTTTAAATTCTATAAATATTCCCTATAAAGCCTCCAATATTTATACCTTTCATTAGAATCTTGTCACATCATATTTTCTATAAATGATATAATAGATAATAATTATGATAATTATCAAATTACATATTTAGCAGTAGCAGCAACAACAACAACAACAACAACAACAACAAATCATATTTTAGGATTTTAGCTTGTTTGCTAGTGTGGCTAGCTTGTCTTTTTGTTGGGATTCTGAGGCTTTCTTACCTCTTTGTTTGTATTGTTTGTTTGGTTTCAATAATATTCTTACTTATTCATCCAAAATATAAAAACAACAAAAATCATATTTTATTGAACTTTTCCGTGCAATGCACAAAATATTGACTAGCTGATTAGTATTTAAAGGACCATAGTAATCATAAAAGTTGCTATAGTAGATAATCCAACACACATAATAAGCAAGCCTATTCTTTTACTCTAGTTCAAGCATTGCTAATTTCTTTTTACTGAAAATATACAACTACTTGCTCATGCATACAACTATACATAAAAATAAACAAAAAAAAATGACAAAAAAATGGAAATCTCATAAGCCCTTTAAAATAGAAAAGGAGGGAGGCAAAAAAAGGAACTCTGATAACCCTCCTTAACTTTGCCAAAGATAGAAAATCTAGATCTTAAATTTGAATAAGCTAAACTTCTTGAATGATGCGCTATCAAACACTTTTAAAAAAATACCTTTACACACATAGCTTGCAAAACAAAATCTTATTTCTATTCAAGACAGTGATGCAACTTTTACTTCTGTGTGGTATATGCTGACCAGCAATTCATTTTTTCTCAGTTAGTGTTTGGTAGTCGTTCATATTCTTAGAAGGAATTTTTCTAATACTCCTCTGTTACTTTTATTTGCAACTTGGAAAAAGACAGTTATTACTAAAAAATACAAAAATATGATTATATTCTTAAAATGTCTTTTTTATATTAGATGTAGCACAATTTTTTATAAGAATCTTGTTTAGTTTTTGATAAAAAGTTAAAGAGAAATATAGGACATCAATTTCAACTTTGGAAATTTTAATTATTTGGAGATAGTCCAAATGCAAAAGCAATTAAGCTATTAAAAGAGATGGAATAATCACTAAATTACTTGTACCATAAATAATATTGGTTCCTTGTCATTCATATATTTCTTCCCCTTGCAGCCAACAAGAACACAATGACGAGTCTTGTAACTGCAAAATGCAGGTTTGTAGTTGTCAAATACTCTTATGCTGAAAGGAATCACTTTATTCTTTAAAAACCAGCTGAATCTTTACTTTACCATTGATGGCTCTATGTATAAAGAAGTCAACATGCCATAAACAGGCTGATTACAAATCTTTGTTTGGCTGGCAGTTAGTTCTTGATCAGAAGTTAACAGCCCTCTAAATTCTTGTTAGGGGAGAATAACACACTGCAATTGCCCTGACCTTATGACTCAATCTGAATGGACACACTCAATAAATCACGATACAACTACATGTCAAAGGTGCAGAATAAGATCCAATATTTACTCTTTTGGAGATAAACTACCAGAATATTATGAAGGGAAGAATTTGAACCATATTAGTTCAGTTTCTATGACATTCTTTAGTAAGAGGTTGAAACCTAAAGCAAAATTTTGTCTACAATTAGAAAAAGTCACATCTCTGAGCAACTTTAAAAGATCTCTCACACCAAATACTAAAAGAAGGGGGACATCGCCCTGCTTACATTGACATAAACCCCTAACTCAGGCTCGTTATGCAGCTGCAAGCAGCTGTGTTAATTTATCGTATCCATCAATTTCAAACCTACTACAGTATGGAAGTTCAATTTTTCTTGGACTTGAAAGGCATAGGTCACTGAAAACTGGTTAAAACCTTATCAGGCTTTACTTTGTCTTTTTAATTTGTACTTTGTGATTTTCCTTCTGTTCCCTAAGAAAAAGTATGTAAGTTGATATGGACCTATACTCAATTAGGACAGACCAGATTAAACATAAGAGCAACTGCATATTTATCAGCTCATCAATGTCATTAGGCTCTTAAATTCCACTCCTCTTTGCTAGTTAGCATAATAAATTCACTAAAGGCTATTTACAGGTTTTGGCTGGTTCGGCAACATTTTAATTTAAAGTATGATAACATACTAAGGAAAGGAGCCTATATAAACACCTGACAATGAAAAGAAAATTTCAACTTAATTATAAACAATAGTCGCAAAATTACTTTTGAAGTACACTATCGTAAAACAATACATATTATGCTGATATTTTTGTTACGTATATAATGCAGATATGAAACAATGCTGACTACATATAAGATAAGATTGCATACAAGATGATACATAAACTATATATAATTATATTGTTTAAGGAAACCAAAAGTTTAGTTGTGTTTCACTGACTAAATACAGCTTCTGGCCATCACTAATCATGTTTACATCAGGAATTTTACCTGCATCTTCGGATAATATACAAGATACACTTGAAATTTCTAGCTGCTCTGCTGCACTTTTGATAAGCTCTTCCATGGTATGTGGGACCCACACCATGATTCCATGTCTTCTATTTTCTTTGGGATCCCATGGGTGGAAGGGGAACACCGTGCATTTCTTTGGGTGCAGTTTATCTGCAAATGGAAACAGAAGTTCAGTTATTTAGTCCCCATAGTTTCCCCACTGAAGCAGCCCACACTAAAGACTACTTAAAGAAGGTCTTAGTAAGTAAAAAAAGGAGAAAAAGACAGGATGACATCAAGTTAGATTTTGATCCCTAAACTATATAACTATGTAGATTTGATTTATTTTATACAGAATGTTTAACAACCATCTTCTTTGATATGGAAAATGAAAATAGACAATGTTGGTGATGGTGATGGTGTTGGTAAAGTTCAACTTTTCACTGGCTAAATTATGGTTTATAAAGTAAAACAAATATACAAGGTAAATTTCTATGAATCTATAAAAATGTAATAAAGGAGAGAATCTTGGATCACTGCTCTCACATTCCAAGTGAGTTTCACTAAATAGAAACCTGTTGAACTATCCAAAATCCCAAAAATAAATAGAACAAAAAGAAGGATAACATCACATCACATCACATCATGGAACAAGGAAGTTATTATGTAATTCACCAAATCATTGCAAAAGCGGTGAGCCACAATGAGACCCTTATTCTTGTTGGAAGCAAAGTTATCAATTCCATTCCACTAACTGTTCAGCTTTTCTGTTGGAACAGAAAATTTAGCTACCAACATATTCTGGCATACAATTTTGAGGTTATCTCTATACACACACACACAGATTCCTATATAAATTTCTATATTAATAAACACAGAATATATTTATTTAAATAATCATATAGCACCATCTATATCAACTCTCCATCTATATATTCTTTTAGTAAACTAAATCAATTAGATACTAAAAAAATCCTAAAACATCCGTCTGCCATTGAGACAAACAACTAGATACCAAAAAAAAAAAATCCAATTTTAATACTAATTTTTTGGGAAATCAGATGTTAATACACATCTAAAATTAATATTATAGCTTATTTCACATTATAATTATAATTTTAATTCTTTCAGGTAAGCATTGAAAAAATTATCCTTTAATTCTCTAAAGTTCAAGCATTAAAAAAGTTTAGGTTTTCATATTTGGGTAAGGCTTACTTTTACAAAATACCCTTAAAAGTTCAACAAAATTCAGAAATCGTTTAATAAATTCTTACCAGGCCAAAACAGACTAGAATTTTAAGCAAGATAGAATATAGGTACAAAATATTTCACAGAATGGAATGAAATTGATAAATTTGGTCGGAAGACAAAATCACCCATCTTCCAACCCCCACCTCACCTTCCCCCCCTCTGTTCAAGTACAGAGTGGTGGGTGAGTTCTTGGATTCTAAATTTCTAATCCCATAGGTTGCACGGTTAAATAACACTAACCCTCTGCAATGTCAAAAACTTGGTATAAACAGGGTTTTAACAAATTATTCTGGTCTATGAAGAAAGAATAATATTCCCCTTGCAAGTTCAGATCAGTCATAGGAAAGAATAATATTCAACATAGGCTGCAAGAGACCATTTCAGAGCCAAGTGCAGGTCCTATGCAGGTATTCCGAATATGTATAATGCCTCCTTTTGTCCAACCCAAAACCTGAAACTTTCTTACCCAAAATAGTGCTTCCCTTAACACTGTAATTAGTAAAGCAAGATCAGAGATCAGAATCAAGTTTGGGAAATTCCTATGCTTTGGAGTTTTTCACAAGGTTTTATCTTCTTTCTATTCTCTTAAGAAAACAAGTCGTTGACCTGCTTTCTGGATGTTATTTCCAACCTGTCAGTATAATAAAAGCTAATCATAGATCTTTGCCACTACCTGTGATTTCTTGAGAGCAATACAAGGATTCAGATAACTGAGCTGACTTTGCATTTTCCAATAGCTTGACCAAATTCTTGTTTCCACACATTCGACCTTCATCAAGAGGGGTGTTTCCCCATCTGCAGAGGTCAAATGGACACAAAATGATATAGTTTTCAGAAAATAGAATAAACTAATCAAATCTGGATAAAAATTGTTCTTACTCCCTGTTCTTAATACAGGAAGAAAAGAAACAATGGCACAAAAATTAGGAAAAGATGCAAACTGCAACATTAGCGATCTATTTGCAGTATTATAAATCAAAATTTAAAACCATACAGAGTTACCACTAGGTTACGTTGGATCAGATGATTAGGATGTGCTTCAAGATGCCATGTCATACAATATTGAAAAAGCGACCTAAACAAGAAAATATCTAGCAGCTCTACTTCTTTGAGAAAAAAGCCAAGCTTTTCTATCAATGAAGTCCACTTCTTTTCTTTGTCCACTTTCTCTTAATGAATTCCACTTTTCACAATGAAGACTACCGGAAAAAGATGCAAATGGTACAGCAATACACAGTTGAGCACAAAATGAAACATGGCATTTGCAGTCTTGATCTCAAAATCATGTTTAGATACATTTGAATACTTGAAGCATTTCATAGGATGCTTCATTGCTTAATCATGTAAAGTTGCAAGACATATATTCTGATTGGCTTATGAAAACAAATTACAATTATCTGATAAAGGAAAATAAAAATCTTGTTTTTCTCTGGGAAAAAAATGAAAGGAAAAAGGATCAATGGAACTTCTTCCGACATTATGAATATAATTACAGTTGAATGGCATGCTCCATTAGGGTTTGGATTGAAGGAAAAATCTAAAAGAAGATATCATTAAGTGATCTACAGAAAGGGTTCATCCATGTTTACTTAGGCTTCTATAAGAACCGCAAGCATCCTCAAATATAGAACTCATAAACGTGGATGTGTCTCTTATGAATAAAATCTAAAAGCAAGATGATATTTGAGTTTTACCTGTCCTTCGAGAAAACACTAGCCCCGGCTTCTAAAAGCAATTGTGCCATCACATATAATCCTTCAGAGGCAGCCACATGAAGTGGGGTTCGGTGATCATAGTCTCTGGAGTTTGGATCAATACCATGCGATAAAATCCTTTTAAGAAAGTCTGAATCCCCCTTTGAAACAGCCGTACAAAGAAAACTACCAGGATTGTCAACCATTAAGGAGGCCCCTTCTTTATAAAGTAAAGAAGCGATTCGTTCGTGCCCATTCTTGATGGCTTCAACTAAAGGTGTATTCCCAAAATTATCTATGCAAAACAAATAAATGCCACATGTGATACTATGACATGAGTAACAGATTTACATAAAGTACACAAATATGACAATTTATCATACAAGAATTTACCTCTAATATTGATGTCTACTCCTTCCTTAATAAGAAAAAGTGTGATATCTTCATGTCCTTTTGATGCTGCAAGATGCTGTTGAAAACAAAGGCTCCTATCAGACATAAACATTGCTTTCTTTTTCCCCAATCTTTTATGATATATAGTTCCTAAATGGAAGGAGTAAACTACTAACAACAAATTATATAGCAAAATCTTTCAACATAAGTTTCACTTGCCACCAATATGATTCCATGTATCTGTCCTAGACATAAACCGTCTGGTTTATGCTCACAGCTATAAGATTTAAGTGCAGTTCTCCAGTTGCGTACATACATACAGGCGCCCCCCCCCACGGTCACACACACATGCACGTACTAATATGTGTATTCACATGCATTCCTTCAGAATTTATAAACATACCTATTGTCAGCATGCTCCCTAACAGCGAAAGAGAAGGGGACAGTGCACTCACCATTTCTCAATTTATGAGGCAAACTATGTAAGTTATCAGGTGGGTGAGTGGTGACCAAATACTTGAGTTTGATGCAATTACAACTGCATGATTTTTTTTTTGTCAAATTACAATATCAAAGAAGACACGATTTAAGGTAGATAAGATTACTTATGAGGCTGCAACCTAAATCATCAAACCATGGAGAGCTGCTGCAATTAAGTAATTGCGGAAGACAACATTGTTCTTCAACTGGAAATTGAAATAGCTTCACTAAATATCGAAACTCTAATACATGCCTTATAGCTAATTTCGTCTTCATACATGCACATTCCTCAAGAATCGTTGCTATAATATGGAAACTCTGGGATTTCAAAAATTGATGATAAGGTTAAGGCATCTATGATGAGTGGGCAATATGGCAACTTCTTAAAACAAAAACAATAGTTCTATTATGGAGTCCTACTTTAAAATGCAGTTAATCAGAACTTATATGGAGACAAAGAGAAATATCAGCTTTCAAGATTTAACAACACATAGATGCTAACTCTAGAGAAAAGCCACCGATTCAGGATTTGCTTTTGGGCTAAGGAATACTCAACAGCTCAAGATGTTACGTTTTCTGAACACAGTTTCACTAAATGAATCTGGCTTATAGTGTTGGCAAATTGCTGAATAGCTAGTGATGCTCTGCCTTGAAACAAAGAAGTTGGTGAGATTGTTGACAACAAAAGGGGGGATGAGATCACATCTCCAATATATCTGCATATGCTGCTGCTGTACAATATATGGCTCAAAAGAAATAATCAAAGATTTCGAAATTCTGTCTGAGGGTTTGGTTTTTCATGGATTAAGTGATGACACTGCAATGAAGTTTACTGGTGGGAAGCAGGTCATGCACACTCAAAAGAATAAAGATATTTGGAGATTTTTTTTCTTCATTCCTGTTAAAGATAATTGGAGTTTTTGTGGTCTTCTTTCCTGATAATTTGAAGAAGAGAATCTAAGTAACCGGAGCATTGAGGCTGACTTCATCCAGAGAGCCCATAAAGCTTGTAAATGAGAGCCTCCACCAAGGGAATGGTAATAGAGGTGGCTCTTGAAGGGTGATACGAGATAGCAACAGCAGGTTCTACATGTGTTCGCTGCTGTATATCAAGAAGAATTTCTTATAAACTAAACGCTACACTTTTTAGGACTATAAATTGCTATGGGAGCAAAAAACATCATCATAGCAACTGAGTCTCTGTAAATATTAATGCCAATGACATAATGAAAACCTGCAAACATCCCTTGGAAAAATTAAAAGAAGTTATGAAGAATATCTTGCATCTTTCTCAACAATTAAGATCATTATTCTAAAAAATCTTAGGCAGAGAAATCAACTCTGTGACAGATTTTTCTCTGTTTACGTACAAATACAGGACAAGATATAGTTTTGATGCCTAGTGAGGTTCCTCATGATTCATTTTACGATTCTCAAAGATGCCAATTTTTATTTGTCTTGTATCCAGAAAAAAAATATAAATACATAATTCAGGAAGTACTCAAAAAGGACAAAGCTCGCCTAAATCATTAGATTTAATCTAAGATACAGATTCCATCAAATATGCCAGTATAATTGATATAAGACAAATCTTAAAGAATGAGGCGGCGCCAGTGGTGGGGTGGAGTGGTGTGGGGGGGGGGGGGTGGAAGAGTGAAAACCCAATTATCAGAAAAGTCTAAAACATAAATAAGCAGTTCCATACCAAGGGTGACCTTCCATCGTAATCTGTCTTGTTGGGATCAGCTCCAGTGCGGATAAAATTCTTTAGCTGATACAAATCTCCATTATTAGCAGCACTATTCACCTTCAAAGCAAGCTCAGCTTCTTGTTTTCCAATATGAAATGTGATATCTGACTCCAATTGCTTAACTCGATTGGACTCTTTTCCCTGTAAATTATTTTATAGCTTTAGCCATCATATGGGCACATAGTAGAAAATAAATGTCAAGTTTATATAAAGAACAAAAAACTGTTCAAGAATTTTGAAGAATGTATTGAAAAGTTTTTCTATATTCAATTCTAAACTATAGTGCCACTAACAGAATTTTCAGGAACTAAAGTAAGAGCACAGACATTAACAGAAATAATTACCTCTAGAAGGTTGTTTAAAATTTTACGACCATCGTAAAAATATATATCCAGTACATTTGTAAAAGATTGTTTATCAAGTCGCAAAAGCCTGCATAGCTCACAAACTCTAACTGTATAGGGTTGAGGAATGTTGCAGAGAATAGAAATTCCTCCAAATGAGCTGTTACGTTCTAGAAGTGTAATAGTCTCTTCTGTTCCATCTTCACCAATGCCTACCTCCTCCTGTAGAAGAATAAATTTCTTAGTCTCATTTTGAGAACATCAGAATCCATATCCCGACCTTCTCAGCAAACAACACAATTGAAAATAACAATATAATGGGCAAATTTTTTTTATAAAAACCAACTGAAGGACGTTGACCATGTTCAAACATATATGCAGACTTCAATATATATTTGTAAGATTCTAAGCATTGTTTAAGCACTAAGCTGACAGCTCTGTGCATCATGGTGACACCATATAGAGTAATAAATGTAAGATGACCAAAAGACTGAACAATGTGTTAACATGCTAAAACATATATGCAGACTTTGAATATACAGAAACCAAAGAATAGAGAAATTATCTAAGAAAAATTAAGCGCATCAAAAGGAGGAAGAAATAAAACCATAATGTTAAACAAACTAAATGATTGACAGCAATGACTGCAGAATATGGAATCATACCAGCACACCATGACAGACAAAATACAGTTGATCTACCACATTTCCCTGTTCCATTACCACTTCTCCTGGGAGAAAAAACTCCTCATGGAGTCTAATAACCTGTAAGATCAAACAAGAAAGTCTAACTTCATTAATTCATAGAAGCCAAGGATTTCAGTACGACAAAGGAAATTCTCTTTAAAATTTTATGTGATGTTAAACACCAACACTTTAGGGTCTTAAACTTTCACCGCCATCATGCATCACTTACAAAATTTTGTTATCAATTATGTAATGGCAATAAAATGACTTACAATCTGATTGATGAATTCTGTAGAGCATCCCTTAAAAAGAGAAACCTTTTCGATGTATGGCAAGTATAAAGTTTGGGAAATCTGAAAAAGAAGATTCAATTCATTATGAGTAGTTCAAAATTTTTAAACATAACTAATTAAATTAACAAACTGATGTTGGATATAAGTGGCACATGAAAAGACTAGCATGAACATGAAAGAGATCTTTAAATTAAATTTTATATTGACAAGTGTAGTTTGAGACCTACGAAGGCTACTCTAGATACTACCATATCTTACTATTATCTGTCTTTGTATTATGAATCTAGTGGTTCCTTTCATTTTAGTTTTTTTTAGTTCTATGTCAGGGGCATGTAGCAATGTGTAGATTTGCTTGGACACAAGCTGTAGTACCAGTCGATGGGTCCTATCATGGGTCTTTCTATTAATTTGGTTTGTTTATTTGTGGTCCTCATTGTTTTTAGTTTGCTTTGATATTTTCAATATTATGGATCCAAGTATATATATATATATATTTGTTTATACTCACACACTCACTCATATGCATACGCACAAACACACATATACACACATACATATATACAGTTGACGTAACTCTTACAATTCGAGAGAGAAGTTTGATTAATAAATTTTTAGATATTATTCTTATTTTTTGATTTAGATCAAGGCCTGTACATTATGGGTAAATGGAAGTCCAAGAAGTATCTGAAGTTTACCAAAATAGTTGATTTATTTTCCAGATTTGTATACATACGAGAAGTTGTTAGAGATATATATTGGGCCATGAGGCCCAAACCAAGTGTAGGCCCATTAATTGTAAATAGAAGCAAACTGCTCTAGTTAGATTAGGTTTCTCTAGTATATATACCCTACTTGGGTTTCATTGTAACAATCAAGAAATATAGTAAAGATGTAGCCGTCAAGGGCTTGTGTGTGTGGACGTAGGTCTTCATGACCGAACCACGGTATCTCTGTGTATCTGTTCTCTGTTTGTTCTCTCTCTTTCCCTAAACTCTTTTCTCTCTAGCACTATCTGAGCATCTGTTCTAACATGGTATCAGAGCCAAATTAATCTTTGGCACAATTCTCAAACCACCCGAACCTATTTTCTCCAAACAATTTCCAGTTTTCTCTAAGCCGTGCCTCTCTTCCTCCATTGTTGCCACCAGAGACCTCCAATCACTTTGTACTGCCTACCGCTCTGATTGTCAGAGCTCGTACTGTCAACCCCAGAAATTTCACCTCATATGTCCAACCTCATCAACCTTATTGATTTTTCACTTCGAGGTTGTAAACTTTCAGATTCAGAACCAGATTTGGAAAAATGTACAAAGCTAGAGGTTTTGGATCTTTCGGAGACAGACATTCAGTCTCTACCATCACTTGACAGATTTGGCAATCTCTGTGATCTTAACTTAAGATGTTGTTCAAGATTAGAGAAGCTGCTGAGTCTGAAATCACTTATTCATTTGGAAGTTCTTGATGTGTGGGGGACTGGAGTCAAAGAATTTCCCTATGAGATCTCAGAGCAATCTGTCTCGCCTTGCCCCGATCTGCTCAGTTTCTACCTTGATCTGCTCTGTCTCTGTCCCGATCTGCTCAGTTTCTGCCTTAATCTGCTCATTCTCTACTTCAATCTGCTCCTCGGAGACGATCTTCTCTGTCTCGGCCTCTATCAGCTCTGCCTCGGCCTGAAATGATCTGCTCTCCTTGACTGATCTGCTTCTCCTCGGCTGATCTGCTCATTCTCTACTTCGATCTGCCCTTTCTCAGTCCGATCTGCCCTCCATGGCCCCGATCTGTCTCGGCCTTGATCAGATCTGCTCGGCATCTCCAAGAACAGTCAAACTCGCTCGATATGCCGTCGTTTGGATGCTCCATTTGATTTGCTCCACCCATCAATCGATTCGTCTGGAAGAGACGAATCTCCAGTAAAAAGATCGTCGCCAGAAACCTCCCTATGCGCCGCCACGCGCCGCGTCTGTCTCCGGCAAACCCGCCGGTTCAGATCTCTGCCGCCGAGTCCTGGATGCTCCGATCATCTCACCATCACCACGGGTCTCTTCGTCGGCACCACAGCTTCCATCTGACAAAATTTGGTGACCATCTGACCGGTAACGCGCCGCCACGCGCCGGTCGAAGCTCCGGCAAGGAAGCCCCATGCGCCGCCACGCGCGGCCGTATCAACGGTCTCAAAAACCCACCCCTCTGAGCATCGAATCGAGCAGCAGATACCGCCATAGGGTTCCTCGTCCTCTGATCTGAAGAATGGCGTGAAGAACAGCCTCACCGGAGATTCCACGCGCCGCCACGCGCCGGTGGAAGTGCCGGCAGCTCCTCCCACGCGCCAACACGTGCTCAGCGCGTGCCAGCACATGCCAGACACACGCCAGCGCACGCCAGGCACACGCCAGCACACGCCTGGCACGCTTCTGGCCCGCCGCATCAGCCGAACCGGACCAGCCTTGAACCGGACCAGACCCAGACCGGACCGAACCCGAACCGGACCGAACCT
Source organism: Fagus sylvatica (assembly GCA_907173295.1). Lineage (NCBI taxonomy): Eukaryota > Viridiplantae > Streptophyta > Magnoliopsida > Fagales > Fagaceae > Fagus > Fagus sylvatica. Next base: position 42,422,333 of record OU015762.1, read on the forward strand.
GAACCGGCTGCCAAAAAAAAAAAAAAAAAAAAAAAAAAAAAAAAAGAAAAGCTTACATATTATTTGTTTTTTCTCATTTTGTTCTTCTCAGGTATTTTCTGATGGATAGAAAGCTCACGGTGTTTTCAAGTGTTTTCTTTCCCCAATTTCAACTCCCTCTTACCAAGGAGAGGAAGAATTCTGTGGTTTGAGGTTTGAGTTTTATCCATCAACATTTCATAAGTCTTCATGGAGACTGTGAACTGTGCTTATCATTCTTCCAACAGTCTTCTGAGTTACTCCATTATAAGAAGTAAGTTAACTGCTGCTTCTTCCTTGAACCCCCTTCCCCATAAGACTCATTCCACTGCTTCAACTCTCCCATTATAGATCCCTCAGTTGCAAAGCTTGCAGCAACCTGACTCTTTGCCTGCCTGAAGTCTTCCATATTCAATGGCCTAAGGGTAATTATCCTTTCCTCCTGACCTTCTTTTGTGTCCGAAGCAGCTCCTGAAATCTGCCTTCTACAGAATGGATTTCTTTCCCTTCTGCAGCTCTCTGCTTTCCCCAATCTCAAAACAACTACAACTGTGGCTTCCATGCCACCTGTCCTCTCCTCGATCTCAGAACAAAATCAATTGTGGTTGCCATGCCACCCCGTGCCCTCTCCTATATCAAGACTCTGAAAACGAAATTTAATGCATCGTCCTATCGCCCATGAACACTATCTGCTTCATGTTATGAAGATGAATTTGTCTGTTATTGTGGTCTTCCGTGATAATCTGTCTCTTATTGTCTTCCATGACAATCTGCTTCTGGTGTCTTCTATGACACAATCTGTTTGTTCTATCTAGTGTCTTCTGTGATAATCTGTTTGTTCTGTCTGGTGTCTTCCGTGACACAATCCGTTTGTTCTGTCTAGTGTCTTCTGTGACAATCCGTCTGGTGTCTTCCGTGACACAATCCGTTTACTCTATCTATTATCTTCCATAACAATCTTTTGTGAGCTCTTCTGAAGACAGTCTCTTGTTGTCCTCTGTGGCAGTCCGTTGTCTTACTCTGAGCTCTTCTGTGTGCTCTTCTGTTCTTTTATTATGTTTCACTTGCTGCATGAGTTTCTTTCTTTCGACAGGCATTTTCGTTTCGTGGACCCTACTTCTCTTCGAGGATTCTACTTCATGCAATTCCAAACTCAAGGTTTCGTCATACTGCACCTTGAGTTTGAGGGGGGATGTTAGAGATATATATTGGGCCATGAGGCCCAAACCAAGTGTAGGCCCATTAATTGTAAATAGAAGCAAACTGCTCTAGTTAGATTAGGTTTCTCTAGTATATATACCCTACTTGGGTTTCATTGTAACAATCAAGAAATATAGTAAAGATGTAGCCGTCAAGGGCTTGTGTGTGTGGACGTAGGTCTTCATGACCGAACCACGGTATCTCTGTGTATCTGTTCTCTGTTTGTTCTCTCTCTTTCCCTAAACTCTTTTCTCTCTAGCACTATCTGAGCATATTGGGAAGTATAGTAATAATGGCTCCCTTGAAAGTGCCAGTGCAAGATAGTATGCAATTATTGAGAACATGTTGGGCACATGAAAGATGCAGCTGCGACAAATTCCATCAAAATAGTGTATTGGGTAAATATAGAAGACTGAAACCATAAACCGCAAAAGAACAATACACAATAAGAATTTCAAAAAATTCTGAGGAAAGCATGAAAATATCAGAAAGTTGATGATCAGCATATGAAATAACAAGATACTTCTTCTGGTTTTTATTATTATCTTCAAAAGTAAATGGGGATTCAAAATGCCTCTTCTTTCTACTTTACCTTAGCTCGAATAGACATGGGGATGTCCTGAAGAACAGCGGCCTCAGTGTAGCTACTCTCATACTTTAAGCGCAAGTGGCCTTTAATTTGATTACGGATGTCGCTCCCAAGTCTATTTCTGTTCATAAATTTGATGAAATCTGTCATTTTGTCCCTGAACTTTTCTGTCTTTGAGCCTTTTACGATCAATGCTGTCATGTTACCAATCAAATAAGCACCGAGAACCATGTCAAAAGAGACATATATCATGATGAATATCATTTCCCTCATATTGACTGCATGTATATCTCCATAACCTGCAATAGAAAAAGGCATTACTTTAAGTGCACGGTGAGCAAGCTTTCACATCTCAGATTTGTCTCACAGTTGTCAACGGAGGCAAGTATAAACTATTATTAAATGTCACTGCAGAATATCAATCTGAGGATTACCAAATGTGCTTAAATTATCAAATTGTACAAATTATAACAAGTAAGATGTTACTTGACAACATATTATACATAAGAAGTTTAAGAAAAAATATATTGTGTAAAGAAAATTAGGAACAAAATCAGTGTGTTTGTCTGACACAACTTTAGCATTGATAGCAGGTTGGTTGTTTGGGTGGGTTTTCATGATACTTTGTCCATGAACTTATTCTGATCTTTGTCACTTTACATCATACCATCATGCAGTAGTTGCTTGTGACCATTAAGCTTTTGACTCTGCAATCATTGTATTTTTAGGTGTTATAACTAGCATTCAGCCTCATTGTTTTCTTCTAGGTTTTTCTGAAAAACAACCCATATCCCTCTATAACTTCATTTTACGTTATCATCTTCTTCGTTCTTCTTTATGACAGTAAAAGATCATAAGTATGGAGAGCATCTGCATGTAGTGAAACTGTAGGTGTCTGGCTTTTGTAATTTAGTCATGGAGAAGAGATGGCATGGAGGTTGTGAAATAATTTTCCAAAGGTAACTGGGATTTAAATTCATTGATTAACATGTCTTATGAGTTTTTATTAATTAAAAGTAGCAATAATTCACATAAGTTGTAACTAACACCTATCTAAAAAAAAATCGTTCCATGTGAAATTATAAGACCTTTGATACACTATATGAAAATTATAAAATTATATAATAATTAGTCATTTAGTAATTGTCACTAAAACATTCAAAATACTTGCATATTATATAACCCCATGTCCTAATCATGTCATGTTATATACTATATAATTAGAGATTTATGTCCTAAATGCTATTGTTGCACCAAGTGGACGCCTTCTCCATTTTTTCACCTTATATCATGTGACGCATTATAAGTATATTAAAATAATTAACATATTTGCTCTAAGTGAAACTCTATTGCCAAAAGTTTCAAAAAAACATTGATCCAATTAAAATTCTACTACGAAGAGTTTCTAGAAATTTAGAAAAAGTTTCATTATTTATTTTATATTATATTAATAATTTACCATATATTTTTATTTTGATAATAAAAGTTTGATGGTATACGTCGTACTTTCACTATGTGACTAAATGTAAGTATTTTTTTATAAGTACATTCATATTTTACTTTAAGTGGAACTCTATTTCCAAAAAAAAAATTAAAAAAATTAAAATACTACTCCAATTAAAACTCAATTATCAAAAGTTTCAAGATATTAAAAGGAGTTTCATTATTTATTATTATAATTATTTTTATAAAAAAAAAAAAAAAAACTATTATAATATTGCATTTCTTCATATAACTTAAAATATTTTTCTTTTCTTTTTTTTTTTACTATCTATTTTATTATTTAACTTTAATTATATTATTAAAATAATTTTTATTTTTTTATATATGCTTCTTGATTAAATCATATATCACAAAAAGGTATCTTATGCCTCCGACAGATGCATCATCCCTCTCAAAACATGTGGATCCCACATGTTGAGAGATGGAGGATACATAAAATAATTATTGGTGCATCACATGGGCATAATACTGGTAATATCTTAAAATTAGTTTTGATCAAAGTTGTGAGACCTAAATATGCACTACTCATTATTATTGCCGCTCGTGATTCTAATAACAATCATCTAAAATATTCATTAACACCATTCAACACTTAAAATGCCTTCAACTATGGGTCCGGCTCCCCTTCCATTTAAAATTCTCTCCCATTCTTTCCTATTTTAATACAGATGAATGACATGTGTCAAATAAACAATCTAAGGGCTAAAAGAAGGCCATCTCAAATATAGTCATTCATCCATGTGCTAATTACAAATTATAATTATAATTGAAGTCCATACGTGTTCAAGTTATTAAAAAACACAGTAACAAAATCGAAAAAAGACAGAAAACTAATGCTTTCCTTGCAATCATTTGGTTAGTCCCCTAAAATTTTGCCATGAGATTGTTACACTATATTAGAACCCCATGATCATTTTAACAGTTTTCTAGAGTAGAGAATTATGCAACTGATGAGTTGATAAACAAAATGAACATCACAAAACCATAGAACTTCTGGTTGTATCTGATATAGAAGTAATTTAGAGAGGAAAAGGAAAAGAAAAAAAAGAAAAAAACTTACCGACAGTGGCCATGGTAACAATGGCAAAATATAATGACGTTAAGTAGCGCTTCCAAAAATCAATCTCTCTGAAGTGCGAATAACTATAGTCACCAATCTTTAAACTTCCAATCCATGTATAACCCTCTTGAGCAGGAGGAAGAGTTGTAGCTAAATAGTAAAAGATGCATGCCGCTGTATGCGTGCAATAGAGTTCAACCGCAAGAAGTTTCACAATCCTGGTAAACATATAATTGATACGTATATCCTTCTCCAAACTTCGGAAAAAATGAGTGACCCTGCGGACCCGAATTAACCTGATCCATAGAAGGTACCTCACTTCCTCCTTTCTTCCACAAGCCTGTTCAGAACAGATTTCTCAGAAAATGATAACAGAGAGCAACAACTTAAAAATCACATTATGAGGAAACTTTTACAACTTCCAGTTTTCTTAGTATATGCTTCAAACTTTATTAAATATCCAACTCTCTATTACTTATTTAAAAAGTGTCTTATCTCATAGACTCAGTCAATGGGATTATAAAAATATGTCTCACTAAAAGCTTTGATGGGAAAGTCAGAAAAACCCCAAAGCCTACCAAAACATGGTTCCAAGATCCCATACCCCTTTGTGCAAGAAAACTTTGCATCCATCTAGATATGTGCCTTCTTTTATGTTTGAGTGGACAGCTAATGTAATGCATATAATAATTAATGCTCTAGTGAATAATTTTTATAATCTAACACGTTTTTTCAAAGCAAATTATAAATTCATTACTATTTGCGTAGCATATACATGGAAATCCTCATCTAAGTGCCATCACCAGTAAAAGAATGGACACATCAAATACATATGCTCACAACTAATTAGTATCCTCATGCTTAGAGCATTATGAGAATATTCCAATGATCTTTCCAAATTTCAACTCCGAAATACAATTAAACTTATAAGTCAAGGGGGAAAAATGTAACTTGAGAAAAAACAAAACAAAACAATCTCTTGTATTCCTTTAAGATATTAAAACCAAGAAAGACTAGCGTTAAGCGATATAAACTTAGAAAAAGCGGTACCTTGTAGATAATATCCCAAGGCATACAAGCAAGAAGATCAAGGATAAAATAAAATCTCAAGTACCTGCAGTAAAGAATTTAATTAAAAAATAAAAAAGATAAATCAGCAGTTAACAGAAGGAAAATGTATACTGCATTAGTAATTCTAAACATGAATATCATATAGCTCCATCTATGACATCATTGGATTTCCTCTATATTGACAATCCACATCGGTTCTATTTCGATTGTAATAAAAGATTCTCTTTTTACCTGGAAAATGCCCTAGTCATGCCATGTTAGTAAGAAGGCTAGGATTAAAAGTTTAAAACCCACATTGCAAAGTTCCCATTTAATAAACCACTATACGATGAATTAAATCCGAAACTTTCTCATTGAGTGATTACTAATTAGTAAGCTATGATTCAAAGAATAATTTTTTCCCTTGTAAGAGCTGATAAATCATTATGTGTCCCAAAAACTTAAATTGTTAAGATATAATGAATTTAATTATTTAATTACTATTCTCATACTCCTCTCACATATAGGCTCAGGTTCCCCTTTAATAAGTGGAGCCCAACATGCGGGATTTTTAATGAAAACAACATTTGAACTTCAAACTCAAGACCATCACTTTTGATACCAAGATAAATTATCAATTATTCCTAAAGCTTAAATTATTAAGAAATTATGAATTTAATCATTTAACCGATTCAAAAACTCGCCCATCAAGGTAGAAAGTGAGGTAATAGTTTCAAGACCCACCCATAAGTGTGTAAATACTAATCCAAAAAAGAAATCCCATTAAGTGAACCAACCGTTACAATAAATCAGCTCAAAATGATCAATTGCAAGCATTTATTTCTAATAAAATTCTGTGAATTTCCATAGATGGTAATGAATCGTTAAATTGTTTGCATTGACTAAAATCCTCGTACCCCAGATAATTAATATAAAGTATAACATATTATATAGCTGGTTCCAAATGTAAACCGAGGTAATATATTGTGAAAGGAATTGTAAAAACTGACCTGAGTGCAATAGGGGTGCGCTTATAGACCATTCGGTACGTCTGTTTATCTCTGTAGGCCACAAAGAAATGCAAAACAATGTCAACAAGGAAAAATAACTGGCCAGCAATGTCGAGCACAAAGAGGTTCCCAGTGTCAGGCAATCCCCGGAAGAAGCCGAACTCCATTGGTGTGAAGAAGGACGAGTACAACGCCCATATCAGCATGAATTTCGTCCATGCACGATACCACCTGCATAACATAATTAACATTAATTTGTCTTTCACATTTCAATCTTCTTTTTTATAACTCAACAAATATGTATTTTTTTTTAACGAATAAAACAAGCTTCATTTTGAAATCAATATAAAACTTTCACCAAACGAACTAGAAGAAATCCAAAGTTAATATACAACAAAATCCCACACCCTACAATGAGAATAGCAAAAATGATATATATCATCAAAAAATGACCCAAGACCCTTCAACCATGGCAGCAAAATATGTAGTTGGTTATATAGTTTATATTTACAACACTCTATTAAAATTATTAATTAAACACATAGGGACTTATCAAAAAAATTAAACACATAGGGAAGTAACCTTTTAAACAACGCTCTATTAATTAAAGTAGCTAGAGTTCGCCACATGTTGCACTCAAACTGTCCACAGAAAGTCCAGCCCAATTTATAATGGGTTCAACTCTTTTTTCTTTTTCTTTTTATAATCTATAGGGGTGTCAAATGGGTCATTTGAGTGGGTAATAAATGGGTTAAATTCTTAAAAACCCAATTACCCATTTAGGCCTATTTAACAAAGTATATATAGCCCATACCCAATCCAACCCATTAAAACCTAACTCACCCATTTACCCAATTATTTTATATATATAAATGGTCAAAGTATCTTACTAACTTCTAAAATGATAAAAATACCTATAAAAATGACAAAAATACCCCCAAATAATCAATAAGTGGGTTTTGGTAAATTTGTTAGATGCCCAATAAGAAACCCAATTAAAGCCGTCTAATTGGACTAGCACCCATTTGCCCATTTATTAAATAAGTGGATTTAGTTGGACAATTAGTAAATGGGTTTGGGTGGGTAATGGGTTTGAGCTTTTTTTGCCACACCTGATCATCTATAATGGGGTCAACTCAAAATCAGCCAATCGGCCCAGATTCATTTTAATTAGAATGTCATAACAGAGAAATCTCTTTAAAAAGGAGCTTACAAATGTCTTATGGGGAAGAAAAGTGACTAACCTAGAGAATGAGTGAGTAGAGTATGTCTTTAATGGTGAGAGGGAGTTAGGATATATAAGTTAGAATATTCTTTTTGAGATAGAGGAATAGTTTTTTTTTTGGGTAAATACGACGAATAAGATAGAGGAATAGTTTTAACTTATAAGTCGCATCCATTATTTTGTCTTGTGTGCATTTAATACTGACTTTATTTTTTAATTTATATGTTTATGTAAAATTTCTAAAAAACCTAATTTTTTTTTTTTTTTAAGATACAACCATGCTATACTTTAACTAAAAAATAATTAACAAAAACTAAAAAAATTGATGCCGAACGGAGATATAGCTATATAAGATGACTTTTATTGTTCGTAACTTATATAGAACTTTTTAAAACATCAATTTTTTTCTAGGTTGTCTTATCTTCTTTTTTTTTATGAACTAGATTTATCTTGTAGTAGTCTACTTTTATGAATACTAATATATTTTTTTAAGAAAAAAGAAGTGTACACTACACGGATTGAGATAGGGTGGGATAAAGCTTTGGTTAAGTGATATAATTATGATACATAACCAAAAGTGGATATGTTTCCCCATCCTGTTCAATCCAGTGAATCGAAACATTAGACTAGTTTTAGATAGTCGAAATTAAAAGCTTTTTTTTTTTTTTTTTTTTTCATATCGATCATCAAAACAAAAAGTACTTTTTTATATATATATTTTTAATATATCTATTTACGAGATAGATGAAAAAAAAAAAAAAAAAAAAACTTTTAATCTTTAATCGTCTAAAACTATTGCACTCAATGCAGATTACACATACTCCCTAATTGGATTCGGACCTGGAAATTATTGCATCAGTAAACAAAAATTAACTTTATAACATTTTGCATTTTTTTAATATGTCTATGTAAAGTTGAAAATGAGTGTGTCCTAGTACTATTGGTTGGTTCAATAGTAAAATCTATTCCACCACACCTGGGTTGGGTCCATTGGATTCATATCCTATGTCACTGTGACCTTGTCAGTGTCTAGATGCGACACAGCATGATATATATTATTAGCCGAAAGATGATCTGTATCTATCCTTTTTATCTCATTCTCCACCCTATATTGGTTCACACTTCACACACAGAAAAGGGCAAACAAAGGCAGACAAAATTAGCCTATAGTGCCCCTTGGCCTTCGGTAGTTCGGTGGAAAGGGAACGGCTTGGGTCGAGTGCACTGAGATGCTATCACGTGTATAAAAAAATTGTACAAAATTAGACATGTGTTAGCATCTCAAGAGGTCTAGTGCTCCAAGCCTTTCCCCAACGGAAAAAGGATTTTATGCTTGCGTTCTATACAGGGGCGGATCCAGGAACTCCATTCAGGGTGGGCACCTTTTGTCTTTTGATTTCAAACTTTAATACATATAATACAAAAAAAAGACCAAAAACTAACCCATCATAAATTATAAATTCAACATTTTTAAAATTTTTCATATGCCACAAATACAAATCACAAATTACAAAACCTATGCTGATCCAAACTCCATTACATTACACATTAACAAAAAAGAAAAAAGGTATTCACAAAGCAACTGACCAGTCCGGTTCTCATCCAAAAAAAAAAAAAACTGATTAAAGTTAGGGTTTAAAAATTAAAATAAATAATAATAATAATAGAACTGATTTATTTGGGCTGATTTGTAGTTGTAATTTCATTTTTGGGCTTTTGAGGATATTATTGAGCCTTTTTCTTGTGTTATTTGGATTTTCTTTGTGTTATTTGTGTTGGAAATATTTTAAGAATGAACAAACTTTACTCAAAGAAAACCAACATAAATCAGAAAATAATTAACCCAAAAAAGAGACTTAACAGAAACTTAAAAATCAGTTTAGGAACAATCTCACCAAGCTATAGAATCACGCAAAGGTTCAAGAACAACCTTCTTCAATAATGCCTTTCCATTTCTTTTTTGTTTCAAAGAATGAAGACAAAGCTTCAAATTTTCACACGAGTAGCTGAGAGAGAGAGAGAGAGAGCAGAAAAAACTGAAGAGAAAAATTCTCTCTGTAGCCGAAGTAGTGTGTTAAGGAAGCTAAAGAAAGAAAATGTAATCGATAACAAAACAAATGAGTTATGAGAGGGGTGTATTTTAAGCAAGTGGCTGGCAACATTTAAAGCATTTGCTTTCCCAAAATGCTGACACAAGTAAGCAACCTATGGGCTAGCAAAAGACTTGGTCTAATAAGACAAAAGGAGGCTAAAGTATTTGGGTTTGTAACACACGCACACAATAATTTGGGCTTTTTTGTGTTATTTGGTTGTTTGTTATGTGTAGTGAATGCTGTAATTTTGGATTGTTTGCTATAATTTTAATAGTTTTATCTTCCTTATTTTTTTTTTCTAAAACAAAAATGAGGATTTAAAACAAAAATGAGGGTAGGCACTTTAACATATCCATATTTTTTGAATTTATATATACCTACTAAATTTTTTTTTTTTAAATTTCAGGGTGGGCACATGCACTGGATCCGCCAGTGGTTCTATATGACTTCCTCTATCCTTATGCTTGCGTTCTATATGACTTACTCTCACAAGCAGGACCACCCTGACACCAAAAACCTCTGACCATGATTACACGACTATTCTAATTTTTTTTCAAGTTCAATCCAGCCCCACCAAATCTTTTGCTAACCCATCCATTTTCACTGCCACGCCTTCACCGTTCAAAAATTTTCTTGCTTCCAAAAAAAATAAAAAAAAATTCGTTCAATCTATGAGACGCTAATTAATTTATATGACCAAATCATGTTCAATAAGGAGAGAAAGATGGTATGGTACGTACCAATTATCGGGATGGATAACGAGGCCTCTGGAGAGGTCTTTGATGCCGAGGAGGAGAGTTTCGCGACTGAACTTGCGGAGAGTTGAAGGAAGACGTAACTCGTTCGCAAGCAGATTGAAACGACTTGCACGCGACGATGTGATTCGTTCCCTCACGTCTTCCAATTCATATTCTTCCTCATCGATATCCTCCACTTCCAACTCCGCTCGCTTCTCCTCCTCCTCTTCCTCTTCCTCTTCCTCTTTCTCCTTCCTCACTCCTCTCCCAGGCATTGATCATGTAAGCACTGAGGAAAACGGAGTTTCTGTTAATCGCTTTTGAAAACGGTTTATCGTTTTGATGAAACAAACAAATATAAGCCACTCAGTTTTTCACGAAGATCGTGAGGTTCACAATAGTCTAAAAGTTTCTGTTGCTACTAACATAGTAACATGAAAGAAAAAAGAGATTGATGAGATGAGGGGGATTTTTGAAACTGTTTTCTGTTTGAATGGGCAACTAGCGTGATCTGTATGAATTTATTCGCACAAGGAAGAACTAGAACTATCCTTCGGTGACAGTGCTGACATATCCACATAAATTCCTATAATGCAACCCATTTTTGTGGCGCATAACATTTCATTATATTTATTACAAGATTTACTGATAAAAAAATATATTATATTTATTACAAGATTTTTTAATTATATAGTTTAATTTAATTAAGCAATTTTGTTATGAGTTGGCAGGTAACAAATTTGTTTATAACAAAAAAACTATTTCGTACAAATTACAGATAATTAAAAAAAAAAACACGTGAAAGAAAGAGATAAAAAGATTGACAGAGATTGTTGAAAGCTGTTTGAATGGACAACGAAGCCAGAGCGTGATCTCGCTGAATTTATCCTGATGCTGACAATGCTGACATATCCACTCAAATTTCTAATGCAATCGTGGATTCGTGTACCCCCATTTTGAGCCACATAATATTTAATATTTCCAACTTTTTTTTTAATTATATACTAGTAGTCCTACTTATGTTTATATTTTTTTTATTGGAGGGTAACGACTTAATGACTTATTACGGCACCATGATGCCTGTGAAACAACTGTACCACTGTATTTTTGCTTATTCTTTTTGTATACATTTTTTATGGTTTTTTTTGGGTTAAAAATAATCAAAGTAGATTGATTAAGTTGCAATAGTTCTAGTAAAAAAGAGTTATGCACTTATGCAAAATCGAAAGCAAGCAAATCAACCACCACAGGTGGTGCGTTAGTGTACAAAATAAAAGTTTGATCAGAATAGGCTCCAAGTTTAGCAAATGCATTAACGTGCATACTGTTGGTCTTATTCCAAGAGAGGCTCTCTCGAACTTTCCAGAGGAGAAAAAACCCAAAAGACCCTCCGAACCCATCTGACCCATTTTCTACTCCGTTCAGAGCAGCGCGGCCGCCCCTCATCTCTGTGTGAGGGAGATCGCGACCAGAGATGGTCCGATTGCGGTAGCGTGGCCCTTTCGCCTTCTTTTTGTTTTTATCTTCTTTATTTTGGTACTCCGATCGGCACGGCTTGGCTGTTCCAGCGGAAGACGGGATCTTCTCTGGCTGCTGATGTCTGGTGGGCATCAGGTTTGGGCTTTTATTCCGGTTCGAGTTTTCTCCGATTACCCTAATCTTGGGATAGACTATTCAAAACTCTTCCTTGTGAAGAGCCCCTGCCACACCCGGATCGTTTGGTAAAATCGATTCGACCTCTTAGTGGCTTGCTTGGCTGGGATCAAGGATCCAAATCTTCTGCGTTTCCAGACATTGGTTGCGGTGGTTGTTCTTGAAATCTACTGGATTGGGATCAAGTTTTGTGCTGGGTATTATGTATTTTGGGTTGTTTGTTGTTGTTTTAGTTGTTGTTGGGATGTTTCTGTTGTAAATTATGTTGTTTTAGTTGTTGATGTTTTAGTTGTTGTTGCCGCCCTCTGTGTAGGGTCTTTTGCCGCCCTCTGCGTAGGGTCTTTTGCCGTGACGAATGTCACTTGTTCTGCCCTCTTTGTAGGGTTATGTCTCCCTCTTAGTAGGGTTATGTAATGTGTTTTTCTTTTAATAAAATCTTTTTATTTATCAAAAAAAAAAAAAAAAAAGTTTAGCAAATATAAGTTTAGCAACGATTAGTCTCACGAAAAACATGGTTCAGCTTGAGTCGGCTGAATCTCTTCAACAGACCTTGCAATAAAAAAATAGTTCCAAGGCGAGATTAGTGCTGCACTATTTCCTTTGCTAAGAAGATCAACAATGAGTTTAGCATCCATCTCTACATGCAAAAAAGAGACGTCCAAATCAATAGCTAAAGAGAGTCCATCACATTTTGTATGGTATTGACTATTGAGAGTTGAACCTGAATTTAAAAATAAATAAATAAATAAAAATTAAGAAGAAAGAAAAAAAGCACAAGACAATTGAGGCCAAGCCCAGGCTGCAAGACGGACAAGTTGTTATATTATAGTCCTGCTTAAAGACATAAAAACACGTTTTTGGGATAAACATGTGAAATCAAGTAATCGGAGACTATGATAAAATCAATACAATCATTGCAAATGCATGTCGTTTCATAAAAAATATATATTATGAGGTTGCGTTTGTCATAAATTTGGGGGCTGCTGATTCAAACAGCTGATTTGGGGGCTGCGGATTTGTGCCGCATTGCCACGGTGCCTAGCTCGTCAACCACTAATTCAACTTCTCAGATCAATTCATGCACGCAAAACTTAAATTATACAATTATGAAAGTGATTTCTTCGATTTTTTTTTTTTAGAGAATATTTATTGACTTAGGAATGGCAAAACTTACACAAATCCATCAATTCGTTGAAACCGCTGTTATAGATTAAAAAATGAATTTAATAAGTTCAACCAAAACACAAATATTTTATCTCACTTTTTGTATTCCACTTTATACTACACCAATTATAACTCAGCACGTGTTTTTTTTTCTTTCCTTATAAAATAACTAAGATTTAAAATGGAAACAAATCAAACACGATCTAACAAGTGGTATATTGTAGTTGATGGAGTATAAAATAGAATACAAAAAGTGTGATAAAGAATATTCATTCAATTTTTTTTTTTTTTTAATAAAGAGGATATTCATTCATTAAATCTTTCTTTATTGTTCTCGGTGTGTAGCAAATAATGATTGAACCAATGAATATCTTCTATCCATTTTTTGTATTCTATTTTATACTCTACCAAGTACCATATACAACGTGTCGGATTGTGTTTGATTTGTTTCCATTTTAAATCTTTCTTATTTTATAAGGAATGAAAAAATACGTGGTGAGTATAATTTGTGGGGTATAAAGTGAAACACAAAAAGTGAGATAAAAGATTTGTATTCAAATTTAATAGTCTATATATAGGCACTTCATTTAGATAACTTTTTGTTTCAGACCCAAACAAAAAATATTGTAATTTTCTCTAGTTTAGGCGCAGTTAATTTCCAATATTCTGTAGTTTTAGTTTATTTGAAACTCCAACCTACCCGATTAATTAATGCCAATATTTCTCAAGATCTAAGCTCACAATATTTCTGAGAACTATTTGTTTTTTTGGACATTACTTTCGATAGTAACGTTTTGTTTTTTTGTTTTTAATATAATATAGCTGGTTGTCATGACAAAGTGGGAGTTTTGGCAAAAAAAATGCATTTTTTAAAGTTAATTTGCCAAACATGATCTGGTAGAACTTAATTTAAAATATAGTTGGGGTGCAACTATATCTACAATTAATCTTATTTTTCTAAAAAAAAAAAGTTTGTTAAAATTTATACAATCTTAGACAAGATTGAACCAAAATTTAAAAATCCGCTCAGTACATACGCATGCCATCACTGTACAGAAAATTATAAATGAATCTTGTCTTTAGAAAAAAAGACAAGATCAACTTAAATTACACAAAATACAAGATTCATTTAAAATTACACAGTACGCATGCCCCTGTGACCACACATTCAAATTTTTTAAATGAATATTGTCTTTAGTAAAGACAATATTCATAAAAAATTACGCAGTGCGCGGGCGCCCCTGTGACTACACATTCAAAATTTTTAAATGAATCTTGTCTTAACACAAGATTTGTGCCAATCTTATATTTAGAAAAAATAAAATCTATTTTTCAAATTAAGTTCAACTTGGACATGTTTGACAAAATAACATTAAAAAAACATTATTGTGAAAAAAGGGCCACACAAAGCGATGTTCCTTTAAGCAATCACCAATCAGTGTCACGCGCTAGCCCGTTAGTGCCACCAACTTATCCCTTCCCAATTGACAATGTAAATTACGAATTATAGAAACGTACATAGCACCAATTCCAAGCATTTCCTGGAAAAAGCAAGAGTATGACATGAGTTGGAGAAAATATTGACAAGGAATTTGTTACTATATTTTGCTTGCACAATGCCAGATTAAACTTAAAAATCCAGCGTACTCAAAATGGTTGGTTAAAATAACCTCTATACCCTAAAACTAATTTTTTTCAATTTTTTAAGCAAGTCATTTAATAATTTAATTATGACACCATAGGACGTAAGACTCTACTAAATATATAGATTAAAGCATCTGCAATGTACTTGCCAAATCAAAATGCGATTCAGTGATGAGATTGATCAGATGAAGGTGGTGATTATTCAATTAATTGAATGCGCAAAACTGCCAATCACATGATCATCCTTTCTTACGTGGAACAAATAACAAATTCTAGCTTACACTTTTGTGGAGATTTAGGTGCATCCACGCCAGCCCCACATTCATTTTCTGGGGCAGATTCAGCGAGATTCTTAATTCTTGTAGTGAGGGCTACAACTTGTCAACTTACAAGATTTAGTGCATCTCCCACTAAGATTACTGGCAAAGGTTTGTGCATTAAGAAGGTTTCTAATTGAGGAATCCAACTGTTGTTTTGGCTGCTTATTGCTATAAGACAATGCTCTTATATTTATAGAGATTATATTAATCATATGATAAGGAAACTTTATGGAATTTAGGTGGACAATATTAAGTGAGTGGTCGATTATTTAAAAAAAGAAAAAGAAAAAAGAATCCAATCTTCCATTGAAAAAGAAGGGGAAAAATAAAATTTTCTTGATTTTGACTAGAACGGTTCTATCTAATTAAGGTAAAGTTTTACTTGACATCACATGGGTCATTTAGTTGGAGCACAACCATAAATATGCACCACATACTTCATACGTAATGGAAAACCATTTATTGTTCTTATAAAATAAAAAATAAAAACTATTTATTGTGTAACAGACCAGACAGTTTATGCCATTTTATTATGGACAAAATTAAGTTGTTGATGGTCCAGTCCACTATGACTTAATGCCATGCCTTCAAAGTTGTTATTGGATTTGTTTTGGATGGCTTAAACTATTTCTCCAAGTGTATAGAAAAGGAAGCCTGCTATATAGGGAGAACAGAAAATTTTCAAAGTAGGAAAGGATGACCAAGAAGCTTCAATCCGCTGGGTTAGATAGCTCCCAAGTATGGATTTGAGACTTCTGAAAAAAAAAGCTTTATCCTATTCAAAACTTATTGTTAATTTCCTTTGTGGTCATCCCAAAAATTTAACCTAATACATGTGGGACAAATTGTTTTCAAGAACAAAATTGAAACAGATGCACCAAACATATATATATATATATATATATTTTTATAGATTACTATGGCATGGACAGGGACTATCTACTACAACAAAAACGGGTATTAACAACATTAGATTAATAACATGTATAATAAAATGTTGTGGAAGAATGATTTAACAATATTCATGTTAGGCATGTTGTTAATGTAAAATATAGTAACTCCCTTTTACCACGTGCTATTTCAAGAATGTTGTTAGAACAAATAATAACAATGTTTTAAAAAAAAAAAAAAAGGTGTTTACAACCTCTAAAAAAAAGTTGTTAATTTAAAAAGTTTTTGCAACTTTTAAAAAAAGTTGTTAATTTAAAGGTTTTTATAACATTTAATGCTTATTGTGACAAATATAAGTACTATATTTTCTCAAAAGAAAAAAAGACAAAGTGCTATAAAAAATTTTGCCGGGAACAATTCCTGCTTGCGTGGGAAGCCAAAGTAAAAAAGAACCCAAAAAATTTAAAACACCTAAACAAATCTAATTATTTGGCCAGCCCTAATTCTCTCCCTCAACACACGTATAATTCAAGTCTGTTTCTCTCTTCCTCTCCCCGTCTCTCCCTCTCCCTCTCCCTCTCACGATCTTCTTCCTTCCAGCCTCACTATCACTCTCTCTCATTGCCAATCTCTTCCTCTCACCTGCCGCTCTCCCTCTTACTATTGCTCAAAGATCCATTCTTTAGGTGTAAGTGGTAAGTGATATTTTAAACTCTTTACTTTCAATCCTTCCTTTTTATTATATGTTGTTTTGGGGTTTCATTAGAATTTTTTATTTTTGTTTTCCTGTAAAGAGTCACTTGCAAGTGGGTATAAGTCTCTCTATTTCTTTGAACAATTTTTTTTTTTAACTACTTAACAATAAAAAACGAAGCCTTGCATGCTAACTTTGTTAAATCTTAGGTTTGCCAACTTTGTTTCTTTACAGGAACGTAATGATTATGATAACATCTACTATGCTTCTTGTTCAACATCTACTCAAGCAACACAACCTCCCAGTTATTGGTCGATTGTCTACAATTCCTAATATTTGTAAGCCTTGTCAACTTGCCAAAAGCAAGCAATTACCTTTTCCAGCTTTGTGTCGTATTGCAAAAGGTCCTCTTGACACCATTCATACTGATGTGTGGACATCTCCTTTTTTATCAATAAGTGGTTGTAAATACTATGTTTCTTTTATTGGTGAATATTCTCGCTTCACATGGTTGTTTCCTTTACATGCCAAGTCTGATGTATTTGCTTGTTTCATTAAATTCAAGTCCATTGTGGAAAATCAATTTTCTTGCAAAATTAAAATACTGCAGTCTGATGGTGGGGGAGAGTATTCCAAAACCCAATTCCAAAATTATCTCACTACTAATGGCATACTTCCTCACATCTCATGTCCCCACACCCCACAACAAAATGACATATCTGAAAGAAAACATCGTCATATAGTTGAAACTGGTCTTGCTTTGTTAGCACAATCTCATCTTCACACCAAATATTGGGTTGATGCATTTAACACAGCTGTTTATTTAATCAACCGGTTACCTACTCCTATCTTACACAATGTGTCTCCACTTTTCAAACTTTTGCAAATACAACCAGATTATTCTTTGTTGAAAGTGTTTGGGTGCTCTTGTTTTCCACTCCTTCGTCCATATAATGCTCATAAACTTCTCTTTAGAAGCAAGAAATGTATCTTTTTGGGCTATAGTGCAAATCATAGGGGTTATCGGTGCTTGGATCCAAGTACCTCTCATATTTACATTTCTCGCAATGTTGTGTTTGATGAGACTTCCTTCCCTGCCAAGGATATGGTTCCTCACTCCTCTGACCAGGTAAGTGCCTCCCCTATAAGCTTGGCTCCTTTTCTTCATAATCTTGGATATTCTGTAGCAAATAACAATTGTGCAGGTTCATCTCCCTCCAGTACTACATCATCATGTCCCTCCACTTGTGACATGGTTCCCATGGATCTCAACATGACACCACCTATATCTTTGGTGACCTCCACCTCTTCATCACTCATTGAGTCCTCAGTTCCCACACCAATCATGGAGCCTCCATCACTTTCTCCATTGCTGGTCACACCTGACCCTCCTCCATCGGTTGATCTACCTCTCACTACTCAGCCACCTCTTCCACCAGCAGCTACACCTTCCACCACTGCATCTAGTTCTTCCTCCATTGTCACTCGATCTCAAACCGGCAGTCTTCGTCCTCGTCAATTCCAAGACTATCAACTTTACTTTGCTTCGAAGCATCCACTCAAGTCGTTTTTGGCCAGCACTCTGCCACCTGAACCTACCTGTTTCTCACAAGCTATGAAACACCAAGATTGGCGTGTAGCCATGGGCGCTGAGTTTGATGCACTTCTTGCTAATCACACTTGGACTCTTTGCCCACGCCTTCTGCACAAAAATGTCATCCGTAACAAATGGGTCTACAAGCTCAAACAATACTTTGATGGAAGCATTGAACGATACAAAGCTCGCCTTGTAGCCAAGGGCTTTGATCAACGTGATGTTATTGATTACTTTGAGACTTTTAGCCCAGTTATTAAACCCACAACACTGCGACTTGTTCTTGCCATTGCTATCTCTCGTGCTTGGCCAGTTCGTCAATTGGATATTTCCAATGCTTTCTTACATGGAGTTCTGGATGAGGAGGTGTTCATGGAACAACCTCAAGGTTTCATTGATAAAACTAAACCTGATCATGTTTGTCGCTTGCAGAAGGCCATTTATGGCCTTAAACAAGCCCCTCGAGCGTGGTTCACTCGACTTTCGCATGCTCTCATCTCCTTAGGCTTCACCGAATTTGTGGTGGATCATTCTCTCTTCATTTTTCATCGCGATGCTACACTCATCTATTTTCTGGTGTATGTTGACGACATTCTTATTACTGGCCCTAATGAACATCTCATTCTCCAACTCATTGATCACCTTAAGACTAAATTTGCTCTTAAGGACCTTGGCTCTCTTGCCTTTTTTCTTGGCATTCATGCTGTACGAGATCACACTAAACTGCATCTTCATTAGTCTAAGTATATTACTGACCTTCTTACTCGTACTCGGATGAGTGGTGCCAAACCTACAACTACTCCATTGAGCTCCAGTTTGAAACTCTCCAAAACAGGAGGTGATCCCCTTCCGGATGCTACTGAATATCGCCATGTTGTTGGTGCTCTTCAATACTGCACCCTTACCAGACTTGATATTGCCTACCCGGTCAATCTTCTTTGTCAATTCATGCATTCACCAACCACCCTTCACTGGTCAGCTGCAAAACGTGTTCTTCGATACTTAAAAGGTACTGTTGATCATGGTTTTATCTTCACCAAAGGGAACCTGCACCTCCAAGCCTTTTGTGGCTTTGATTGGGCTAGTAATCCCGATGATCGGCATTCCACCACTGGGTTTGGCGTGTTCTTTGGTTCTTGTCTCATATCCTGGAGTGCTAAGAAGCAGGCTGTTGTCTCTCGGTCCAGTACAGAGGCCGAGTATCGAGCTATGGCTCTAGCTACTGTTGACTTGTATTGGCTTCGCATGTTACTCAAGGACTTGTGTATCACCCTCCCCTCTCCTCCAACACTCTGGTGTGACAATGTTGGTGCTTTGGCACTTGCTACTAATCCAGTCTTCCATGCTCGAACCAAACACATTGAAATAGACTATCGCTTTGTCCGTGAAAAAGTCGTGAACAATGATATCTCTACTCGCTATATTGCCACTATCGATCAAGTTGCTAATATATTTACCAAACCTCTTGGTCATGCACGCTATCTCCTTCTTCGAGACAAGCTTTATGTGGTGCCCACCACCTATCTGCTTGAAGGGGGGTGTAAGAGATAAAGCTGACATTAGGATAGACTCCAGCCAACAGTCCTTATCATCTACAACACCTAACCAACATTCAAGTGAAGATATAGATAGAGATAAGGAACAGGTATATAAGTTGAATAGAAGTCTATCATAAATACAAATTCAAATCTTTGTAATCCTTAGTATAGAACTGACGTTGATATAGTTGCATATATAATCCTCCTCTGTAAAGTTATTCTATATGTGAGATATATAAAATATTTTTTCATTCAATTGAGTTATTTTACACAAAGAAGTGTTTTTTCAAGGTGATAATGTTACAGAAACTATACATGAAAGAAGAGATAAGGAATTTACAAATTTGGTGGAAGATGCTAAAACTCCTTTATATTCGGGTTGCAAAAAGTACACAAGGATGTCAGCAACAATTGTATTATTCAAACATAAAGCTACAAATAGTCTATCAGACAAGAGTTTTAATGAACTTCTTGAGATTATTCGTGATATGCTTCCACAAGATAACACACTTCCTGATTCTTTGTATTCAACAAAAAAAATACTTAAGATATTTGATCTAGGGTATGAGAAGATAGATGCATGTGTCAATGACTGTTGTTTATTTAGAAAGGAGTTTAAGAATTTGGAAGCATGCCTGAAATGTAGATCTTTGCGGTGGAAGTTAACAAGCATAATAAAAAGATTTATTATGGAGTTCTTGCGAAGGTATTGCGGTATTTTCTTATAATACCAAAACTTAAGAGGATGTATTGGGTCTTATAATACCAAAACTTAAGAGGATGTTTGGGTCACTTGAAATGGTAGAACAATTAACATGGCATGCCACTCACCAAAGTTAGGATAACAAGATTCGACATCCAGTTGATTCATTGGCATGGAAAACAATTAATAGTAAATGGCCTTCTTTTGCATCAGATCCTCGAAATCTTAGATTTGGTCTTTCATTTTATGGGTTTAATCCTTTCAAAGATCTTAGCTCTAGATATAGTTGTTGGCCAATAATTTTGGTTACATATAACTTGCCTCCATGGCTATATATGGTGAAGGAAAATTTGATGTTAACATTACTGATCCCAAGGCCTAAGCAACCGGGCAACGACATAGATATTTATTTAGAGCCATTAGTAGAAGATTTAAATGAGTTATGGAGTAATAGGGTTAATGTCTATGATGCGTTAAATAAGTCTATGTTTAACTTGAAGGCTATGTTGATGTGGACAATAAATGATTTTCCAGCATATGGAAACCTATCTGGGTATAACACAAAGGGAAAGGTAGCATGTCTTGTGTGTCATGTAGAGACATGTTCTAAATACTTGAATCATAGTAAGAAGTTGATGTACATGGGTCATAGGCGGTTTCTTACTCCTGATCATCGATATCGAAAGAAAGCAAGTTGGTTTGATGGAAACGAGGAAAATAGACGGAAGCCTAAAATAGTCACTAGTGAAGAAGTTTTTCTTGAAGTCAAGGATTTTGTAAATGATAAGGGAGAAAATGGAAAGAAGAGAAATAAGAGAAATACAATCCAAATGTGGAAGAAGAAATCAAATTTTTTTTATTTGCCATATTGGAAGGTATGTTATGTAAAATAAATGGTTTTTTTGGTTATTCTTCATTTTTTATATTTGTGGTGAAGTTCATTATAGCCAATGATGACTATTATAACTCGTGTAAATGATGTTTCAGATATTACTTGTGCATCATAACTTGGATGTAATGCACATTGAGAAGAATATTTGTGAGAGCATTATCGGTACACTTTTGAATGTGAAAGGAAAATCAAAGGATGATCTTAAATCTCACATGGACTTAGAATCTGAAAACACATGGACTTATTGAAGACATGAAAATTATGAAGACATGAAAATTATGAATGATTGTATCCAGAGATGAGAGGAACGTGATTTTACTTACCCGCAGCACCACACACGCTAACAAAGACAAAGAAGAAAAATTTTTGTGAAAGGCTTGCTCCTTTAAAGTTACCTAATGGTTATAACTCTAACATCAGGAATTGTATTTCATTAGAAGAATGCAAGATAATGGACCTCAAGTTTCATGATTGTCACATTCTATTGCAACAATTGTTGTCAGTAGAATTAAGAGGACTTCTACCAAAGGGGCCAAGGAATGCAATTTTCCGACTTTGTGCATTTTTTAATGAAATATGTCAAAGAGTTATCAATAGAAATAGAATGGAACAACTTGAGGAAGATGTTGCTGAAACTATGTGCATGTTAGAAAGGTATTTTCCCTTTTCTTTCTTCGACATTATGGTTCATCTAACAATTCACCTAGGACGGAAAGCTCGTCTATGTGGGCCGGTGCAATATCGTTGGATGTATCCGTTTGAGAGATTGTTCCCTACCATTTTTTCTTGACGTTTATGTACGTATAGGTGTTTCTAGCATTCATTTAATTTTACTTTGTTATTTAGATATATGAAGGTATTGAAAGGATATATTTTGAATCATGCACGACCTGAAGGATGCATAGCAGAACGTTATTTAATGTTAGAGTGCTTGAAGTTCTGTAATGGGTATATGAAACAAGCAGTTGAAATAGGTGCTCGACATACCCGCAATAAAGATTTTGAGAATGAAACAATATTAGAAGGGCGTCCAATTTCTGGTGGGAAAGATATACGAGTTCCTGATGACATGTTAGAGATTGCTCATCTCTATGTGATTCTTAATAGTGCAGAAGTCGAACCATATATAGAGTATGAGCGATTACATTGATATTTCACTAGTTTTCAATTACTGATATCATGCATTTGTCTTAACATCTTACTTGTTTTTTAGAATGCATATGAAGGAATTTAGGAATTTGGATAGACGTCTTTTAAAGAATGAAACACTATTACAAAAGAGGCACAAGACTACATTCAGTGTATGGTTAGATGATAAGGTTAGCAAAAATTTAATGTTACTCATTATAAGAGATGAAAATAATCATTAATAAATCTATTAATGTATACTTATTATTTTTTGCATGTTCAAATTTTTAACAGATCAAGGCTTAGATTGACGGTGGTAATGTGTCAAATACTTTAAAATGGCTTGCACGTGGGCCTAGAAAGGAGGCAACATCATTTTCTGGTTATATTATAAACAATATTAGATTTAATACCAAGGATTGCGAAAATTCTAGACAAAATAGTGGTGTTTTAATCGAAGCAGAAACTATGTGTAGGTCAAGTGCGAGTGATATGAGACAAGTTGTTGGAAAAATATCTTACTATGGAATTATAAGGGGCATTATTTTGTTAGACTATCACACATTTCGAGTCCCCGTGTTTAAGTGTGACTGGGCAAATATAGTAAATGGTCTTAAAGTTAATGATCATGGATTTACATTGGTTAACCTCCACCAAGGACAAAATCAATTTGCAAACGATCCTTTCATTTTGGCATCACAGGCTAAGCAAGTGTTTTATTCTAGGGAGAGTGATACATCAAATTGGTATGTTGTACTAAAAGCACCACCTAGAAGTTTTGACAAATTGAAAATGTTTGATGAAAGTACTTATATGTCATCTACACCACTTGATTTATCTAGACTTGATTTGAGTGTTGATGATGAAGATGAATGTTATGTAAGGATTGGTTGTGAGGGCATGTTGGTGAAGCCATGATGAATATGATATAATGAGATATTATTTCTATCATTCCTATGGATGTGATAAGTCATGAAATATGACTTATTAAGCCCATTTTCTAACGTTTTTTAATAGAATTGTTTTGCATTTTATTTTTAGTTGTATGTAAATTATTACATTTCTTTTATTTCATTACGTTGTATAAAAATAATTTATTTTATATGCGTTATGTTTAATTTTATTAAAGTCTAAATTTTATGTTATTGTTTTAGGTACAAATAAATATTTGAGCATAAAATGAGCAAGAAGAAAAGGAAGATAGTGCTGAAAAGAAACAAAAAGAAACCAAACTAAAGCAAAGCAAAAGAAAAGAAAAGAAAAAGAAAGCAAGCTCACGTGGGAGTCTTGATGAAGTAGAAAGAGCTGGCAAAAGGCAGCCAGCAAAGGAAAAGAAAAGAAAAGAGCAGCCAGCAAAGGAAAAGAAAGAAAAGAGCAGCCAGCAAGGCCCGCAGGCCAGCAAGCCAGCAGGCCCAGCACGCCCCAGCAGGCCCAGCATTGCCAATGAGCCCAGCAAGGCCTTTCCTACCCGCAATGCACTGGATTAATCCCTTCTTTTTTTAGCCCTAAGAAGCGTGTTTTTCTTCTTTCTTCTTGGACAGCAGCCGCTGGAACAAAAGAGCAGGCAGAAAAACTCCATTCTTTTTACTTTGTTTTCTTCATTTTTTCTCTAGCTTATTTATTTTCTCTTAGTTTCTTTTTGTAATTTCTTGGCCATGATTGGCTAGACACTTTTGCTTGGGCTAAGGGGGAATCCGAAATTTGTAAGGTAATCTAGTTTCTTTTAAATCCATTTTGAGCTTTCAATGTTTTAAGATTTATTATTTGATTGTTCTCATCTTTTTGTCATTCTTGTTATTTGTGGTTCTATGAGTTTGAATCTTTTCATGAGTTCAATCATGTTTTTCTCATAGTTAAGTAAAGATTTTAGTTCCATTAAATCTAAGAACTCTTAATTTCATTGGATATTACTTTTTACTACATTGTTGCTAGATTAATTAGTACAATGTCGATTTTAGGTTTTTCCAATGTAGTTATTTATTATGTGTTTAAATCAATGAACAATCAAATAGTATTTCTAATTTAGATTTTATTAAAAATGGTTTTTATTGCAAATGTTCCAATTGAGGGTTTGGGATGTGAAACCCCCAATTGTGTAATTCCATGGATTTAAATTGAATTAGTTTATCTTAGCAAATTTGAGGAACCCAAAGCCCTAGCAATTTTTAGATTTGAGTTTCTTTACTTATTTAAATTGTGAGTTTTCAAAACAACCAAAACATTTTCTTGATTTAATTTCTAGTGTTACGTGTTTATTTAAAACCCCTCTCTCCGTGGTACGACAACCCACCTTACCATACATACTACCATTTTACCTTATACACCCACACATATATTCATACATATCAAATTTGATTAGTCTCCATTAAAGAACGACGTTTTGGAGGCCGATCCAAATTTTGGCGCCGTTGCCGGGGAGAGGCGTATTTGAAGGAACACCATCACGGGATTGGTTTGCTCAATTGACTTGTCAAGGCGGTAAACTCGTTCCAACCCTTTCTTTGTCAATACCATTTTTTTGTATATATTATTGTTAGTTGTTTTATTTATTTTTGCTGCATGAGTAGAAGGTATCGTGATAATCTAGGTAGATTTGCAAGAGAACTTGACACGGATTCTTCGGATTCCGAAGCTTACTTTCCAAATCTATTTGACTCACCTATTGCATCCGATACACTTTCACTCACATCATCACACACAATGGGTGATCATGAGGAAGATCAACCCATCAAGACTCTACATGACTACCTACACCCAACTAGGAATAGTTCACCATCATGCATCATGTTTCCGGCTAACCAACAAAATTTTGATTTTAAGCCCGGAATGATTCCACTCCTTCCTACATTTCATGGTATGGATAATGAAAATCCATATGTGCATATTAGAGAGTTTGAGGAGGTAGTTGCCACTTTCCATAGCCAATTAGGATCAATAGATACAGTTAGGCTTAAATTCTTTCCCTTTTCTTTGAAAGATAAGGCGAAAAGTTGGTTGTATTCTTTGAGACCTAGGTCTATTGCTTCATGGGGTGAGATGACACATATTTTCTTTAAAAAATATTTTCCCGAGCACAAGACCAATGCTTTTAAGCGGCAAATATCAACCTTTGAACAAAGAGAGAGTGAATCTCTCTACCAAGCTTGGGAAAGGTTCAAGGACCTTTTGAGTTTGTGTCCTCATCATGGGTATGAGAGTTGGCGTACGGTTAGTTGTTTTTATGAGGGGTTGCTCCCTAGGGACCGCCAATTTGTAGAGATGATGTGTAATGGGGAGTTCTTGCAAAAAGACCCCGATGAGGCTATTGAGTATTTGAACCATTTGGCAGAAAAAGCCCACACATGGACCGGACCTAGTGCTACTGAGAGTACTAATCGGTCTAAACCTCACACCTCTACTTCTTCGAGTGGAGGGATTTACCAATTGAAAGAGGAGGATGGTTTGAGGGCTCAAATAGCCCAACTAACCAAGGAGATAGAGACCCTAAAAATGAGAGGGACTAGTGGTACCAAGCAAGGTTACCAAGTTGAAATGCATGAGGAATGCAGTGTGTGCCATGATCCGGAGCATCCTACCAAGGATTGCCCGATGTTGCCTAGTGTAGTGGGGGTTTTTGAGGAACATTGTGGAGCCATAGGGAACTTTAGGAAACCATTTTCACCCTACTCCGAGACTTACAATCCGGGATGGAGGAATCATCCTAATTTTGGTTGGAAGAATGACACTCACTCTTCCCAACAACCATCCATGCCACAAAGGAATTTTTCCCAATCCTATCCCTCCCAACATGCACCTCCACCACAACAATTCACTCCCACTCATGTGCCACACCAAGCACAACAACAATTTCCTTCTTCCTCTAATTCACTTGAAAGTACAATTCATGCTTTTCTTGAGACACAAAGCAAGACCAATAAAAAACATGCTTTTATTGAGGCACAAAGCAAGACCAATCAAAAGCATGATGCACTTTTAAATCAATTAGCCGAAGAGAATAAGGAAATGAAAAGCCACATTTCAAAGTTGACCAATGCTTTAACAGTAAATGAGAAAGGGAAATTTCCATCCCAACCTCAAATACCTCAAGGTCAACACATGGCTCAAGGTTCCCAAAATAAAAAGAATGTAGAGCATGTTAATGAAGTCACTACTAGAAGTGGGAAGAATGTTGATAGCCCACACATAGAAGAGCAAGAAAAGAGTAGTGACAATGTTGATTTGCCTACCACAAGTGAACCTCTTACTAGACCAATTTCCGTACCTTTCCCACAAGCTCTAAAAGCTTCAAGGAAGTTGGATTCTAGTCCTGAAATCCTAGAAAATCTTAGGCAAGTGAGAATTAATTTACCACTCTTGCATGTGATTAAGCAAGTACCATCTTATGCCAAGATTCTTAAGGATTTATGCACTATGAAAAGAAAGCACAATGTGAAGAAAACCGCTTTTCTCACCGAACAAGTTAGTGCTTTGATTCAACATAACACACCTCCTAAGTATAAAGACCCCGGTTGCCCAACCATTTCTTGTATCATTGGTGACCATGACATCGAGCAAGCTTTGCTTGATCTTGGGGCAAGTGTGAACTTAATGCCTTATTCGGTCTATTTACAACTTGGTCTAGGAGAAATTAAACCCACCATGGTGGTGTTACAATTAGCAGACCGGTCGGTAAAAAAACCAAGAGGTGTTGTGGAGGATGTGTTAGTCCAGATAGATAAGTTTTACTATCCGGTTGATTTTCTCATATTGGACACCGAATCTGTTGTGCATGCTAATTCAAAAATTCCTGTAATTCTTGGTAGACCTTTCTTAGCTACTGCTAATGCATTGATTAATTGTAGGAATGGTTTGATGAAGCTTTCTTTCGGGCACATGACTTTGGAAGTGAACATCTTCAACATTGGAAAGCAATTGGTGGAAGATGATGAATGTGAAGTGGCCAATTGGGTTGATGTGGTTGTGGAAGACCAATTCCACAACACTTATTTTTCTGACCCTCTTGAATCTTGTATCGTAAATTCTTATGATTTAGATTCTTCCATTAACTCTGAAATTACTGATGTTTGTTCTTTACTTGATGATTTTCAGGTTATGGAGCTAAGTGGGTGGAGACCAAGATTTGAGGAGTTGCCCAAAAGTGAACTCAAGCCCCTTCCTTCTAGCATTGAGATTCCAAAGCTTGAGTTGAAGCAACTCCCAAGTGAGCTTAAATATGCATTCCTCGAATCAGGTGATACCTTTCCTGTAGTGATTTCCTCTAAATTAACTGTTGAACAGGAAGGTAGCCTAGTGCAACTCTTGAAAAAGCACAAAACCGCAATTGGTTGGACCATAGCGGACATTAAGGGAATTAGCCCTTTAGTTTGCACACACAAGTTACATTTTGAGGAAGAGGTTAAGACCTCTAGAGAGCCTCAACGTAGGCTAAACCCAAACATGAAGGAAGTAGTAAAAAGTGAAGTGCTTAAATTGTTAGATGCGGGTATTATATACCCGATAGCGGATAGCAAATGGGTTAGTCCTACTCAAGTGGTTCCCAAAAAGTCGGGAGTCACGGTTGTTGAGAATGAGCTTGGGGAATTAGTGCCCTCTAAACCTTCTTATACTATCATGTTCTATATTTTTGAAACATTGAGGACAATGTTGAATTTAGGTTGGGGGGTGGGATAGTAATTTTTTAGAGCTTCCCATACATATGTTGAAGTGTTGAAATTCTTGCATGCTTATTGTGTTTCCCCTTCATTGACATCTTTTTGCTTTTGGTAAATATTAAAAAAAAAAAAAAATCTTTTTGATGTTTAATGTTATGCAATATGTCTTGAAATAATGAATTCATATGCTTTGATTGTGCTATCCTTGAAGGATGTATTGAAGCATTAGCTTTGATTTGAATGTCATTAGTGAGCTTAAAGGCTTGAACGCATGATCATTTGATTGAGAAATTTAAATTCTGTCCTTTGATGCTTGATTTTTGGGTAGTGAGATTCCACATGTTTCTTTGAACTTCACAAGCACATTAGTACATAGGTTGTGGGGTATGAAAGCCAAACATGAATGTTTAAAATCTTAAGACTAGTTGGTTGACTTGTTGGTTGTGAAATCCTTGGCATGGTTTTGTGTATTGCAATAAATTTAAAAAAAAAAAAAAAAAAAAAAAAAAAAAAAAAAAAAAGAAAAAAAAAAAAAAAAAATTGGCCATCTTGAGCTTATACTGAGTAACCGGGCCTCTTGCCTAATCAGCAGTGAGTGTTCGCGTCAAAAGGTAAAGGTTTGGAATGGTCAATATGGTGTGGGTAACTAGTTTAGCTTCGTAGCCTTTTTGACTCGAGTTAGTAAGCCCTTAGGGGTGTCTTTACACCTAGTGCCCATTGAGCCACTTGGTTTGGGAGTTACTGGTCAAACACTCGATACACGGGTCAACTAGAAAGCTTAAGGGAGCTAAGCATTGTACAACCCACACAATAAAAAAAAAAAAAAAAAAAAAAATGATGATGCAAGTGTATATGAGCAATTTAATAATACTTTCTATGCCTTGGTTGTTTCACCTGACAAAGAATTTTAGAAAACTTTGAAGGACTAAGCCATTTATGATGGAATTGTTTGAAGCCCCATAACCATGAGCTAACTCACTTTACACTAAGGATGTGTGTGGCGTTTTACTATTTGAGTATGAGCAAATTCGGATAGAGTTTAAATTTTTCATAATTTTGGAGATGAAGTTTGTGTTTTTAAGCTTGCTCATGACTGAAAACCATTGCTTTTGTGATATTGCTTTCCCTTTGATATCATGATTGGCATTGTTTGAAATAAGTCAAGACTGAGCACGTTACTTGAGAAACAAAACGTTTGTGGGTATCGTTCTGGTAAGCCCTCACGAGACTATAACTCGTCCACTAGGGACACCTAGGGGTTTAAAGGCTTGTTGCATGAGCTAAATGCAACCGAGAGTGCCAGCGAAAGTGGTATAGTTTAGGGTTTATTTTCTTTTGAATTGTTTTTAGGTTTGCTAGAGACTAGCAAAATTTAGGTTGGGGGGTGTGATAAGTCATGAAATATGACTTATTAAGCCCATTTTCTAACGTTTTTTAATAGAATTGTTTTGCATTTTATTTTTAGTTGTATGTAAATTATTGCATTTATTTTATTTCACTACGTTGTATAAAAATAATTTATTTTATATGCGTTATGTTAATTTTATTAAAGTCTAAATTTTATGTTATGTTTTAAGGTACAAATAAATATTTGAGCATAAAATGAGCAAGAAGAAAAGGAAGATAGTGCTGAAAAGAAACAAAAAGAAACCAAACTAAAGCAAAGCAAAAGAAAAGAAAAGAAAAAGAAAGCAAGCTCACGTGGGAGTCTTGATGAAGTAGAAAGAGCTGGCAAAAGGCAGCCAGCAAAGGAAAAGAAAAGAAAAGAGCAGCCAGCAAAGGAAAAGAAAGAAAAGAGCAGCCAGCAAGGCCCGCAGGCCAGCAAGCCAGCAGGCCCAGCACGCCCCAGCAGGCCCAGCATTGCCAATGAGCCCAGCAAGGCCTTTCCTACCCGCAATGCACATGGATTAATCCCTTCTTTTTGAGCCCTAAGAAGCGTGTTTTCTTCTTTCTTCTTAGACAGCAGCCGCTGGAACAAAAGGGGGGGCAAGCAGAAAAACTCCATTTTTTAGGCTACTTCTTCATTGTTTTCTCTCTAGTTTTTTTTGTAGGATTTTTATTTCTTTAGTTTCTTTTTGTAATTTCTTGGCCATGATTGGCTAGACACTTTGCTTGGGCTAAGGGGGAATCCGAAATTTGTAAGGTAATCTAGTTTATTTTAAATCCATTTTGAGCTTTCAATGTTTTAAGATTTATTCTTTGATTGTTCTCATCTTTTTGTCATTCTTGTTATTTGTGGTTCTATGAGTTTGAATCTTTTCATGAGTTCAATCATGTTTTTCTCATAGTTAAGTAAAGATTTTAGTTCCATTAAATCTAAGAACTCTTAATTTCATTGGATATTACTTTTTACTACATTGTTGCTAGATTAATTAGTACAATGTCGATTTTAGGTTTTTCCAATGTAGTTATTTATTATGTGTTTAAATCAATGAACAATCAAATAATA
Organism: Fagus sylvatica; assembly: GCA_907173295.1. NCBI lineage: Eukaryota > Viridiplantae > Streptophyta > Magnoliopsida > Fagales > Fagaceae > Fagus > Fagus sylvatica. The sequence continues at coordinate 42,453,139 of OU015762.1, forward strand.
TTTCTAATTTAGATTTTATTAAAAATGGTTTTTATTGCAAATGTTCCAATTGAGGGTTTGGGATGTGAAACCCCCAATTGTGTAATTCCATGGATTTAAATTGAATTAGTTTATCTTAGCAAATTTGAGGAACCCAAAGCCCTAGCAATTTTTAGATTTGAGTTTCTTTACTTATTTAAATTGTGAGTTTTCAAAACAACCAAAACATTTTCTTGATTTAATTTATAGTGTTACGTGTTTATTTAAAACCCCTCTCTCCGTGGTACGACAACCCACCTTACCATACATACTACCATTTACCTTATACATCCACACATATATTCATACATATCAAATTTGATTAGTCTCCATTAAAGAACGACGTTTTGGAGGCCGATCAGGGCCCTATAGATAGGCTGAGTCAAGGCTTTGGGCCTCAGCTACTCATTAAAAACCCTCGGAGCTAACAGCATGAGTTTTTGGGCTGGACTTTCAATTGGATATAGCCAAGTGCTTAAATAATCCATTTAATTCCAGATCTTTGAGGCCCATCTTGGCTGGTCAATGAGTAGCAACGGTAATGGGCCAAAACTCCCAGTTATGCTTGCTAGGCTTCTGCAGTAATTCATAATATTTGAGCCTGATTACTCAATAGGGGTCAATCCACATTTGGGCCTAAAAAATGGTCATCTACAGTATGCTAGTAGCTAATGATACTGGGATCCTATTTAACAGGCCAATTTCAGGAGCATCAATGAATCCAGCAAGAAACTTGGGGACTGCAATTGCACACGGCCAATTTAAGTCGTTATGGATATACATTTTCGCACCAACTACTGGGGCTATATCGGGTGCATGGGTCTATAATCTCATCAGGTTCAAGTTCGTGACATCACCAAGTGTGGCTAATATTTCTCTTTTCTAAAAGAGTCAAGAACAACTCGAATTAATTGTGAGAAAAGGAATAAATCTAAAAAAAATAAGGGTTCTCTTTTGTATTTTTCCTGGTGATTGCTACGTAGCATGTACTATATACACTACTAGGCTAAAAGTGTATGGGTGGAAACTCACATGCATCGTCTATCTTCAAATCAGTTCAGCTATGACAATAATTTTGTATACAATGTGTGGTTGTGACATCATATGAGTTGTGTTAACACTTATTTCACCAGAGTCCATCATTGATTCCATTTAATTTCCACCAACCTACAGCACACAAATACCAGTGGGTTGTGCCTAAAATTGTAGAAAATTATGTGATCCTAAAATCTTTTTTTTTCTTCTTCTTCAATTTATCACATTATCAATAAACTTTAAAAACGAGTGTTTGCTTCTCCTATGGTTATTTTTGGCGTCAAATGAATAACGTCTACCTAAATGACTTCGAAAGAGAGAAAATATCTTCTCAAATATTGCTTAATTTATAACATTTGACTAAAAAAAAAAGTCACTTTAATTTTTTTTTTTTCTTTTCTTGGGTCAATAATAATCCTCCAAACAATACACGTAGGAAATATTATCGTACAAAATATTATGAACCGATAATATTAGCGTGCGGTGCTTGATGTCCCATAGGAAATTTCCACCTCAACAAGGGACTTGTTTGCCTCATAGAACTACACCAATGAAAGTAAGGAAAGTAAGGTTCTCTTGGTGAATAAGAAAAAGAAGTAATCATGATTAAACTCGACTTGTAACCTCAACAAGGGACTTACCGAGACTTATAAGTTATAACCTCAACAAGGAATCAACAATAGCTTTAAAAGAGATAATAATATCTCATAGGAAATAATTAACACACAAATCACATTACACAAATTTTATATAAAAAAAATAATTTGTCATATTTAATTAAATTTTTTATTTTTTTATTTTGAATTTACATAATAATTTTTTATCGATCTTTGTATAACATAAATGATTAAAGAAAATTAGCTACATAAGAATAAAAATAAAATAAAATAAATGAGTAATTGAAACTTCTTGATACAGTTTTTAGTTTTAGTTTTACGTGAAAAAAAAATTGAGAGAGAGTGAGAATATGTTGTTTTTAACCTTCGGATCTGAACCAGTTAACGGGTCCGAGTCTAATTTTGTCAGGTCCAAAGCACCAATAAGACAGAGGAGGTTTTATAATGCAATTTTTGTTAAAATATATGCTACTCTTGCTAAAAAAACATAAAAAGTGACTCCCAGCCCACCATCTATTTTAAGTCCGCCTTTTAGAGCATTCGCATCCGGTGAGGTAAAGCTCACCTTTAGCAAAAATAGATAATACTGTTTACAAAAAATCACAAAAACACACCCACATCCGGTTATTTAAAATAGCTCAATTTTTTGCTAATTGCTACAGTACTCGGTATTGATACCGAGTACTGTTGCTCAGGTAAATCTATTTTTCCTCTTATTTTATTAACTCTCTCTCTCCTCTGCTATCACTCTCAGATCTCTCTCCTCTCTCTACTCTGCTTCTCTTTCGCTATCTTCATTGTAGGTGAGAAAATACTAGAAGGCGGTGGTGGCTGGGTTTGCGGTGGCTGGGTTTCGATTTTGTGGCGGGTTTGATTGTGGGTTTTGGTTCTGCGGTGGACCAGATCGTGAAACCTAAGGGGCATCCAACATGGATCAGGCTTATGGAGCCCTTAGGAGAGTTGGACAAGAAAGCCTGGGCTTATGGGTTGCCGGAGTGGGTTTATGCTGGATTGTGGGTATGGGTTGCCGGTAATGCTGTGGGTTTATGGTGGCTGTGAATTTTTGTGTGATGGTGGTGGCTCCGTGGGTGAGTGATTTGTTGTTGGCGTGGGGTGCGGGTCGCCGGCATGGGGTGTGGGGTATGGGTGTGGCCGTGTGGGTTGCAGGCATGTGTGGTTGGGGAAGTGTGGGGAAAAAAAAATGGGTGTGGCCGTGTGGGTTGCCGGTATGTCTGTTGGGAAAGCGTGGGAAAAAAATTAATATTTTAATAAGGAAGTAATGTAAAATAAAGAATGGGATGAGAGATGTTATGTAAAGTTGATAGGTAAAGTAGAAAAATGATGTTTTGAAGAAGTAAAATAGCTTAACTTTTTGCTAATGGGATGTGAATGCTCTTACACATTGCTACAGAAACGTTACTGTTTCAATGTGTATTAATTTTTTTTCGTTTTTTATTCTGTATTCTCTCTCTTCTCTTTTTTTTTTTTTTCTTCTTCTTTTCTTTCCTTTTCCCTCAGCATCGGCAACCACGAAATCAAAAGCCTTCTTGTCAAACCCATAACCCCGGCAACCACCCATAACCCTGGAATATCGGTGGACAAGCAGATCATGGTGGCCCTGTGGTCGTGACGATGGCGAGCTTCTCGGAGCAGGACCTGCACGTGCAGATCGGAGCTGAGGCGAGCGTGCGAGGCCGCAATCCAAGTATACTATTTCAAAACTTTTTAATTGTTTATCCCTAATGCAAAAGAAAATGGGGAAATGCGGAACACTAGTGAAAGAAATGTCTCCTACGTTACCGATTTCTTTATTAAAAGTTTGATATATTTTTATTATTTTTTGAGATGTCAAATTATTAATAAGTAGATTGTTCAAAATGATGTGATGTGATAATAGGTATAGAAAATGTGTAAACTAGTGGAGATTAAAAAAAAAAAATGGTAATAAAGAGATAAGGCGTGAGCAAAAACATTTAAGAAAAATAAAAAAGATGAAGAATAGTAAGGTGAGCAGTTAAACATTAGATTTTATCAATAAAATCATATTCTAATTTTGCAAGGAGTGTTTAGTCTGATTTTAATTTTGTTTCTTTGCCTTCTATGTTTTGTGATATAATGGAGACCTTAATCTTCTCAATTCAAGTTTTAATAAAATAAAATAAAATGCTTCTATATTTTGGATACAATGAGGGCATTTTTAATAGACAATACATTTTATTGACCAATAGAGTAGACCTTTTATTTTTAGGTGAAGTAGCCTTCATTAAAATGTTAAAACAAATAAATATAATATTTCATAATGGTTCTTGGGGTCTTCTTTTATCTAGGGGCCTTAGGCAATTGCCTAAGTCGCCTATATGGTTGAGTTAGCCCTGTAATACAACAAACAACCTCTCATAAGAGGCAGCTAACGATTACAGTTAAGAGCTAAAAACCAGCATAAACCATCGGACCAAAACCACCTCACAAATTAAAGAAAAAACCACATTAAGTACTTAAGGATGTGGAAGAAGGCCACCAAGGCCAAAAATTTTGCCAATTCCACCTTTAACAGCACCAACAATACCACCAAGACCGCTAGCTCCTCCACCTACACCACCAACTCCAACTCTAGCTCTGCCACCTACACCAGCACCACCAATACTGCTAGCTCCTCCAACTCGTCCACTCGCACCACCAACACCACCAACTCCAACTCCAGCACCAACTCCAACTCTAGCTCCACCACCTACACCAACACCACCAAGATGGTCAACTGCCTTAACTCTTCCACCTGCCCCACCAGTAGCACCAACTCCAACTCTAGCTCCACCACCAAGATGGCCAGCTCCCCTAACTCTTCCACCTACATGACCAGCACCACCAACTCCAACTCCAGCACCAACTCCAACTCTAGCGCCACCACCTACACCAGCACCACCGATACCACCAAGACTGCCATGTCCTCTAACTCTTCCAACTACACCACTAACACCATTAACTCCAACTCCAACTCCAGTACCAACTCCGACTCTAGCACCAATTCCAACTTCAGCTCCACCACCTACACCAGCACCATCGATAACACCAAGACCGTCATCTCGCCCACCTACACCACCAGCACCACCAACTCCAACTCTAGCACCAATTCCAACTCCAACTCCACCATTTACACCACCTGCACCACCAAGACCTCCATCACTAGGCACCTTATGTGCATTTGCATGTATTACCACTAAGACAAGCACAAAAATCACACACAATTTAGCCATTTCTCTCTCTCTCTCTCTCTCTCTCTCTCTCTCTCTCTCTCTCTCTCTTATTATGACTCTTTTTTTGCTAAAACTCTTATTATTATGACTCTTGAGTTGGTGTTGCATGGGGACCTTTATATAGGAGATTAAGGGGTACAGATGGTTGAGAGTAATAAAAAGTTGTAGTAAATAGTTATGAGACTTTTCTGTGTAGCTATTCTCATTCACAAAATATCAACTACCAAAACTAAAATTACAAGGTAAGGCCATGCCTTATATAGCTTGTCTTGGTACAATCTGATTAGTTGTAGCATATGCAGCCTTGTGATTGGCTATAACATGCATGCAGCCCATTGCTGACCTCTTAACAACCTTGACTAAGCCAAACTAACTCAACCAAGTCTTTGTATTGGCTACACATGATCTAGATTGCATTGGTTACAAGAAAAGACCAAGTACTAGGTTGTTAGGCTTTTGAGACTGCAAATACAAGGTTGTCGCAAAACTAATTACATACCTAAAATAGAAATGAAAATACTAACTTAGATGCTCATACATCAATCCCCATACATTCGAAGCATACAGACTTATGGATCTATGGAAACTAACCACATCATTTCTTAATCTAATACATTCGGGTCTATTGGGTAGCTTTTGATTTTAGCATAACTTTACTTTATTTAGCCAAGCACGTGTTTTTATTCTTTCTTAGTTTTATAGCTATGCATGTAAAATTATGATGTACAATAATAAGTTTTATATTATCTCTTTGCTGATTTCAAAAAATAAAATAAAAAAGGGTGAAGGTTAAAATTGGTGTTAGCAAGACCAACTTCAAGATTTAAAAAAAAAAAATGGTTGACATCGGTAGAGGCTTTTGGCAAAATAATATTCTTTTACAATTTTTTTTTTCCGAGTTTTTGCTCAATATTTAAAAAAAAAAAAAAAAAAAAAGAGAGAAGAGAAAATATGAAACAATAATAAATTAGTTTGTATTGCCAATTTCTTAAATAAAATATTATTTTTCCTCTATAAAATCGATCACATTTCCAATTTCTTTAAATTTTTTTTTTTTTTAAATTGACGGTGCTTTCCTTTCTTTTTTAATGAATTTTTTACGAAGAAAAAAAAAATATTTGAAATTGGCAATTAGTCAAGGTGTTGATTTCTTGTAAAAGTTAAAGAAAGATGTTCACTGAAACAGTGAAACTATTACTCTCTCTATGGATGGATCTATATTGTGGCGTGCTCACCCCCAATTTTCAAAAGTGAGTAAGTGACTATCCATAATTCAACCTAATCCCAAAAAAATGTTATTATGACTTCTAAAAAAAATGTAAAAAAAAGAAAAAATTATATAGGTACTGGACTTTAAAGTTAAACCTTATAAATTAAATAAATTATATATATGTGATCAATTTAACTACCCCTCCATCACATTGTCTCATATACTTACCATTTTTTAGTTAAAGTTTTTCAATTTTTCCTTTCACCCGGAAAACACCCCCCCCCCCTCCCTTAGTTAATAATAGTAGCCCGTATAAAAGAGAAAGTAAGAAAGGTTTTATTTTTTTATTTTTTATATATTGTTATAATATTTTCATATAAAATAATTTTTAAATGAAACAATAATCCACCTCATGTAGTTATGTAACATGCTATTCCTCCCATTAATTTTTTTGATAGATTAAGTTACCTTATACCCCATTATTTCATTAAAACCAAAAGTTTACCCCCTTTTTTTTTGGTTAAGATGCATTCCTCACTTTACCCATGCTTAGCTTGCCAACATAGTTTTCCCAAAAAAAATTCATTTCTTTTGATAAAACCCTATTAATTATATAAATCATATATATAGATGAAAAATACACATATAACTTCACAATTATGGTGTCCCAAGATTAAATTTCTAGTTCTACCTTTGTCAAAAAGTGTCCACCCTAAATTAAATTTCTGGCTTTGCCTGACTCTTTTCACATTTATGAGAATACTTTGATGTATACATTAGTAGTTTCTTTGGTACACAATCCACAAAGTACGCACTTGGAATAGAAAATCTGATAGAAAATTACTTACAAGCATTTATTTATTTATATAATTACATCTTCTCAAAAGAATAACACTAAGGGATGGGAAAAAATTGTACAAAAGAGAACCACCTCATCAATCAAAAGAAAAACAATGAAAACTAAGCTGGGGCAACACCAAATTACACTTGTCAATTGTGCAAAGATTTTTTATTTTTATTTTTTAAGCTTTACAAGAAATGGCCACCTTTGTTGTGGATTTCAAAGATTTTTTTAAAATAAAAAAAAAATTAAAAAGAAGAAGAAAAGAAAGCTAGCTTGACCATTTGTTTTAAAAATAAAAATGATAGGAATCGGCAATTTGAAAGCCACTTTCAAAACAATAACTAAGATATCGCCTATCGGCAATATGAATGCCGGGTTTTTTTTTTTTAAGAAGAAATTGGCAATGTGATTGTTGAATTTGATGAGGAAGAATAATATTGACAATTCTATTCCAATTTTGCACTAATTTATTACTGGTCCGTATTTCCTTAAAAGTTTGTGTATCAGTATTATTTTATCAAAAGCCTCGACATCAGTCTTAGTGAGACCAATTTCAAGATTTAAAAACAATAACAATAATATAATAATAACAACAATAGTAATTATAATTTTGATAATCTTAATTATAGTTTTATTCAACTGTAACATTAATAACAATAACTACTACAAGTCTACAACAACAACATGGAATATTAACAACAACAACAATTATGGTTATTTAGGTGACTAATAAAAATATGACTATTATTAATAATAAAAATAACAATATCCCTACATGCACATTTTTTCAGTTATATGACAATATTAACCACAACACATAGATCTAACCGATATACAATCAACATTGCAAAGAATATATAGTTGTGCACAAATATATTAAAAAAAAAATCCACATATCAAAGTCTAACAAAAAAAAGAAGAAGAGCAAGAAATTAAGGGCATTGGTCAAAATATTTATTTATCTCAAAAAGTCCACTTCTCTCTCTCTCTCTCTCACTCTCTCTCTCTCCATTCTTTTTGGGCCTTTGATACGCATAAATTGCAGTTGTTCAGTGAGCCAAAGCCATAAGCATCTCTTCCACCCTCGATCCCTTTGCTCTCTCTTGTCTCTTAATTAGCTTCTTTTTTATGTCAAAAGTAATGATGTCTGAGACTTCAGAAAGCAGCAATGGCAACGATGGGGTTCTTGTGCATGTTATAGATGCTGAAGTTATTCATGCTATTCCTACCTTTGCCTCCAAACCCATCGATGAAGAAAAGAACTTAAAAGAACTTCTGTGACTCCGAACCTTATTTCATGCAGAAGGTGACTCCTTATCATCATGCATCTTCTCCCAAGTATATATTATTTGTCTTTCCTGTTATATTTTGGACATGAACTCAATAATAAATACTATATTTGTTGATGACAGGTGATAGCAGAGCTGTTGGGTACATACTTCTTGGTATTTGCAGGCTGTGCATCAGAGGTGGTGAATTTAAACAATGCAAATGTGATCACTTTGCCAGGAATTTCAATAGTTTGGGGGCTGGTTGTTATGGTTCTGATTTACTCTCTTGGCCACATCTCCGGCGCCCATTTTAACCCAGCAGTCACCATTGCTTTAGCCAAAGATTTCCATAAAAGGAGGTAATTAAACTACGTACACCAACCATAATTACCATCTCTCTTCCAATTATAATTAGACTTTTTTGTTATGTTTCATTTGGTTTTC
>OU015762.1:42461928-42473373 GCA_907173295.1 Fagus sylvatica
TTGGCATTTGGGCCATTGGGTTGGCCTAAATAGGCGCCCATGTGGGTAGCCCATTAAGACAAAACCCTAAGACTAGGATTCCCAAAAGATGCAATATAAGATTGCATTATTCAGACAAAAGCTGAGGCGAGTTTACACAAAAAATAGTCGTCACCCTCTCTCTCATTAGCTCTCATTGTCTTAGGGTTCCATCAACAAACCCTAGGTCTTGGTCCGTGGATTAAGATGAAGTGCTCGAGATTGTGGCACCTTCACATTGACAAGAGAAGAATATATGTGAAGACTTGTTGGTGGGCATAAAGGCATGTGGGAAGAGACTTGGCAAGATCATTCCGCTGCAAAGAGGTATACTAGATTTTACTCACAAAACCTAAGAGGTAACAAATTAGAAACTCTATGATATATGTGTACATTGTATACCCATGTTTTTCCATCATATTATTTGTCCCTCTCTCCTATGTTGGAGTTTTAGTTAAACCCCAACTATTAGCTAATAAATGAAAATCTCACTCTTTGTGAAGTTGTGCACTCTTTCTGATCCTCTGTTTATATTTTTTCTCTACGTGCATGTGAGTTCTAGACTCTTATTCTTTGAGTCTTCCAAACACACACAAAGATATAATAATATTATGGTAGTAAGAGTCACTTTAACATTATTACATGTCCTCTTATGGCTATGGGCTACAACTATGGCAAGGACCAGCGGATCTTGGTTATCTATGTGGCCCAGCCTAAGCAACTCAACCACTAGCAGAAATAAACGAAGTTCGAAACTACAACTGCTCTTGTCATATATTATTTGAAGACAGAGTAGAAATCAAACTGACCACTTACTACATTAATAATATATTTCTTTTCAAATAATATATTACGCTAAATGAATTACTAATAAAAGTGAAACTTGAACTTTGAAAACCAGGAAAAGATATTTCATAAGAGTTTTTTTTTTTTTTTTTTTTTTTTTTTTTTTTTTAAATATCAAGATAATATTATTAATGTGGAAAAATGAATATAACACCATTTTGAAGGAAATATGTTTTGGGAAGAATGTTGTTTCAAAAATTGAAAACTCTTTCTAACAAGAAAAAAAAAAGATATTTTCTATTTGAAATCGATGAATTTCATGATTTAGATCACATATAATAGATCAAACAGTAGACGTACTCATCATTTAAAATAATAATAAAGCTAAGGTAACAACGCTTTCACAACACTTTTTTAGATGATAAACTGTAAATTGTAGACAATAAAGTGGTATTAGTGGTGAGTTTATATGAAAATCAATATCAACTTCTAACCAAGACAATGTTGTAAAAATTTTATAAAAAAAAAAGAGACAATATTGTAAAAATGTTGTGAAAACCTTATATAAAATGTTTTTAATTATTATTTTGGCCATCAACATCTGGTCTTTGTGTCCTCAACATTTCAAATGTGTTAATTTGGTCCTCAACCTTTTATTCCTGTGTCAAAATAGTCATTACTATTAAGTACTGGTGGATGGAAAATGCTAATATGGCTAATAGTTTTATTACAATATCACATGACTTGTTTAAATAATATTTGTGGATAGTCTTATGAGTTGTCACATAGTTTATTTGTAGCCTTACCGACAAACTAGTTTGTTGCTAAATTATGTGCTTAAAAAATATATCTGGCAACTAACTATATTGATTTTTCTCTCTTTAGAAGAACCCAAACACCACTTTTTCGGTTATCTTTCCGACGAGCTTTTCACTGTTTTCTAACTTGTTCTTTTCTTTCTTTTCTGTCATTGAAGAAACTCTAAAATTTTCCAAAAGATAAAAGATAGATCTTGATTTCGAATTGTGAGTCAAAAACCGCTAAAAAAAAAACCCAGATGTGTTTTATTTGTTAGCTACGAAATGGACAAAACTCGCCAAGTTAGGCATAGAGCCAGTCGTTTCTCTCTTGCCAGGCCCCAAAGCTCTTCTCTGTTTTATTTTATTTTTTTTACTTAAGATACAAATAAAGCAAAACCCAATTTTTTTTTTTTTTTTTTACTTGTGGTTGTCTACGTATTTATTGTTTGGGTATTGTGATGACTGATGATAAGGCTTTCGTAGCTTTATGCGTGTCCCTTTTATATGTTTGTGTGTGATTTTGAAGGGTCAGCGATGTGGATGGGAGGAGGGGAGGGCCATGTTTGGTCTGAATATAGGGATTGCTCAAAATGGTCTAAGTTTCATCAAGTTTAATTTTTATTTTTGAATTGGCATGTAACACCAATATTATTTTAATAAAACTGTTAATCACGTTATATTTTTGATCCACCATTAAACATCCACCATTAAACAGCAAGGATGACACAATCATGAAAAATTAAGATCAAATTGACACATTTGAAACGTTTAAAACCATTTTGACACAAAGACTCCTATAAAATAATAACGCTACAGATACAACATATTCACAACAATACTGAATTAACAGGTTTTTATTAGTTCTCATCTAGATTCATCACTTACTATATTTTATTATTTTTTATTCACAGCTTAACACATCACTATTGTTGTGAAAATGTTGTGTCCCTAACTATATTATTGTGAAATATGGGAAGGAAGTATGTTTTTATTAGTTCTTACGAATCTACCACACACACACACAGATTCATCAAAAAAAAAAAAAAAAACGCTTTTTAAACAAAAGAATACACCCCTCACACTGTCCTGTGAGGGACCTAAGAGCCTTTTCATCAGCCCAATCAAACCGTAAATTCAACAAAAATTTGGCTATTATCCCCCAAAAACCACCTGCATCAGTCTCTTTAAACTGTAAATGGAGGAAAGTTTTTTTTACAGTTACTTGCCCAAATGGTCGAGCTACTGTTCTTCTACAAACCAAATCTCGTCCATTTTTTATTATTTTTTGTCTTCTCACTTCCTTTGGCGCCATTCTCTCTCAATTTCGCGCCAACTACGATCTGAGCCAAGATCGCTGAGATCGAGATGAAACCATGACAAACCAGAAGAACCAAGGCCAAATCGAGCTTGAAGGGACCATGGCAGGCCAAGAAGGGCTCTGAGGAAACCATTGCGAGGCTGAGAAGGCTCACGACAAGGTGGGTTTGTGGGTTCGGTGGCCGTGCGTAGTCCGATGATGGTTTTGTGGGTGTGTGGGTTTGTTGGTTCCGGATGAGTTCAAAGGTTGAGGGTTTCGCGGTGGGGTGAGACGATGGGAGGCGGATGAGTTCAAAGTTGAGGGTTTCGTGGTGGGTTGAGGCGGTGGGAGGGAGAGTAACTGTAACTGTGGGGAGATCGGGAACAAAGGGAGAATGGATATGGGAGAAGGAAAAAGGGGGGGGGGGGGGGGAGAATCTATGGGGAATTGGAAAATAAAGGAAAAAATAGGAATATGAGATTAAAATATTGGGAGTTGTGAAAAAAATAAATAAAAAATAATAAAAATATATTAAAAAATAGAAAATAAAATAGAATATTATGTAGTTGTGCGTGAATAGTAATATAACTAAACTAGCAAAAGTGAATATTTTAAAGCTCATTTCACTAAAACTTTGGTGATTGTGATATGAATGCTTTAACTCACCCCCCGCAACGGGATATTTAATGAAAAACTTTTCAGTTCTCAAAGGTCTAACGTAGTACTGAGTCTAGCAATTGACAAATGTGTTAATGCCATATCTTAGTTTTCCATAGTTGGATTGTGATGTTGCTAAAAGTTTGATTTTTCTGCACCAATTAGTGATATTTTAGCACTATAATAATTGGTGTGGAAACCACTCTAATAATAATAAATTTTTCTTAATTTTAACCAACAAATTTTGAATGTGTTTTGACCCATGTCCGCCACTTGACCGGGGGAGGAGGGGCTATAGGCCCGTTTCATTTTAAAAAAATTATTGTACATTAATTAATATCATATATATAACTCATTAACTTTAAAAGAATTTAAAGCATATATTTTATACATAAGTAAATCTACTTAATAAATTTTTTATTTTTTTTTGAAAACAAACTTTCTTTCATTTTGCATTAAAAAGAGTAATGTGCTGTAGAGGAGTGTTTGAATTTTTCATTTTTGATATTATATTATATTATATATGTTAATCCATATAAAGTGATATTTATTATTTTGTATTATTTATTATTTTATATTTTATGTTTTCTAAAATTATTGTTCTACTCTAATGTGTAATCATTAATTTATTTTTAAAAAGCTTTATTAAAAATGTTTAAAGAAATGTGATTAATATAATTTAAATGATGATTATAAATACTTAATAAAAGAAAAATTTGTCTTAATATAGATCGACATGATGAAAAAATTTATATATATATATATATATATATATATATATGTGTGTGTGTGTGTGTATGTTATTTTGTGAATTTAATTATTTATTGATATATTTAGTTTAATCTTCCTAAAAATATTTATGATTCGACAACCTCCCTAATATTTCATGCAACCACAGTCATGAGTAAAAAGATCACCAAGTTTAACCGAGTATTTCTGTAGTTTACTTTTGTCTTAGAAATCAAATTTTCACGTTTTTTCATTCTCTTGCCAACGTCAAGTACAAATTGTAGCCACCGACAAGGAGACAGAAAAGCCTCCAAAGTCCAATGACTTGAAAAGATTGGAAAAATCTTTGGTCTCATGAGGCCTTACAGATAAAATGCATGTTATTTGAGGTAACATCAATTATCTAAATGATAAACATGTTACTCCAAATAAGATTCGAAAAGATAAGAAATCTTTTCTCTCATAAGAGATAATCCTATATTGATAAGATGCATATGATTTAGAATAATATCAATTAAACGGAATGATAGAGACGTTACTTCAACCGAATGATAGAGATGTTACTTCAAATTAATAATTGATGCAGGAAACGACTGTTCTCCGTGGCCGTGGGACCAAAGAAGCCCTCCTAAAAGACACCACAATTACACTGTTGTGTATGGTCATCACGTCATATTGTTTTTAAAAGATGAGTCGTCATCTTCTTTGTGAGAGATCAGAGAAAGAGAGCTTGGAATATTCATGCATGCACCTTTACAACAAAAAAAATCAAAGAAACAAACAAAACCAAAAAATATTGACTTGCAGTTGTTTACGTGCAGTACTCCGTGTGAATTGTTGGACTTATATTTGGTAATATAGATTAGTAAACTTGCCTGTTACCTAGGAGCTTATGGAGCCTGAGCATTAGATCAACTTCATCTGCTGCGAACTTTCCTCTTTTAATGTTTGGCTTTAGATAGTTCAACCACCTCAGTCTGCAGCTTTTTCGGCATCTATTTATGCCTGCACCAACAAACATATATTTAAACATTTTAAAGCATATATTACGTTATATTTAATAATTTAAAACACAACTTACATTTTTATCGATTAATTATTGAGAAAAAAGAGAATTAAGTGAAAGAACTTGCTTAAACCAAATACAGAAAAAGAAGAAGTTAAATTCTCCCTCTCTCTCTCTGTGAAGCAGTACCTTCTTTGAGAGGAACTTGGTGCCACTTTACTTGTCCGTACTTCTCAACGCACTGCCTTAGAAGAATATCCTCCTCTGCAGTCCATGCACCTTTTCTCACACCGAAAGAGCTCTCCACCTCCATGTAGGTACACATTTTGTTTAAGTAAAGTGGCCTTAGACAAGTCCTATATATGTAAGTAACACCATACCATATATATACGCAATTTGCCACAGAGTTGGAGCCACATGGGGATGAAAGGGGGCCATGGCCCCTCCCAGCTCTACAAAAAAAGGGTTAGAGTAGGTGTAAAAAATTAATTGCCCGACATAATTTTTGGAGCTCTACTAACACTTTTTTTGGGCCCTTTCAACAAAATATTGCCCAAACAAAATAATCGGAATTATTGAATAGCCCAAATCACAAAAAAATAAATAAATAAATACAACTCAATCAAAATCATCCCAACAAATCAGCCCAAGTCACAATAACAACAACAAATAAAAATAAATCAACCCAAGTCAAATTTACAACAAATCAGAAAATGTAATTTTGTTTTTCTTTTCAAACAACAAATCAGAAAATGTATCAATCTATTAAATTAAAAAAAAAAAAAATTAAATAGTTAGGATTTGGCCAGACCCAGTTGAAGCAAAAAAAAAATGCACCGTAGAGGAGAGAGAGAGAGAGAGGGGCTGCGCTGCGCACTGCATTTCACTGGAAGTTTGGAACGTCGGAGGCTCACCGCTCACGCCGTCACGTGTCACACCTGGCTGGAGACCTGAAAAAGCACCAAACACCACAGCACACCTCACAGCCACAACCCTCAAGGTCACCGCGCAAGCCTTGACCTCGCCGACTTGATTTTCTTTCGCTGGAGCCACAGCCCATAGTCCTCAGATTTGGTATGAGCTGACTTTCTCTCTCTCTCTCTCTCTCTTTGCTTTGATTTTTTTTTTTCTAAATGTATTTGCTTTTTTTTTTTTTTTGTGGGGCTGTGCTTTGATTTAAAATGTCAGCACTCACACTTATATTCTCACTTATTTTAGTTAATACTCAGTCTCATTAGTCACCGTCACTTTTTCTTTCTTTTTTGTTTCTCTCTCTAGTCTCCAGTCTTTCACTTTCTCACATCTCAATTTTCTCATATCAATGCATTTTTTTTTTGTTGAGTGTTGTGTATTGAGTGCTCTGTTTGATTATTAATTGCGACTTTGAGTGCTCCATTTTGTAAGTGTTTTGATAGTATTTTTAACAACTATACAACTGTGCAATATGTACTAGTACTGTAGTGCACAAAATAAATATAATTTCTATTTGATTTGTAGATTATGGGTAAGTCAACGACAATAACACATTGTAATGTAAAAACGTACCGACTTTATTTTCTTTGAAAAATGCATGGTAATGTATTTAGAATAGCTATTTTATATTTTTTTCTTTTGATTGAATATTTTGTATCTTTTCAGTTGTTGATGTTTTGTTAATACTATATGTATGCTACTTTGGATTTTCATGAAAATTTTTCGATTAATACATCGGCCCCCACTCATGTAAAATCCTGGATACATCCCTGATTTGCCACGTTCTTATTTACTACATCGAGTAATACTAGACTTTCTTTGTGAAAGGTACTGTTGTCCTTGTTTGCTACTGATATTCTAGGAAGAGTGACATGGATCTCCTATGTTCACAACTCCGATAAGTGTTGAAGGTTTCGTCACGAAGTGGTGTGTAGCCTAGCACCGATGCCTTTTAACATCTACGGCATTGGAAAATAACCAAGACTGGTATATGCCACCGTTACACACTCAAACATCCATGGACCATATAGAGAATAAGAAAGGAGAGTGATTTTGATTCTCTAGTCGGACGAGAGTCTGATTAATGGTTGGAACGATAACGTTATAAATATTTTAATTAATAATAGGCTAAATTACAAATTACACCCTCTAAGTTTGGTTGAAGTTCAATTCAGTCCTCTAAGTTTTGACCATTTCAATTTAGTCCTCTAAGTTTGGTCAAAGTTCAATTTGGTCCTCTAAGTTTTGACCATTTCAATTTAGTACTCTAAGTTTGATTTTGTTTCAATTAAGTCCTTTAACTTTTTATTTTTTTCTCGAATTTTTTTTATAAATAATTTTTATTAGTTTTTGTTTTTAAGTTTTTGAAACAAAATCAAACTTAGAGGACTAAATTGAAACGGTCAAAACTTAAAGGACTACATTGAAATCAAACCAAACTTAGAGGACTAAATTGAAACGGTCAAAACTTAGAGGACTAAATTGAACTTTGACCAAACTTAAAGGGTGTAATTTGAAATTTGGCCTTAATAATATAAATATAAATAAATAAATTTATATATTTTTTTGGGTTGTTCTGAAATATTTTTCAAATATATTCCTTGATTTTGAACACCAAAAGTAGAAAGTAATGACAAATCTTCGGTGTAGTTCCCATTTGATGTTATATGGGCATATGTGAAAGAGAGGAGAGAGACATGAATGAATAAAAAGCTAGGAAAAAGGATAATCAAAATCAAAATCAAACTGCAAGAATGCTTCCAACAAACACTTTTTAACAATTTTTGTTTCTTGCGCTGTGATCTGTGATTAGCAAGGAACCTTCATGTCGTTGCTTTTGTACTCATTAATAAATTAGTAGTCATAATTATGACTATTTCAAGTTTCTGTTTGGAATTCAAACATATAAGGAGACCAGCAAACTAGGACAGCACAAGCATCTACTAATTCTTAATATCTCGTAATTTCTTTTTCAAGTTTCTGTTTGGAATTCAAACATATAAGGAGACCCAGCAAACTAGGACAGCACAAGCATGTACTAATTCTTAATATCTCGTAATTTCTTTCTCATATAATCATGGAGATTTGTCTAAAGCTTTGCCATGCCTAGTAGCTAATAAACACATGTTCAAGCCCATACTTAACTAATGTGGGACACTTGGGATCTTTCTCATATAATCATGGAGATTTGTCTAAAGCTTTGTCGTGCCTAGGAGCTAATAAATACACGTTCAAGCCTATACGTAACTAATGTGGGACACTTGGGTCGTACAAATTAAAAAAAAATAAAAAATAATAATATAGGTATATATAAATTCAAAAAATATGGATTTGCTAAAGTGCCCACCCTCATTTTCGTTTTAAATCCTCATTTTCGTTTTAGAAAAAAAAAATTAAGGGAGATAAATCTATCAAAATTACAGCAAACAACCCAAACAATCCAAAATTACAACATTCATCACACATAACAAACAACCAAATAACACAAAAAAACCCAAATAACACAAAGAAAATCCAAATAACACAAGAAAAAAGCCCAACAATATCCTCAAAAGCCCAAAAATGAAATTACAACAACAAATCAATCTAAATAAATTCCCACAGAATGAAAATTAGAGGAACAGTCAGAATTTTACAGTTTCAAGCCACATGGTATCAAGGTTAGCCTTTCTGCTGCTGATGACAGACCACTTTCCTCCAACAGCACACTCGAGATCTTCCCATTTGGGTTCAATCCCAGCTTTGAACAAGTGAAAATCAGCATTTGCAGGCAACTTGCTGGGCTTGAATATCTGATCATACAAACTGAAAATCAGATTTTCTCTCAAACTTGTTCTTGTCATTTTCAAAGAGAAAAAAGGTTTTGGTGTTTTGAGCCCACATGGTGGAGAGATGGCTGTCTCTTGAGATTAGTGTGGGTACACGTGTAGGTAAGGAATGGACGTATGGGAAGGTATGTGGTGGGGTCCAAGGGAAAAGTTTGCAATTTGGGTACATGGGAATAGGATACGTGTAAGGTTGATGATTACTATTAATTCTAAACTTTTAATATTATACAATATATGCATTACAATAATTATACAATATAAATTTTTATATGACTTAAAATTACGTAAATAATTTCTTGTTAATTTTACCTATTTAACCTATTTATTTATATTACGTAATCTATTTATTTGTTTATATTACATAATCTATTTAAAATTGCGTAAATATTTATATTGTTAAATGAACTGATTATAATCTCAATTGAAAATAAGTACTTTGATAAGTTAAAGTACGATATCTTACTTAAATAATTTGCTTAAAAAATATGAAAAGTTATTTTCCTTGAATTAAATCGTGCTAATTATAAAACACTATAATCGGGGTTACATTTTTTTTTTCTTCTTTAAACGTAATTTGAGTGAAAAGCGCAATGTAACCTTAAGTTTGCATAATTTTTTTTTTTTTTTTTTGACTTTTATGTCTTTTTTTTTTAATATTTAATAATAGCTAGAGGTGGGCAATTAAAATTGGGACGGGCTTGGACAACCCAAACCTCGGGGCCACCCTTGTCCGTGTTGAAGCAGATCGGCTCGCTCCCGTCTCCACGGCCACCGATCGGCTCCCTCCCCTCCTGGATCAAAAGACAAAAGGTGCCCACCCTGAATGGAATTCCTGGATCCACCCCTGGTGAAAGCTTAATTTTATATAATTTGAATTATGTAACGCAGGTTTTATAATTTCGGTGAACGTCTACAGTATTTAAACATTCAATGTAAAGCTCAAATGGGTCATCATCGTCATCTTCTTCTTCTGTTAATTTTAACCTCATTTTCATTAAAGTGCGAGTCATGGAGTTGGTTCTCTTCTTCTGCAGAGACTGAGTTTGATGAGAAAGCTTCTGGTACAAAGGATAATTCTGGCCTTGCTGAATTCTCCATGGAAGGTTTTAACGACCGGAAGGGAATCAGGCTGGTAGAAAGTGCCAAAAAGAAATTAGTTGGTACAAACTCTTGTTGGCAAAATGCTTATCGGCATCTCTTAGCCGGATGCTCAGAGATTTTTGCCGTGGATGAGAAGCGGTCTAGATTTGCCTGGCATCTTAGTGATTGCTTTCAAAAGGACTCTGGCAGGCCACCTTTTCCTTCATGTGACCAAAAATCTATCATGGCTAAATGCTTAAAGGGCTTAAATGAAGATGAGCATAAGGTTTATCTTGAATTCTACCTTGAAACTAACTCCATCTGCCATCTGCCATCAGTTACAGTTAAGTATTATTTCTTCACATAATTTGAATATTTTTTTTCCTTGTGCAAAAGAACATAAACAGAGTATTTTGTTTCATGTGCAATTTTCAGGGCACAAGCATTCAAGCAGCAAACAGAAAGATTGATAAATGAACTGAAAACTTCAGCTGAACTGGCTGAAGACAAATTGGAAATTATAGAAGGCAAAACAGAATCTCTATTGCAGAACTCAAATGAAATTTATGATTCTTTGAATTCCATTGATACTCAAATTCATCATGTAGCTCTAACAACGAAGAATGTAGGAGATCAAATAGATGTTGTTCTCATGCATTCAGAAGCTGTATATGAGCAATCAAAGGAGCTTGCAGCTTCTCAATCGGAGTTGCAAGAAGGACAAGTGGAGATGAGGAGAAATTTGGTGGATGGGATGGTAATGCTTAAAGATTCTTACAACATTCTGGGCCAAGAAATAGATAATATAAGAAATGAGGCCATCGAAATAGAGAAGGGGATAACTAAAGTTGGAGATGCAATGTCTACGAAGATGGGAAATCTGCAAAGCAAAGCGGATGACATTGGGAATATAGCTGGGATTTCCTTAGATAAGCAACAACAACTTTTAGATGGCCAATCCACAGCACTTGAGGGTCTTCAAATTTTAACTAAATTTCAAACAGAAGCACTAGAAGAAAGCAGGTAACATAGGAAACTAAATGATAAATTAAATTAAAACCATTGAATATCATAAATAATTTTCTAAGTTTACTATTGATTACAGGGGTACTCTGCAACAGTTTGCTGAATATGGCCACAGACAACAGGAAGAGCTTCTCCAGCGACAAGAACAGCTTCAAAGTGTTCATGACCACTTGATGGAAAACTCAAAGTCAATTTTGGCAGCTCAGGTTAGCATATTCTTCTGAGCCTAATATAAGTTTTTTTTCT